>CM038145.1:397941284-398383086 GCA_021437245.1 Aegilops speltoides
AGGAGACGTCCCAGGCTGTACATGTGTTGAACGCGGAGGCACCGTCCGTTCGGCCTTAGATCGGATCTTCCGCGATTTGAATCGCCGCGAGTACGACTCCCTCATCCGCGTTCTTGTAACGCTTCCGCATCGCGATCTTCAAGGGTATGAAGATGCACCCCCTCTCTCTTGTTTCTAGAATCTCCATAGATTGATCTTGGTGATGCGTAGAAAATTTTGAATTATTGCTACGTTCCCCAACAGAGGCATCATGAGCTAGGTCTATGCGTAGTTTCTATGCACGAGTAGAACACAAGTTGTTGTGGGCGTCGATTTTGTCAATTTACTTGCCACTACTAGTCTTATCTTGATTCGGCGGCATCGTGTGATGAAGCGGCCCGGACCGACCTTACACGTATGCTTACGTGAGACAGGTTCCACCGACTGACATGCACTTGTTGCATAAGGTGGCTAGCGGGTGCAAGTTTCTCCCACTTTAGTCGGATTGGATTCGATGAAAAGGGTCCTTATGAAGGGTAAATAGCAATTGGCATATCACGTTGTGGTTTTGGCGTAGGTAAGAAACGTTCTTGCTAGAAACCTATAGCAGCCACGTAAAAACTTGCAACAACAATTAGAGGACATCTAACTTGTTTTTGCAGCATATGCCGTGTGATGTGATATGGCCAAAAGGATGTGATGAATGATATATATGTGATGTATGAGATTGATCATGTTCTTGTAATAGGAATCACAACTTGCATGTCGATGAGTATGACAACCGGCAAGAGCCATAGGAGTTTTCTTAATTTATTGTATGACCTGCGTGTCATTGAATAATGCCATGTAATTACTTTACTTTATTGCTAAACCGTTAGCCATAGTAGTAGAAGTAATAGTTGGCGAGACAACTTCATGAAGACACGATGATGGAGATCATGATGATGGAGATCATGGTGTCATGCCGGTGATGATGATGATCATGGCCCTCCGAAGATGGAGATCAAAAGGAGCAAAATGATATTGGCCATATCATGTCACTATTTGATTGCATGAGATGTTTATCATGTTATTGCATCTTATTTGCTTAGAACGACGGTAGCATAAATAAGATGATCCCTCATAAAATTTCAAGAAAGTGTTCCCCCTAACTGTGCACCATTGCGAAGGTTCGTTGTTTCGAAGCACCATGTGATGATCGGGGGTGATAGATTCTAACATTCGAATACAACAGGTGTAAGCCAGATTTACACAAGCAAAACACTTATGTTGACTTGACGGGCCTAGCATGTACAGACATGGCCTCGGAACACAAGAGATCGAAAGGTCGAACATGAGTCGTATAGCAGATACAATCAACATGAAGATGTTCACCGATGATGACTAGTCCGTCTCACGTGATGATCGAACACGGCCTAGTTGACTCGGATCATGTATCACTTAGATGACTAGAGGGATGTCTATCTAAGTGGGAGTTCATTAAATAATCAGATGAACTTAATTATCATGAACATAGTCAAAAGGACTTTGCAAATAATGTCGTAGCTTGCGCTTTAGTTCTACTGTTTAAGATATGTTCCTAGAGAAAATTTTAGTCGAAAGTTTATAGTAGCAATTATGCGGACTGGGTCCGTATACTGAGGATTGTCCTCATTGCTGCACAGAAGGCTTATGTCCTTAATGCACTGCTCGGTGTGCTGAACCTCGAGCGTCGTTTGTCGATGTTGCGAACATCTGACATACACGTTTTCATGACTACATGGTAGTTCAGTGCGTAATGTTAAACAGTTTAGAATTGAGGCAGCGAAGACATTTTTTGAAACGTCGCAGAACATATGAGATGTTCCAAGAGCTGAAATTAGGACTTCAGGCTCGTGCCCACATGAGACCTCCGACATGTTTCTTAACCTGCAAACTAAGGGAGAAAATCTCAATCATTGAGCATGTGCTCAGATTGTCTGAGTACTACAATCACTTGAATCGAGTGGGAGTTAATCTTCCAGATGAGATAGTGATGGTTCTCCATAGTCACTGCCACCAAGCTATTAGAGCTTCGTGATGAACTATAACATATCAGGGATATACATGATGATCCTTGAGCAATTCGCGATGTTTGACACCGCGAAAGTAGAAATCAGTAGGAGCATCAATTGTTGATGGTTAGTAAAACCACTAGTTTCAAGAAGGGCAAGGGCAAGAAGGGATACTTCATGAGGCGACAAATCAGTTGCTGCTCTAGTGAAGAAACCCGGGTTGAACCCAAACCGAGACTAAGTGCTTCGTAATGAGGAACAGTCATTTGAAGCGAAACTACCCTAGATACTTGGTAGATGAGAAGGCTGGCAAGGTTGATGAAGTATATTGGATATACATTGTATTAAATGTGTACTTTACTAGTACTCCTAGTAGCACCAGGGTATTAAGATACCGGTTCGGTTGCTAAGTGTTAGTAACTCGAAATAAAAGATCTACAGAATAAACGGAGACTAGCTAAAGGTGAGATGACAATGTGTGTTGGAAGTGTTTCCAAGGTTGATGTGATCAAGCATCGCCTACTCCCTCTACCATCAAGATTGGTGTTAAATCTAAATAATTGTTATTTGGTGTTTGCGTTGAGCCTAAACATGATTGGATTATGTTTATCGCAAAACAGTTATTCATTTAAGGAGAATAATGGTTACTCTGTTTATTTGAATAATACCTTCAATGGTCTTGCACCTAAAATGAATGGTTTATTGAATCTCAATCGTAGTTATACACATGTTCGTGCCAAAAGATATAAGATAGTAATGATAGTACCACATACTTGTGGCACTGCCACTTAAGTCATATTGGTATAAAACACATGAAGAAGCTCCATGTTGATGGATCTTTGGACTCACTCGTTTTTGAAAAGATTGAGACATGCGAACCATGTCTATTGGTATATATGCATGAAGAAACTCCATGCAGATGGATCGTTTGGACTTACTTGATTTTGAATCACTTGAGACATGCAAATCATGCCACATGGGCAAGATGACTGAAAGGCCTCGTTTTCAGTGAGATGGAACAAGAGAGCAACTTGTTGGAAGTAATACATTTAATGTGTGCAATCCAATGAGTGTTGAGGCACGCAATGAATATCGTTATGCTCTTACTTCACAAATGATTTGAGTAGATGTTGAGTATATTTACTTGATGAAATACAAGTCTGAATTATTGAAAGGTTCAAATAATTTTAGAGTGAAGTTGAAGATCTTTGTTACAAGAGGATAAAATGTCTATGATATGATCATAGAGATGAATATCTGAGTTATGAGTTTGGTATACAATTAAGACATTGTGGAAATTGTTTCACAACTAATACCGTCTGGAACACCATAGTGTGATGGTGTGTCCGAACATCATAGCTGCACCCTATTGGATATGGTGCATACCACGATGTCTCTTATTAAATTACCACTATCGTTTATGGGTTAGACATTAAAGACAACCGCATTCACTTCAAATAGGGCACCACGTAATTCCGTTGAGATGACAGTGTACGAACTATGGTTTAGAGAAACCTAAGCTATCATTTCTTAAAAGTTTGGGACTGCGAAGCTTATGTGGAAAAGTTTTAGCCTGATAAGCTCAAACCAAAAGCGGATAAATGCATCTTCATAGGGCACCCAAAACAGTTGGGTATACCTCCTGTCTCAGATCCGGAAGCAAAAGGGATTGTTTCTAGAAACGGGTCCTTTCTCGAGGAAAAGTTTCTCTTGAAAGAATTGAGTGGGAGGATGGTGGAGACTTGATGAGGTTATTGAACCATCACTTTAACCAGTGTGTAGCAGGGCACAGGAAGTTGTTCCTGTGGTGCCTACACCAGTTGAAGTGGAAGCTGATGATAGTGATCATGAAACTTCGGATCAAGTCACTACCAAACCTCGTAGGTCGACAAGGACGCGTACTGCTTCGGCGTGGTACAGTAATCCAATCCTAGAGGTCATGTTGCTAGACAACAATGAACCTACGAGCCATGGAGAAGCGATGGTGGGCCCAGATTCCGATGAATGGCTCGAGGCCATAAAATCCGAGAGGATCCATGCATGAAAACAAAGTATAGACTTTGGAAGAACTACTTGATGGCCGCAAGGCTGTTGGGTACAGACGGATTTTAAAAGGAAGACTTTTAAAAGGAATACGGACAATGATGGTAAGTATCACCATTAAGAAAGATCGACTTGTCATTAAGATGCTTTCCGACAAGTTCAAGGAGTTGACTACGGTGAGACTTTCTCACTCGTAGCGATGCTAAGAGTCTGTTGGAATTGTATTAGCAGTTACTGCATTATTTATGAAATCTTGCAGATAGGATGTCAAAACATTGTTTCCTCGACAATTTTCTTGAGGAAAGGTTGTATGTGATACAACCAGAAGGTTTTGTCAATCGTAAAAGATGCTAACAAGTATGCAAAGCTCCAGCAATCCTTCTAATGACTGGAGTAAGCATCTCGGAGTTGGAATATGCGCTTTGATGAGATGATCAAATATTTTGGGTTTATACAAAGTTTATGAGAAACTTGTATTTCCAAAGAAGTGAGTGGGAGCACTATAAATTTTTTGATGAGTATATGTTGTTGACATATTGTTGATCAGAAATGATGTAGAATTTCTGGAAAGCATATAGGGTTATCTGAAAAGTGTTTTTCAATGGAGAACCTGGATTAATCTACTTGAACATTGAGCATCAAGATCTACAAGGATAGATCAAAACGCTTAATAGTACTTTCAAATGAACACATACCATGACAAGATTTTGAAGGAGTTCAAAATAGATCGGCAAAGAAGGAGTTCTTGGCTATGTTATAAGGTGTGTGTATTGAGTAAGACTCAAGACCTGACCATAGTAGAAGAGAGAGAAAGGACGAAGGTCGTCCCCTATGCTTTAGACGTAGGCTCTACAGTATTCTATGCTGTGTACCGCACCTGAAGTGTGCCGTGCCATGAGTCATTCAAGGGGTACAAGGGTGATCCAGGAATGGATCACAGGACAACTGTCAAGGTTATCCTTAGTAACTAGTGGACTAAGGAATTTTCTTGATTATGGAGGTGGTAAAAGAGTTCGTCGTAAAGGGTTACGCCGATGCAAACTTTGACACTAATCTGGATGACTCTGAGTAGTTGACTGGATTCGTATAGTAGAGCAGCTATTTGGAATAGTTCCAAATAGCGTGTGGTAGTTGCATCTAGGAGATGACATAGAGATTTGTAAAGCACACACGGATCTGAAAGATTCAGACCTGTTGACTAATAACCTTTCTCACAAACGAGATATGATCAAACCCAATGGGTGTTGGATTCATTACAATCTCATAGTGATGTGAACTACATTATTGACTCTAGTGCAAGTGGGAGACTTTTTGAAATATGCCCTAGAGGCAATAATAAAATGGTTATTATTATATTTCCTTGTTCATGATAATTGTCTATTGTTCATGCTATAATTGTATTAACTGGAAACCGTAATACATAGTGGGGAGGCGCATGGGAGCTTCACGCTTCCCCTGGCGCAGCCCTTCCCCTTTCACAAGTCTTTCTCCTCATATCTTGCAGTGCTTGACGAAGCCCTGCAGGATTGCCACGCTCCTCCACCACCACCATGCCATTGTGCTGCTGCTGGATGGAGTCTTCCTAAACCTCTCCCTCTCTTCTTGCTGGATTGAGCCTCTAGTTGACTAGCTCGTTGATCAATAGATGGTTATGGTTTCCTGACCATGGACATTGGATGTCATTGATAACGGGATCACATCATTAGGAGAATGATGTGATGGACAAGACCCAATCCTAAGCATAGCACAAGATCGTGTAGTTCGTTTGCTAAAAGCTTTTCTAATGTCAAGTATCATTTCCTTAGACCATGAGATTGTGCAACTCCCGGATACCGTAGGAATGCTTTGCGTGTGCCAAACGTCACAACGTAACTGGGTGGCTATAAAGGTGCACTACAGGTATCTCCGAAAGTGTCTGTTGGGTTGGCACGAATCGAGACTGGGATTTGTTACTCCGTGTGATGGAGAGGTATCTCTGGGCCCACTCGGTAATGCATCATCATAATGAGCTCAATGTGACTAAGTAGTTAGTCACGTGATCATGCATTACGGAACGAGTAAAGTGACTTGCCGGTAACAAGATTGAATGAGGTATTGGGATACCGACGATCCAATCTCGGGCAAGTAACGTATCGATTGACAAAGGGAATTGTATACGGGATTGCTTGAATCCTTGACATCGTGGTTCATCCGATGAGATCATCGTGGAACATGTGGGAGCCAACATGGGTATCCAGATCCCGCTGTTGGTTGTTGGCCAGAGAGCTGTCTCGGTCATGTCTGCATGATTCCCGAACCCGTAGGGTCTACACATAAGGTTCGGTGATGCTAGAGTTGTTATGGGAATTAGTGTGCGATTACGAATGTTGTTGAGTCCGGATGAGATCCGGACATCACGAGGAGTTCGGAATGGTGCGGAGGTAAAGATTTATGTATGGGAAGTCCTATTTTGGCCACCGGAAAATGTTAGAGATTTTTCGGTATTGTACGGGAAGGTTCTAGAAGGTTACGGATTGGGGCGAACTGCATGGGGGACCCACATGAACATGGGTAGTGGGGCAAGGCCCCACACCCCTGGTCAAGGCGCACCAAGACCCCCCCCCCCTTAGAAGGAATAAGATCATATCCCGAAAGGATAAAATCAAGATCCCTAAAAAGGGGGGATAACAATCGGTGGGGAAGGAAATGATGGGATTTCTTTCCTCCCACCTTTGCCAACGCCCCAATGGACTTGGAGGGCAAGAAGCCCCCTCCACCCCTATATATAGTGGGGAGGCACATGGGAGCTACACGCCTTGCCCCTGGCGCAGCCCTCCCCCTCTCCAATTCCACCTCCTCCTCAGTAGTGCTTGGCGAAGCCGTGCCGGAGAACTGCAAGCTCCACCACCATGCCGTCGTGCTTCCGGAGCTCTCCCTCAACTTCTCCTCTCCCCTTGCTGGATCAAGAAGGAGGAGACGTCCCCGGGGTGTACGTGTGTTGAACGCGGGGGTGCCGTCCGTTCGGCCTTATATCTGATCTTCCGCGATTTGAATCGCCGCGAGTACGACTCCCTCATCCGCGTTCTTGTAATGCTTCCGCATCGCGATCTTAAAGGGTATGAAGATGCACTCCCCTCTCTCTTGTTGCTAGAATCTCCATAGATTGATCTTGGTGATGCGTAGAAAATTTTGAATTATTGCTACGTTCCCCAACAGTCGGGGGCGGGGGCGGCGTCGAGGGTGTGCAGAGAGCGCGCAGCGGCCGATGGGCGACGGCGGCGACGATAGCGGAGGAGTTGGATTTGGGGGAAGTGGCTGTGGGGAAGAACGAACCGCGTGGTTAAGTCAGAAGTAGTGATAGAACGTTCCAGGAAGTGCACTACTGCTAAGTTAGCTACAGTGCATTCCGCTATACGCACTACTACTATTCCTTTCTCTTTTTCCCCTTTTTCATTTATTTTTCTTTACATTTTTTTTCCTTTCACCTTCTTCTATTTCTTCCATTTTAATTTACTTTTCTATTTGCATTCCATTTAATTTTATATCCTTTAGTAGTAGTGCCTTTCAATGTAAACACATTGCTACAAAGCAAGTAGCGATAGCGCGGTTCGATGTAGATCACTACTACTATGTGTAGGCTATCGGTTAAGCCGTGGGAATTTTAGTAGTAGCACTTTTAACTTCAGGCGCGCTACTGCTACAACTTTATCTGTAGCGTCGTTGACACCAGCGGGCTACTGCTACTTTGCACCAGCGTGCTTTCTTGACACATGCTACTGCTAAAGTGCTGTGTATAAGGTTTTCCCTAGTAGTGAAAGGCTTCACAGAACTAACACTACTGGAATCGGCTACTTTGCCATCTGCCAGCTATTTGCCGTCAGCTAGCAGATGGCAAAGAAGCTCTTAGCCATCAGCTACCCGAAAGCAGACGGCAAAGAACTGGCTGATGGAAAAGAAAGCCTTTGCCATCAGCCTGTTCTTTGCCATCCGCTAGCTGACGACAAAGAATCTTTGCCGTCCGCTAGCAGACGGCAAAGAGGGAGGGGGCCCCATTGAGGAGCTGGGTAAAAAATACTTAACGTCCCCCCGCTTTGCCGTCCGCAGCAGACGGCAAATATGAGAAAAAGCGGACGGCAAAGGAGGGCGGACGGCAAAGGCTACCGTAACTAACCTAACTAACAGTCGAGCCCCCTCCCCTGCCCGTTACTCATCTCTTCTCCCTCGACCTCCTCCGCCCCTGCCTGCCCCCGCCGCCCCCCCCCCGCCCTCGCCCCCCCCTCCACCCCCCACCGCCCTCTCCCTCCGCCCCCCCCCCCCACCATCGCCCGCCCCCCCGCTGCCCCCGCCCTCCCTCCGCCCGCCCCGCCCCTCCCTCCCGCCCGGCATGCCCCGCCATCCCCATCCCACCGAACCCCGCCCACCACCCACCACCCAGCCCAGCGTCGCCCCTACTCGGTGAGTTTTTTTTCTGTTTTTCTTTTTTTTGCTGTTTAATTGTTAGTGTTAGTGTTAGTGTTAGATTTAGTGTTAGAAAAGAAGAAAATTTAGTGTTAGTGTTATAAAAAAGAATATGTAGAAGAAAAGAAGAAGAAGTGGAAAAAAGATGAAAAAGAAGAAAAGAAAAGAAGTAGAAAAAAGATGAAAAAGAAGAAGAAGAAAAGAAGTAGAAGAAGAAGAATAGAAGAAAAGAAAAGAAGTAAAAGAAGTAGAAAAAAGATGAAAGAAGAAGAAGAAGAAGAAGAAGAAGAAGAAGAAGAAAGGAAAGAAGAAGAAGAAGAAAGGAAAGAAGAAGAAGGATAGAAGAAGAAGAAGAAAGGAAAGAAGAAGAAAAAAAGAAGAAGAAGAGAAGGAAAGAAGAAGAAGGATAGAAGGAAACACCCCGACACCCCAACCCCGACACCACACCCCGACACCTGACCCCGACACCCTGACCCCGACACCCCGACCCCGACACCACACCCGACACACAGACCACGACACCACACCCCGACCCCGACATGACACCCTGACCCCGAAACAGCACCCCGACAACGACATGACACCCCGACCCCCTAAACCTCCCGAGAAGGTGCTCTTTGGCCTTCCACAGGCCGACGGGGTTATATATTTGTGAATTATTAGTTAGGTCATATATTTTTCGATTTTGTTATGAAAAACATCATATATATATATATAATTGTGTTGATCGGGTAGATTTAAATGTGCTGTTGTTTCATTGCTGCGAGGTTTGGTGTTCGACGACCTCGCCGTGTGTTTGACGAGCTCTGCCCCTTCGTTCGTGGGTGAGCACAAATGACATGTCCTTCTCCCCCATTAATTATTTGCACAAATGACATGAAATTTGGTAGCTAGCTATATATGTGCCTTGAATCATCAGTATGCATAACCAATATGTGTCTCCCGTTCGAAAGCGTCATAGTTATAAATATGCATGCATTTGCATATTTATCACCTTGATTCTTTCAAATTTTCCAACGCTATCCATGGACAGCCCGAGTATGTGTAGATTGGGTTCATTTTCCCATATGCTTTGCTCTTGATCCGACGCATAAATTTTCTCAGTGCCTCCCGTGTTGTTCTCCGGGTACACATCCTCTCTATTTATTGCAGAGACGTGTATCAGGAGAACAGCGAGGAGGTGCTGCCGAAATTTTGCGTCGGATCCGGAGCATAGCTTGGGAAAATGAACCCAATCTACACATACTCGGGTGGGATTAGGACCTATCATTACCTATTAGAGTGTAGGTTGCATGGACGTAATAAAATTGACAAAGTAGATCAATTGATGAATATATACATGCTGAATTATATATATAATTATTGTGTGTCCAGAGCTCGAAAGTCAAGATGAGTGATCGATGCGTGGATGTATACGGTCACACCGGTCGAGAACAAATGGGCGCTGAATGGTTCACAAAAACCAAGGGGTTTGTGCAAGCCGCATTGCAAATGGCGGAGGAAAACTTGGTGCCCCTGTTTCCGATGCGGCAATTGGGAAAAGAGGACGAGGCTGAAATGGGTAAACACCTGCAGAAGAATGGTTTTACGCCCGATTATACGGTGTGGACATTTCATGGTGAGTCTGCCCAACGTGACCGAGCTGAGGTGGATCATCGTCGCACCGACGAGCATTGTACCGGGATGGAAAACATGGTGCAAGACTATGATGATGCTCGGGATTCGGACGAGGAGATGGAGGAATCTGCAAAGGCCTTCAATGAAATGTTGGAGTCTTCAAAACGTCCGCTCCACGAGCACACTGAGCTTTATCAGTTGGATGCCATCTCACAAGTAATGGCTTTGAAGGCTCAGTTCAACTTGGGCAGAGAATGCTATGACGCAATTATGACAGTATTTGGACACTTTCTACCCAAATCGTCATTTGCATAATCCAAAGCCTCGGTACAATGCTGACGAGCCTAAAAAGGGTGGATCCAACCTCAGCCTATTCAAAGGCAATCTCGCACCAGCCAGTGATTCAAATCCAGTATCTTTGGATAACGAAGAATGGCGGACCATTTCGTTGTATATCTTCAACAACCTGATAGAAGTGCGGCCGTACATCGTGTAAGTTCTCGGTACATTATTACGCAACTTCTATTTCCTTTGAACTGCTCTTATTCCTGGATATTTCATACAGTCGATACGTCGCCCTATTCTCGTATGGAGCGGTGATCCAAAAGGATTCCATTGAAGAGTATGAGCTTCTCGCAAAGCAAGGAGGCAGCTATCCCGGTTTCATCTCTTGGTTCAAACAAACGGTAAATTCTATTAGACAATTTCATTTCATTCGCTAATTTGTGCGTAATGCAACAATCCTTTCATATTAAACTTGTAGGCTAATTCAGAGTCTATGGACGCCGAATTGAGACAAGTCGCTAATGGTTTTGACTATAAGGTCCGTTCATTTGACAAATACGACATCAACGGGTATCGTTTTCGTACCTATGGAAAAGAGCTATCTATGGCCGACCGAAAGTGTACAAATTGTTGTGTATCTACTATCGGCGAAGGAGGTACCGAGTATTATGGGAGAGTTGAAGCAATTTATGAACTTCTATTCTATGGTGAAAACCCACCGAATGTCGTAGTCTTCAAATGTTATTGGTTTCAGCTGAAGGAGACTAGAAGGACTCATGAACATATAGGGCTAGTTGAAATCAACCAAAGCACCCATTTAGATGTTCCTAATGTCTAGATTATTGCTCAACAGGCGACCCAAGTATTCTATCTACCCTGGGCCTGCCAAACTAATCCAAATCTGAAAGGTTGGGATGTCGTTTATGAAGTGCCGCCACGTGCTAGACTATCTCCCCCAAAGGAAGAGGATTATGAACCTCACATTAACCTGCACACATATGAAGGAGAATTCTTCCAAGAGACACGTCTTTCCAAAAAGCGTTTCAAGAACCGGTATACTTCACCCCAAAACATTGAAGTAGACAGCGACAGTGAATCCCACATCACCCCAGAGGAGGAACAAGAAGAGTCGGAACAAGAAGAGGTTACTGCTGCGGACGACCTCTCAATGCTTGACCGATTACGTAAAGGTGGCCTTCCACATGTTGATGCCACTAAACCCTATGAGCCCGTCATTGATTATAGTGATGATGATGATTATGCATTTATTGATGATACTAATCGAGATTATTAGTAGTGTCAGGTATTCAATTTTTTTATGTTGTACTTGATGATGATACACTTAAGTGATATACATATTATTATTCATGTCGGTATTTTTTTTATGTTGTACTAATTTTGTTTACTCTTTGTCATGGCAGGTGTTGAAAGATGGAAGGGGAGCTAACTGAGGCCAAGGATAAACATGCCCAAATTGAAGGTGTGCCACACCATCAAGGTAGCTCTAGCTTATATCAGTTCAGGCGGAATTTGGTAATGTGGTTTGCTTCATTATTAATGCAATTCATTCATCATGCTAGCTTGAGCCCTTTAATTACTAATTTACTTTGTTTCTCTCTTTCGGGCATGCTACAATAAGGCGGATAAGGTGCGGAGGGTGCGACCTGTATGCCATGGCCCACACCGCCTCTTACAAGCAAGTCAAGGGAAGGCGAGAAAGGGAGGAGTTTAACCCGAGCGAGATCCCCTACAATCCAGAGCAGGTGATGATATCTAGTGGCGGGAGATCCCGTGGCTCCATAGCCATTGATCCAGAGATTGCTCCTGAGTTTAATTTGAATGGACGTTACTTGCTAGTCTTAACATTTGAGTGTCATCATGCTAACAAAACATTGGAAATGATCTTTGGTGCAGCGTTACTCCACACAAGCATCACACGATCCTTCTCCAGCTACTGGCCTGAGCCAGCCCGCTCCCACACCTCCATGATCAAGGTAAGTTTCTCTAGTTTTTTTCTTAACAAATGCATAAAGACCTAGACTTAGCTTTATTTCATCCAATATGCTTACCTTAATGACCTAGAGTTAGCTTCTTTTCCCAAAAATGACTTAATAAGCTTCTTGACCTCCAAAACCAGCCATTTTACCTAAGTTAGCTCTAAAACGATCTATACTTAGCTTTGTTTCCTCCAAAATGACCTAAGTTAGTTATAATATGCTTAGTTAACTAGGTGTGCTCAATAATGACATGTACTTACCTTACTTATGTAAAAAACGGCATAATTAGCTTAGTTAGCTCATAAACGATCCATTTTACCTACATTAGCTCTAAAATGATGCATTTTACCTAAGTTAGCTCATAAACGATCCATTTCACCTAAGTTACCTCACAAACGATGGCGTGCTTCTTGTTCTAGTCTTCTTCTTCTAGTCACCTTTTCCTAACTTTCTTATTTGCCATTTTGCAGATTTCATTCACTTCTCGAAAGCTAGCTTGCTATGACGGAGTGCTTGTTTTTTATTTCATTCTCTTCTAGTATTCTTCTAGCTTGCTACGATGGAACTTGCTATCTTGATGAAACTTTGCATTGTAATATGTATGTGCAACTTTGCTATCTTGATGGAACTTGCTATGTATGAGTGGATGGAACTATATATGTATGTACGATGAAACTTATGTGCTGTTAAATAGCTCTATGAAATATATCTATATATGTCATATATATTTCTTTGTGAAAATTGCTGGATTTAAAAAAGCAAAAAAAGAGCCAATATGCAGGGCTCTTTGCCGTCGACCACCGACGGCAAAGGTCTCTTTGCCATCGGCAGCGGACGGCAAAGAGGCCACGTGGCGAAACAACCGTGCTTCTGGGAGGCTAACCTATTTGGTCAGTTTGCCAACAGTGGCTGACGGCAAAGAGAAAAAACACTTTTCCTACAGCGGTGGATGGCAAAGGCCTTCCGATGTTTGCCGTCAGTGGCCGACGGCAAAGGCTTGCCGTTAACCACCTAATGGAGTAACAACGCAATTGTTGCCGTCAGTATTCTTTGCCATCGGCAGCTGATGGCAAAGGACCCTTTGCCGTCAGCCGCCCGAAGCGGACGGCAATGTAGCTCTTTGCCGTCCCGTACGTTGTCGTCCACTTTTGCCATCCACGGCGGACGACAAAGACCTTTGCCGTTTGCCATCCATGCCTTTGCCGTCCGCCGTGGCTGATGGCAAAGTAGCTGATTCCTGTAGTGTAAACAGTAAGTAAAAGAGTGAAGTGATAGAACCAGTTTCTCAGAGAAGACACGTGATTTGTTTTTCACCAGTTTCAGTTGCTATAACAGTTGTACATCTGGTTAGCAAGGCTGGGATTGAAATCAAAAGACCTAGTCTTCATCTTCTTCCCCTTGAGTTAAGATCCGCAAATCTTGTCCAATCACTCAGGTAAGTCTTCAAGGTAAACTTCCAAACCTTCACATATTTTGTTCACCAGTAATCCACAATGAATTTTGGATGCTCAAAACGCAAGGCCTAACCGGCTGGAAGATCACAGTTTTTAAGTGTAACAAGTTTTCGGTTTACGTGGAACAAAAAGGCTTCAGTGATGCTCAATCACTTTTGGGCTCTAGGTGTTTTGGGTTTGTCCCCGCAAGAATCCTCTCTCAAAGGATTTGGAGGTGAGTTGCTCTAAAACAACAACAACTGTGTAATTACTCAAGCAGCCACCAACCTATGGTGGAGTGTGTGGGCTTTTATACCCAGGAGGTAACCCGACATGATATGTCTGAAATGACTCTGGGTCATTTGGGAGCCGACACGTGTCCAATGTCCAGATATGAAACACACACCACAACTTTACTTGAGCTCCAAGTAAAGTTGACTCAACCAACTACGAAAGAGATTTCCTCTCATTGTCTTCACTAGAAGACATAGGATTTTTAGTTGAGCATCACGTCAGTTCTCTGACTTTGTTTACCTCGACCCCTACTTAACAGTACGGTGGTTCCTATGACTCAAGAAAGAAGAAAATTAAACTCCCAAAAAGACCGTGTCTTCACGCTCCATTGGCTTCAAGCAAAACTCTTCGCATTCCATTTTCTTCAAGCGAATGTCTTCACATACCACCATTATCTTTAATGTGTTCATACATTTTTAGGGGTCATCTTTGATGGGTAAAACGAATCAATAGGGACTTCTACATGTGTTCTCCTGTGAATCTCACAAACACATTGGTCCCATAACCAACACTAAATGAATCAGCTAATTTGTCGTCTACCACTGATGGCAAAGCTGCCCGGCAAATAACCTGACGGTAAACAGGTTCTTTGCCGTATGCTTTCTCAAAGCGGACGGCAAAGAACCATTGATGTCCATGGACGACGGCAAAGAATGTGGACGATAATTAACAGGCGTTAGCCACGTTAGGTGGCTAACGACAACCTTTGCCGTCTGCCAGCAGACGGCAAACATGCCCTCCCCTTTGTCGTCCGCCACAGACGGCAAAGTAACCAAATGGCATAGCTCCCAGGTTGCACAGGTTGCTGCCACGTGGCCTCTTTGCCGTCTGTGGCAAACGGCAAAGAGCCCTTTACCGTCGGTGGCAGACAGCAAAGAGGCCGCATTGCCTCTTTTTTTCTTTTTTTCTTATATCCAAGCAATTTCATAGCTATGTATAGGTAAAACTGTGTCTATCATAGCTTGCCAGAGAACTAGTTAAGGCTTGCTGAACATTTAACGGTTTAAAAGTAAGTAAAAAATATGAAACAAATATATATATGTATGTATGTATGTATGAATATATATTCACAAGCACAGCTGACATATGACGTATACAACACACAAGTTTCATCATACATACATAACCAACACATAGTTCCATCCATACATATTACAACAGTTTCACATTGTTCATCCAACACATAGTTCCATGCATCCATATACCAAGTTCCACATTAGTCATCGATACAAAAGAAAAGCAGAAAGGGCAAACAAGCACTCCATCCATGTAAGCTTCCATGAAGTGAATGACATCTGCAAAATAGGAAACAAGTAAGTTAGAAGAAGAAGAAGAAGAAGAAGAAGAAGAAGAACAAGAACAAGAACAAGAAGAAGATGAGGAGGAGGAGGAGGAGGAAGAAGAAAATGAAGAAGAAGAAGAAGAAGAAGAAGTAAGCATACTTAGCTAAAATGGAGCTAACCTAGCTAATTATGCCATTTTTGAGTGAACTAAGCATATTATGCCATTTTTGATATAAAGCAGCTTAGTATAGGTCATTATTGAGCTAACCCAGGTAACTAAGCATATTAGAGCTAACTTAGGTCATTTTGGAGAAGAAGAAGAAGAAGAAGAAGAAGAAGAAGAAGAGGAAGAAGAAGACTAGAAGAAGAAGAAGAAGAAGAAGATTAGAAGAAGATAAAGAAAAAGATTTTTACCCTTTTCCTTCTCATTCTTCTTCTTTTATTCTTTCTTTTTCTTCTCTTTCTTCTTCTATTCTTTCTTTTTCTCCTCTTCCTTGTTTTTATTCTTCTTATTCCTTATTTGTGTCATTTTAGAGCTTACATAGGTAATTATGCCATTTTTGAGCTAACTAAGCTTATTATGTAAATTTGGAGGAAAATAAGGTAAGTATAGGTCATTTTTATGCCAACATAAGTAATTATGCCATTTTTGAGATAACGTAGGCAAAATGGATTATTTTGGGGCTAACCTAGCTAAAATGGATCATATTGGAGCTAACCTAGGTAAACTTGGTCATTTTGGAGCTAACCTAGGTAAAATGGATCATATAGGAGTTAACCTAAGTAAAATGGGTCGTTTTGGAGCTAACCTAGCTAATTATGCCATTTTTTAATTAACTAAGCATATTATGCCATTTTTGACATAAGTAAGCTAAGTATAGGTCTTTATTTAGCTAACCTAGATAACTAAGCATATTAAAGCTAATTTAGCATTTTAGAGCTAATTTAGAGCTAACTTAGGTAAAATTGATAATTTTGGAGATAATTAAGCTTATTATGTCATTTTCGAGGAAAATAAGCTAACTATATGACATATATGAGGTTAGCAAGGTTGTTATGCCATTTCAAACCTAAGTAAGCTAATTATGCCATTTTTACATAAGTAAGCTAAATGTATGTCATTATTGAGCAAACCTAGGTAAGGAAGCATATTAGAGATAACTTAGCATATTAGAGATAACTTAGGTCATTTTGGAGGAAACAAAGCTAAGTATAGATCAATTTGGAGCTAAGTAAGCTAATTATGTCATTTTGGAGGAAGATAAGCGAAGTCTAGGTCATTATGGCAAGCATTTTGGAGGAAATAATGCTAAGTCTAGGTCTTTATGCATTTGGTAAGCAAAATGATACGTCCATTTTGTATCATGCTTTTATATCAATACTAGATCGTGAATGGCGCGCGTTGCCGCGCCCGTGTATTAGGAATTTTGGATGAAATGGGTTTGCAATGAATTGACATTGTTTATTAGGTAACAAAGAAATTATTTTGTTTACAGTGAAGATGACATGAAAGAAGACGAAGAAATCTGATGTATCCTTAATGAGAAAGGAAAATTAGATAGTTAAATATATTTTAAAATAAATTACTCAAGGAATGTGAAAAGACCAGGTTTTGGCTAAATTGAAATGAAGTTTTTCTTTTGGGAGTGAACTATATTTGATAAAAGTTGATGCAATTTATATATTTTGAAGTTCGTGGCCTGTAAGTTCCCTTTGTAATGGATAACCAGAATTACATGATGCTTAAATAATGTGTCACAGTTACATGATGAATGTAGATCAGAAGTCTTGGACTGTTTTAATCAGATTTGAGGAATAGTCGTGAAATTACAGGTACTCCAGAATTGGCAAACTCAAACACATGATGACGTAACTGGGTGATAATTGTCATACGCAAACGATATAATTATTAACGAATACTAAAACATTCAAAAAGTATGTAGGCACACGAATCATCTTCATCTTGAAGACTCTCCAGAATGGCTTGAAGCTTTTATTGGATGGAAGCATAGCAGGCCATGTCTTTACTTTCCCTGCAGGAGTAGTACTCCCTTCGTTCACTTTTGTAAGACCATTTAGACATTTAAGACAACACCCAAAACAGTTCAATTTCGGCTGTCTAAAATGTCTTATAAAAGTGAACAGAGGGAGTAGTTAGTTTAGTGCTTACATTTTTTTAAGAGTTAGAAGACCAGCCACGAGTTGCGTTGATGCCAAGCTTGCTACTACATTGGCCATCTTTTCTTTTGGAGACTTTGCTGGAAAAGGTCATCATATTTTACTAAAATGTTGCTGCAGTTATTCATCTCCACTGTTGTTATCTTTATATGTAGAAAGTCAACATAGGCTTCGTTGGATTCTTTAAAGCAGCCATGTATTTGGTATTGACATTAGTATTTTCTCTGAATCTGTTTTCAAAAGGTTGTGGGCTTGTGGCTGCATGAATTTTTCTTCGTAGAGCCACAACTTCTGGTAATTTGCACCATCAACCTGAACCCTGCATTTGGTCTTGAGATGTGTGATGGCAGTCTGGCATGGATTTTCCTATGCATAATATATGGTTATTCGCAATGTCCTTGTAGAAGTTCTGCTTGTTTGCAAAAGCATTTCCTTCACTTGGTGGTACTTCTATCTCAATGCAACCTATTATATCAAGTGTCAATTCATGCATACATCCACTGGAGTATATAGATAATCCAAGTGTGCGTGTTATTTGTGTTAGAAGGAAATGTCTAGAACATATGCTTTTGCTGACACCTAATTATTGAATTGGAAGATTTTACTATTATTCGTTACTAAATATTTAAATTTGATAATTGAGTATAGTAAGGAGTACTTACACCAGGTACATGTATAAGTCGGGTTGGAGGATCTTCATCTTGTTCACTGGGAGTTGGTTCCTTTCTCTTTCCTTGTAAATATTCTGCAGGCATTCTCAAAGAAATTGGAAGTGGAAGCATCCATTTGTTCTCTGTAGTTAGTTCTGTATTTTCAGATTGATTTTCCTGCATGAGAAAATGATAACAAATTATTTAGTTGTAAAATATGCAGTTCAAAAAGGATGGTAGTGTGGGTTATGTATCTGCTAGCATCTCATTGTTGTTATTTAGTTCGTCATGAGATCCAAGTCCACCTTTGCAAACAGTCATTGGAAGGGAATCGTTGGTAGAGTATTCCATCTGCAGGAAATTCAAGATGAATATTATTTTGTGAGAAATAAAAGAAAGAATGCAAGAGACAAGAACAAGTTACAAAGGGAAGGTACATTGTCTTACAAATTGGTGATTCTGTGATTCTCTGTTTCAGATGTTCTGTAACTACTTATAGTGGAATGGTATGTGAACATGCAAGTTAATGATTATTATATGCTTATTAAGGGGTGGCCAATAATAAAATGTTTATGGCTTTTCAGTTATCTTTCTTCATTACATATTTGTAACTGATGAGTAAAAACTCAAGTCTTAATGCAATGACCACTTGTTTTCTGGAACCTAAAGGAAGCAGGAAGGTGTGCGTGTTTAGGAGTGAAAGTTTCAAATGCAGGACATGAGAGAAAGTTGCATTATAATAGTGCTTACTTTCTCAAGGAAGCAGAAGAGCATTGTCATTCCCATCTCGTTGCTGACCGCTTCATCTTCACAACAGTACTGCTCTTGGCTGCATGGAGGAGTTTGAGGTAAGATCCTCTCATCTATATCCGGCCCATCTCCAGAATTTAATTATAGCTGAATTGAGTCGAATAATATGAGCACATCCTGTTACACATATAGATGAAGCATATCATGTACAGACTAATCAGATCATACTAAGAGATGCAGGTTAGTTTACATTGTTATATGGTGTGCAAATATTTTCGAATTGAAATGTGTAGCATTGCAGCTTTTTATACATATGTAAGTACCGAACATGATTTAACATATTTGAAAGATCTCTCACTGGTATAAATAAAACTACCATGTATCAAGCCCCAACCGAGCTTCTTATACAACATTCAACTTTCAATTAATGCCAACTAATGAAAAGCATGTTGTCTATGTGTGAAGTAGCTTGCTAGATAATTTGAAGAAATCATTCCCAGTAAACAGTTTATACAGGATGTGTATAGTCCAAAAACTATAATACAAGAAACATTTCTATGTCTAACATGTCTAAGTAGCAAAGAGAATTTGACAGTTGTCAAAGATCTCGAATTGGAAGTAATAAAATTATTATGTGGCAACCAGCAAGTGAGTTGTTTATACACCATTCATCTTCAAATTTTCTGAACCATCACCTAATAATAAGTATTCTATCTATGTGTAAAGCACTTGACCAGTAAAATCAAAAATAAAACATGGTAAGGTGTGGGGTAATTACCTGTCCCAAAGCCATTTGAGATTATGAATTGGTGAGGAAACAAAATCCACAGCACAAACCTCCAGAATCTGACCAAATCAATAGACCAAACGTGGCATGAACATCACCTGCACATAAATTTTTTGGTATGAGAGGATATGAGGACTTTTTCTGTGATAGGACATGTGGACACTATAATTGTTTGATGGAATTTACAGGAAACATACCCGACTATTGCTGAAAAATATGTTGTTTCCGGAGTGTACAGGGTGTGTAAAGACTGTCATGGGGGAAGCATTATATAGTACCACTGGGCATAGGGAAGGATTGCACCATGAATAGGCCATGATTGCGAGCTTGAAGAGACAGGAAAGCAGTTTCCAGCAGCTGAGGCGTCTGCCATTAAAGCCCTGCCTCCACCATTCTTGAGCCGCATCATGTGCCTCCGCTGATCCCCTCGCGCGCCAGACTGCATCGGCTCGACCTGGATCCCGCTCCTCCGGTCGATCCCAGCGCACGGATGGACTCGATCTCATCCCTCACCTCAGGTGGACCGATGCAAACCGGCCTGGATGGAACCGGCCGCAACGGTCGTTCCTCTCTGTGGATCGAATCCGGACTGGATGGACTCGTCTCCGCGGCTCGAATCCGGACTGGATGGATCGGCTCCTCTCTGCCTGCGCCTTAATCCGGAGTGGATGGATTCGATGCAGCCTCTCCGCTAAGCCTAGATTGGGATTGAATTTGTTTTTTTAGGGGAGAGGAAACATTCGGGAGGGGATGGATTTCACACGGTCGCTCCTACGCCTCGCGAGCCCAGCCGTGTACCTCCTTCTAGCGCTGGAATGGGCTGGCGGCTCGCGGAGGGCCCAACGCACCAGAGGCCTTCGTTTCGGCCTCTGGTGCAGCAGCCCACAGGACAGCTGGGCCACAATACACACAACTGTGAGACATGTCGCTTTTTACACCAGATCTGACGGCCAGGAACACCCGAATAGTGAAAATGGACGGCCAAAAACGCAGATTGCTGTGAGGGCAGGGATTGGGTGCGGTTATACTGTCCTTACTTTATTGCATTATGTGTTGTTACTACACTTTATATACGTATGCCTTTTCTCTCTTATTTTATAAGGTTTACATGAATAGAGAGAATCCCAGTAGATGAATTTCTGGACTGGAAAAGGAGCAAATATTAGAGACCTATTCTGCACAACTCCAAAGTCCTGAAACTTCATGGAGATCAGTTTTGAAATATATTAAAATATTGGGTGAAGAAAGCACCAGAGGGGGGCCACCTGTCAGCCACGAGGGTGGAGGGTGCCCCCTGCCTCGTGGGCCCCCTGGCAGGTCCCCGACTCCCATCTTCTGCTATACACTACTAGGGAAAAGCCTAGCAGCAGCTGGGTTTTGCCCTCTCGATGCGCTGGTGCCGCGCTACTAATAAGCCTTCTGACCAACGTATATTAGTAGCGCCTGTTGACCCACGCTACTGCTACACATGAATAGCTACATCGCTCTTTAGAAAAGGGCGCTACTGATATTATCTGCAGCGCTGTTTATAGGGAAGCGCTACTGGTAAGGCGGCACTACTGCTAAATCCCCCCCCCCTCGGTACTACTAGTTTTATTAGTTTTTTCCTGCATATTTGTTTTTTATTTGTTTTGTATTTGAATAGGCTTTATACAATAATCTTTAGCATATCATCCACATACAAATGTAATCATAGCATATACATACAATTAGTCTCATCAAATCATGTCATCATCATAATCATCATCCAACACAAAGTGTTCTCTCATCATCAATCTCGAAAATAGCAATACAAGTCTCGATTACTTGCAAATACATCGTCATCCATCTAAATAATGATATACGCGAGAATAGCTATCACTTTGAGTACATGAGTTCGTATCCCTCTCTCGCATTAGCGTGAACCTAAACTAACTACTGCGTGTCGCTCGGAAACCGAAAACCGGTACACCTGGGCCTGACACTCCGGCCACTTGTCGTATATATACTCCTGGCGTAGCACTTCTTCGCCATCTATGATCTATGCACCTGCATCGTCACATGAGTCGATGATATGCAACATATATAGTTGAGCAACAGAAAGAGACAGACTTGGCAAAAGTAGAAACAACATATCATAAGCATAAATAACAAAGTTCATCGTACCCAAAATGCCCTAACTAGAGTGATTTTCGCTAGTCGAGGATGAGGCAGGTTTAATTACATCACAAATAAAGTTTCACCGTGCATAACTCAAAGTTTTGTCATAAAAGAAAGTATGGACTAAACGGACACATTATCATATATCGACAATCACTCCATCATGTCGTGCCATCCATCCATGTCAGGGAGATAGTCCTCGAGCTTAGTGAAAGGCTTCATGTCGAGACGCTGAGAGGCTATCCATGTTCGGACGTCTTCCCGCGACATTTGTCCTTCTGCGAAGAACATCCTTGTTTTTCCGACGGCCTCATTCATAATGATTTGGGCAAGTTCGCGCTGGATGTTATAGAACTCAGCTCGAAGTCGATGATCCTCGATATCTCCTATGTCCTTTGCCCATTGCAGAATATGGGCATCGCCAGATCTAGGTGACATGTGAAGGTTACGGTGATCCCGTCTATACTCCAAATGTGGTGTAGGACATAGAATCCATCATTAAGAGAATCGCTCGGTTCTTTGGATCGATGAGAAGTCGATCTTATGGCTGAAGGCGCCCCGCCGCCCTTCTCTTCTTGTCCCTAACCTCTCCACCCCTTGCTTGGTAGTAAAACATAGCACTGTCGAGAACATCTTTGATGTGGGTGTAATCCTTTTTGTGAATGTTCTTCGACGAGTCCAAGTAAAGAGCATGGGAGAATCGGGGGTAGAGGATGATGAGGACGGCGCGCCCGCCGCTGCGCAAAATAAGTACACCTCAAATTAATTAGCCTCCACCGTGCAAATCAATTATTGAAATCGAAGGAAGGATAGCAGCATAGATGACCTATACGGGATGATAAGGCACGAGAATCGCCTCCTTGTCCTTATTGGCGAGCATGAAACTGACGATGTAATCCCTCGCGTATTCAAGCTGCTCTGCACAGACTCCCAAGAATCCCTCGTGCATGTAGTACGGGTCAGCGACACAGATATGACGTATCTGCTCAACCCCAACAATGTAGTTCATGTGCAAGGCATAAAGGCGGACAAACGTAAAATCCAGCTTCTTCACGTGAAACATGTCGAATATGTAATCGAATCGGAGGAAGAACTTATCCGCGGGGAAGCTGTCGACGTACGACATTTGCCGCGGAATGTTAACCACGTAGAGCGGGTATCCTAGATCTTTCGAGGCGATGAGACCTTTCTCTACCCACAGCACATCATCATGAAGTCTCCTTAGATCACCGAATCTGGCCCGTAGCGCTGTTTCAGGTAAGATTGATTGACCGGGGATATGCCATTTGTCCGCATCGGGGATATCTACACGGTCCTGAAGCCGAGGCTGCTGAGGCGGCTGGATCATAGAATCAGCTTTTTTTCCTTTCCTCGCTCTCTTCCTAGACTTCTTTACTACCAGAAGGTCGTCAATAATACGTTGAGACGGTAATTCAGGCACCAACTCATGACGCTCAAACCCTGAGGAGGCGCCAGTATAGACATACTGTTCAGCGCCATCGTCATCCTCATCCTCATCCATGGCGACGTCATCAGCGACTAATGGAGCCACCTGCTTACCCCGTCCGCTATCACCTGACGCTAATTGGGTAGGTGGGGTGTTGATGTTCATACCTTGCTGAGGCTGCGTGCTCGTGGGTGTGCTTCCGGCCGCCTCCAGATGAAGCAGACTCTTTGGCCACAATAGGACCCACCCATTGCAACAATCACCAAGCCGCCGCGGGGTCTCGTCGTCATCCCCCACTAGTATTAGAGGAGGCAAATTCTCGGGGCCCGGTTTGACACTGGCCACGGAAACCTTGAAGACGTTCGGGGGGATCGGCCGGCTGTGGAACAATGCTTCCTTCGGCTCCATTATCGTCGCCTTCCCCACGTCCACCTTCTGTTCGCCGATGGTGTACAATATGGTGCATGTGACACCCCAAAATTTTGACCTTGTTTTATTAATTAAAATTTTGCCAGGAAATTAAAACTTTTATTTTCTGGGCTCCCTTTTGATTTTTGAAACTTTTTCTCCCTTGCTAATATGGAGTTTTCCCCATAGAGAAAAACTTTTCAAATATGTTATTGGACTTGTTTAACCTCTCAAGAGAAAAACTTTTCTTTTATTAGTAGAACTAATTACATAATTAAATTGCTTGACCTTTATTTTTTTGAAAAATGGTTTTTCAAGGTTATATGGCCATATTTGAACTACAACCATTTGATATATTTATCTAAAAATCCAACCAAAATTTGGAGATGTCATGTGATGTTTTTAAATCACTTTTATACAAAAATATCTTTTATTCTTGAAATATTTTGAGTGCTACACATGCTTTTCTTCTCTAATCCAGAGAGCAACTTTGCACTACAACCCTTTTAAATAATTCTTTCTAGCCTCCACCAAAATTATGGGATGTTAGTAGAAACATATTATTCCACTTTGTACAAAAACCCATTTATGTTCTTTGAAAATTTGAGTGAAACAACCTCTTTTCCATTCTGGTCCAACTTGATGGTTTGTACAGCAACCATAATTTTTCTTACTCCTTGGCCATATATTCTTTCTCCTACTTGTAGTCCTCCATGTTAAACCCTTAAGTCCAGGAGAGTGGACCAATTGGATGATTCCAAGTGCTTGAAACAATGCCATTTGCCTTCTGTCCAGAATTGAAGTTTTGCAAAACTTGCACTAGCAAGTTTCTCCTTTCTGCAAACTAACTTCACCACTCCCTCTTTCATCCACAGAGACACTAGTCTGGAAGTTTTGGCCACTCCAAGAATATCCTAGGTGCCTTTAGCATTTTGACAAACACCTGGAGTGCATGGTCAGAATTGGCATGGATTTTAGTTAGCAGTGTGAACCTGATCCTTTGACCCCTCAATCTTGTCCATTGATCTCCTTGCAAGCCATAGCCTAGACCTGCTAACTCCCGGCTCCAACTGAGCGCTCTGGAGTGCCTCGACATTTCGCCGAGCACCTGGTGGGCGTGCTCTGGGCGCGCCCAGAGCGTGCGTTTGGCACGCACGTGCGCACGAGCCGCCGCGTCGCGCCCCTGTCTTGACCCATACTGCAGAACCTCGCCACGCACTTCCCGCCTCGCCACAACACGCCAGCCCGCCTGGTGCCCTCTGGCGCCTCCACGAGCCCTCTTGGCGGTACGCCATGGCGCATCCGCCACCGCCATTGGGCGGCGCCGCCCGACCACCACAGTGGCCACCGCCTCCATGGACAGTAGAGCTTTCGTCGGTAGCCCCTGGAGCCGACCAACCACCGCCACGTTGCCCTGCAACTACAGAAGACGGTCGCCGACGCCCTCATCCACGGCCGCCGCCGAACCGACTCGACTCGCCTTTATAAGGAAGCCCCGAGCTCATCCAAGCCTTCAGGCAGCCTCATACCATCCCACTGGTACTCCTACAACCCGCAATCGACGACGGGAGGCCATCTTCCTCGTCTCCGGCCAGCTCGGCCGCCGTTGCGCCCCGGTGCCGTGCATTGCCAGCAGAGCCTCCCCCACCCTTCCAACACCACCGCTCGACTCCCCTTGACCCTGCGGAGCTTCCCAGCATCTCAAACACGGTCGGGAGCCACGGCATCCCAGACCCCCAAACCCACCGAAGCTTTCCTCCACCGTGAAGCTCGCCGCCGGCGATTGCCTCCACCTCCGACGACCCTACGACCACCGGGAGGACCTCCGCTGATCCGCGGATCCATCCCCGCCCTCAGCTCCCCGCGAGGACCCGCCGCCCGCCGGCGACGAACGCCGGAGCCGTGCCTCTGCTCGGGCAGAGGAAGAGGAGAGGGAGGAGACTAGTCAAACATGACTAGTGGGCCCCCGGGACCCATGTCGATGGCCTCGCGCGCCCATGCTGGATAAGGGGGCGTAAACCCTCAAGCGCCTCCTCGCCACGCAAAGCGTATTCATGCAAGCGTTTTCTTTTATATCTTTATTTTAAAAACAGATTTTTGACCAAATGTTTGACTGGCTATATCTTTTAAAATATAACTCCAAATGAATTAATTCTTTTTCCTACCTCTCTCAAATATTGTCTAGTTTATTTTAAGATTTATTTGAAAAAATTTCAAAACAACTTTTGGTGCTGTTTTTTTTATTTTGTGTGTTAATTCTTTATATTGCTAAAATAGGATTTTTGAAGAGAGGAGAAACTTTCAAAAGTTTTGAAGTGCACCCCACCTTACCACTCATTGAAGGCAAGCATTCTGAATCCCGGCATAATATTTTGGTGTGATTGTTGATACATTTTTAACACCACGCATTTCGAAGGACTTGTCATTTCATGTGATATGATCATATGCATGAGTGCATATTAGTGATTTCCATGCTGTTGGAAATAAACACACTTGTGATGATAATCATCCTCATGTGTCTTGCATGCATGCCGGAAAGGAATCCGGGAAAGCCTCTGCCTTGGGTAGGTGTGAGCTTGTCGCCGGTCTCCGTTGGGACGGGTATGTCCGGTATGGCATGGTAAGATATAATGAGTGTTGATTGGATTGGTTGAAGTATATTGTTATACATGTCATGCAGGAAACTATAAACCTCCTGAGTCGACCGTAGATCGAGTCTTGTTCCAGTAACCCCCACACTTGTTTCGTGCTACCACTTGTCCCTCGCCATGTAGGGTGCAGTTCAATAATTTGTCAACCCTTTCTAGCACACACTGCATGAGGGGCCGGGATGAGGGTACCATGGCCATGGATTAAAGCCAGTCATCCGGTCTGGGGGCATGGGTGTTTCCGGTTGGGACCGAGAGGGGAGGCCACCCCCTTAGAGCGCGCGATATAAATTTGATCCCATGCTACGCGAGGTTGTAGCCTCCCCACTTAGAGTTTGCTTGACGGGTGTCGTGGGTGATTCCAGACACCGGTAAGTTAAGCTGGTGTGTGCAAGTCAGGTGTGTTTTCATTTAAAAGACCGTAAGCGGAATTAGTTTCGATGGACTAAAGGAATCCGTTACTCGTGGGTAAAGAGTACATCCTCTGCAGAGATTAAAACCTATTCGAATAGCCGTGTCCATGGTTAAGGATTATAGTCTGGGACGGGTCAAGTGTCGGTCTTAGTGTCGGTCTTCGGAGGTGAAACTGTTAACCAGAACTGGAATACTACTGGTGACTTGTGATAATTATGATTATTATTATTGTGGACTAACCCGTGATATTATTGTTATTATCGAGTATCTCTGGGATGGTTCTACCTCCGGGATATTCACTATGATTGTTATTTTAAAGCCCTTTATGTGGTGTCGCCGACGCCTTGATTGTAACATTTCTTTTAAAGCCCTTTATGTGGTGTCGCTCGACGCCTGATCGTGGCATTTCTTTTAAAGCCCTTTAGGCGGTGTCGCTCGACGCCCGACCGTGGCATTTCTTTTAAAGCCCTTTAGGCGGTGTCGCTCGACGCCTGATCCGTGGCATTTCTTTTAAAGCCCTTTAGGCGGTGTCGCTCAGACGCCCGACTGTGGCATTTCTTTTAAAGCCCTTTATGTGGTGTCGCTAAGACGCCCGACTGTGGCATTCCTTGTTATTTACTTCATAAATTTTAATACTACTATGTTATTGCATATCCATGAATAACGTGCTTGCATGCATCCGACATTTATTTTTGTGACTGACGTCATGAGCATAAAATATTTTTTAGCACACCATTGTTATGTTATACCTTGTTCATAATGTTTGCGAGTACATTCAAAGTACTCACTGGCTTGTCCCTGGCTATTGTCTTGGCCAGATTTTCTTGCACGAAGAGGAGCGATGCGATGACAGCCCCGGAACCTAAGCAATGGAGATAGTAGCCTCGCGAAGATAGGAGTTAACCTGGTCAGCTGTTCCTGCGGGAATTGGAGTCCCATAGACACTGATGTTTCACAGCCCGCTTCCGCCATCAACCTCTAGAAACCTTTTGTTGTACTCACAGGCCAGAATGGTCTTGTACCACATACTTTGTATTTTTGCTTGGAATTTCAGTATCAAGTTGGAGCCTCATCACCTTGAAGAATCCAGGGGCTGATGAGCACGACGGTCTTTTCTGGAAATTTATTACCCGGAAAACCGGTCGTGACAGACTTGGTATCAGAGCCAGGCTGACCATTGGCTAATCCTATCTTAGCCAGTTCGAAAACCTAGGAAAACCAACCCATCAGACCCTAACCAAAACCCCAGCCAAACTTCCCGTGCAAGATAGCCACACAGATACCCCGACACTTTTGGCAGTCGGTGCCCAGCCTATCAGCCTAGCCTATCGGTCGCGCACCAGTAAATGTCTCATTCGCAAGCGTGCGAAGGAAGACTCCGTCCCCTTTTTCTATAAAAAGGGCACGCTAGCCTCAACACAGCACAGCCCCAGCCATCAACCAAAATACCTTGATGACCCCAGAAGTACTTCGTCGTCCTTGGGAAGCACACTCCAACGGGATTGTGGCCAACAATCCCCGCGATGGTCATCATCGCTGCCCCGAGCCTGCAGCCCCTCAACCCTCTCCAGCTATTTCCGACGGTGAAAACCGTGGAGAAACCTCGGCATCCGCGAAGCAAGCCCGCTTAGATATGAACGAGGTAGACTAAAATCGCTCGAATGATACCGAGCCTTAGAATGACCTCGCCTTGCAATCTTGTGACCCTGTGTCGCCATAATTAGATGTTGTCTGGTTGTGCACTCCTGTTTTTAATAGTAGCCATGCATGAGTATGTTGACATACGATTGCATTTTTTTTATCCCGGGCGTAGCTGCCAACCTCGACGACGCAAGTTTGTGCTATGGATAAATCTTTTGGTTCCAGCTCACCGGAAAGATATTTTTTTCAAAACAACTCTTAACAAATCTCGAGGACGAGATTTTCTTTTAAGGGGGGTAGTGTTGTGACACCCCAAAATTTTGACCTTGTTTTATTAATTAAAATTTTGCCAGGAAATTAAAACTTTTATTTTCTGGGCTCCCTTTTGATTTTTGAAACTTTTTCTCCCTTGCTAATATGGAGTTTTCCCCATAGAGAAAAACTTTTCAAATATGTTATTGGACTTGTTTAACCTCTCAAGAGAAAAACTTTTCTTTTATTAGTAGAACTAATTACATAATTAAATTGCTTGACCTTTATTTTTTTGAAAAATGGCTTTTCAAGGTTATATGGCCATATTTGAACTACAACCATTTGATATATTTATCTAAAAATCCAACAAAAATTTGGAGATGTCATGTGATGTTTTTAAATCACTTTTATACAAAAAATATCTTTTATTCTTGAAATATTTTGAGTGCTACACATGCTTTTCTTCTCTGATCCAAAGAGCAACTTTGCACTACAACCCTTTTAAATAATTCTTTCTAGCCTCCACCAAAATTATGGGATGTTAGTAGAAACATATTATTCCACTTTGTACAAAAACCCATTTATGTTCTTTGAAAATTTGAGTGAAACAACCTCTTTTCCATTCTGGTCCAACTTGATGGTTTGTACAGCAACCATAATTTTTCTTACTCCTTGGCCATACATTCTTTCTCCTACTTGTAGTCCTCCATGTTAAACCCTTAAGTCCAGGAGAGTGGACCAATTGGATGATTCCAAGTGCTTGAAACAATGCCATTTGCCTTTTGTCCAGAATTGAAGTTTTGCAAAACTTGCACTAGCAAGTTTCTCCTTTCTGCAAACTAACTTCACCACTCCCTCTTTCATCCACAGAGACACTAGTCTGGAAGTTTTGGCCACTCCAAGAATATCCTAGGTGCCTTTAGCATTTTGACAAACACCTGGAGTGCATGGTCAGAATTGGCATGGATTTTAGTTAGCAGTGTGAACCTGATCCTCTGACCCCTCAATCTTGTCCATTGATATCCTTGCAAGCCATAGCCTAGACCTGCTAACTCCCGGCTCCAACTGAGCGCTCTGGAGTGCCTTGACATTTCGCCGAGCACCTGGTGGGCGTGCTCTGGGCGCGCCCAGGCGTCGCGTTGCTGCGCACGCAAGACGAAGTCGCCGTCGCGCCCTGTCTTGACCCATACTGCAGAACCTCGCCACGCACTTCCCCGCGCCACAACACGCCAGCCATACGGTGCCCTACAGCGCCGCCACGAGCCCTCTTGGCGGTACGCCCGCGCCGCATCCGCCACCGCCATTGGGCGGCGCCGCCCACCACAACAAGCCACTTCGCCTCCATGGACGAGAGAGCTTTAATCGGTAGCCCTCGAGCCGACCAACCACCGCCACGCTGCCTGCAACTCACAGAAGACGGTCGCCGACGCCCTCATCCACGGCCGCCGCCAAACCGACTCGACTTCGCCTTTATAAGGAAGCCCGAGCTCATCCAAGCCTTCAGCAGCCTCATACCATCCCACGGGTACTCCTACAACCCGCAATCGACGACGGAGGCCATCTTCCTCGTCTCCGCCAGCTTCGGCGCCGTTGCGCCGGTGCCGTGCATTGCCAGCAGAGCCTCCCCACCCTTCCAACACCACCGCCGACTCCCCTTGACCTGCGGAGCTTCCCAAAGATCTCAAACACGGTGGGAGCCACGGCATCCTGCACCCCCAAACCCACCGGCTTTCCTCCGCCATGGCTTCGCCGGGCGATTGCCTCCACCTCCGACGCGACCCTCGACCACCGGAGGACCTCCGCTGATCCGCGGATCCATCCCGCCTCGGCTCCCATGAGGACCCGCCGCCCGCGGCGATTTAACGCCGAGCAGCGCCTCTGCTCGGGCAGAGAAGAGGAGAGGGAGGAGACTAGTCAAACATGACTAGTGGGCCCCGGGACCCACTGTCGATGGCCTCTACTGCCCACGCTGGATAAGGGAGGCGAACCCTCAAGCACGCCTCCTCCACGCCGCAGCGTATTCTGCAAGCGTTTTCTTTTATATCTTTATTTTAAAAAGATTTTGACCAAATGTTTGACTGGCTATATCTTTTAAAATATAACTCCAAATGAATTAATTCTTTTCCTACCTCTCTCAAATATTGTCTAGTTTATTTTAAGATTTATTTGAAAAAATTTCAAAACAACTTTTGGTGCTGTTTTTTTTATTTTGTGTGTTAATTCTTTATATTGCTAAAATAGGATTTTTGAAGAGAGGAGAAACTTTCAAAAGTTTTGAAGTGCACCCCACCTTACCACTCATTGAAGGCAAGCATTCTGAATCCCGGCATAATATTTTGGTGTGATTGTTGATACATTTTTAACACCACGCATTTCGAAGGACTTGTCATTTCATGTGATATGATCATATGCATGAGTGCATATTAGTGATTTCCATGCTGTTGGAAATAAACACACTTGTGATGATAATCATCCTCATGTGTCTTGCATGCATGCCGGAAAGGAATCCGGGAAAGCCTCTGCCTTGGGTAGGTGTGAGCTTGTCGCCGGTCTCCGTTGGGACGGGTATGTCCGGTATGGCATGGTAAGATATAATGAGTGTTGATTGGATTGGTTGAAGTATATTGTTATACATGTCATGCAGGAAACTATAAACCTCCTGAGTCGACCGTAGATCGAGTCTTGTTCCAGTAACCCCCACACTTGTTTCGTGCTACCACTTGTCCCCCGCCATGTAGGGTACGGTTCATAATTTGTCAACCCCTTTCTAGCACACACCGCATGAGGGGGCGGGATGAGGGTACCATGGCCATGGATTAAAGCCAGTCATCCGGTCAGGGGGCATGGGTGTTTCCGGTTGGGACCGAGAGGGGAGGCCACCCCCTTAGAGCGCGCGATATAAATTTGATCCCATGCTACGCGAGGTTGTAGCCTCCCCACTTAGAGTTTGCTTGACGGGTGTCATGGGTGATTCCAGACACCGGTAAGTTAAGCTGGTGTGTGCAAGTTAGGTGTGTTTTCATTTAAAAGACCGTAAGCGGAATTAGTCCCGATGGACTAAAGGAATCCGTTACTCGTGGGTAAAGAGTACACCCTCTGCAGAGATTAAAACCTATTCGAATAGCCGTGTCCATGGTTAAGGATTACAGTCTGGGACGGGTCAAGTGTCGGTCTTAGTGTCGGTCTTCGGAGGTGAAACTGTTAACCAGAACTGGAATACTACTGGTGACTTGTGATAATTATGATTATTATTATTGTGGACTAACCCGTGATATTATTTTTATTATCGAGTATCTCTGGGATGGTTCTACCTCCGGGATATTCACTATGATTGTTATTTTAAAGCCCTTTATGTGGTGTCGCCGACGCCTTGACCGTGGCATTTCTTTTAAAGCCCTTTATGTGGTGTCGCTCGACGCCTGACCGTGGCATTTCTTTTAAAGCCCTTTAGGCGGTGTCGCTCGACGCCTGATCGTGGCATTTCTTTTAAAGCCCTTTAGGCGGTGTCGCCGACGCCTCGACCGTGGCATTTCTTTTAAAGCCCTTTAGGCGGTGTCGCTCAAACGCCCGACTGTGGCATTTCTTTTAAAGCCCTTTATGTGGTGTCGCTAAGACGCCCGACTATGGCATTCCTTGTTATTTACTTCATAAATTTTAATACTACTATGTTATTGCATATCCATGAATAACGTGCTTGCATGCATCCGAGATTTATTTTTGTGACTGACGTCATGAGCATAAAATATTTTTCAGCACACCATTGTTATGTTATACCTGTGTTCATAATGTTTGCGAGTACATTCAAAGTACTCACTGGCTTGTCCCTGGCTATTGTCTTGGCCAGATTTTCTTGCACGAAGAGGAGCGATGCGATGACAGCCCCGGAACCTAAGCAATGGAGATAGTAGCCTCGCGAAGATAGGAGTTAACCTGGTCAGCTGTTCCTGTGGGAATTGGAGTCCCATAGACACTGATGTTTCACAGCCCGCTTCCGCCATCAACCTCTAGAAACCTTTTGTTGTACTCACAGCCGTAATGGTCTTGTACCACATACTTTGTATTTTTGCTTGGAATTTCAGATCAAGTTGGAGCCTCATCACCTAACAAGAATCACAGGGCTGATGAGCACGACGGTCTTTTTCTCGAAATTTATTACCCGGAAAACCGGTCGTGATAATTACGACGGGTTTCGTCGCCTGCAAAGAAAAGTCGGCGACGTGAGACATCCGAAAACGAAAATGGGAGATTATACATTTATATTGAAGGGGCGAGTGACAGATACCGTGAGGGCGTCGAGCACAAGAAAAGAGGAGGCACCATCGAGCACATCCGGTCTGGGAGCAGTGCGGGAGCAGTGCAGGGCAGGTCACGGAGCGGTGCGCGAGCAGTGCTCCCAAGAAGTCGCAAGGGAAAGTCCTCTGCATTTTTTTCTGGATTTTGCCTTGTCCAAGTGAAAACGCCCGTCACCAAGGAAGTAGATATATCTGCAATCGCTTTGTTTTGGCGGCAGCTACCGCTGTTCGATCGCTCGAGAGGATTTCTTCTCAACCGCAATCTCAACCTTCTTGTCGATGTTTTCTTGAGTTAACCTTCGTCTTTCCTTTCTCTCCTCCGTGGTCCACGGTAGTACTTCTTCCACGTGGCACCGTCTGCGACACTGTGCACGCGTCCATACGATGGTCGAGTATCCACCGGTTGTTGTTTCAACATGTTCAACGCCCGGTTGAATGGAGTGTCCCACTTGGGCCTCGCCAATGCCTCAGACGGCGAGTCGCTTTCGGCCGCAATCCGGTGCTGCTCTCTCTGCAAAAGGCACAAGGATCGTTTACAAATATGACTAACGTGTGCGGTCGAATTGATCGAAACTAAAATTACCAGCAGTCTCATGAACTCCGTAATGACCGGTGTTGTCTCGTAAACCTTCTTCACTGGGTCCCAACGGTGCGGGCCCTTAGGGCGTCACGCTCTCAAGGGCGGTGAAATCCGCCAAAGTGCAGGATGCCCGGACTCGCGGCTTCGCGTCCTCCTTGGCCCATTTGGACCTCTTTCGCCGTTACCACGGCTTCCGAGGTGGTGGCTCCCAATATTCCTCTTTGAAGCCCCTTCATGTACTTAGACTTTTTTGGCAGCTTCGCCTCGCAAGCCTCCTTGAATATTTGAAACTGCTCTTCCGTGATTGTCGGATTATCCTTTACAATCTCGGAGTAGGGTTCCCCGTCCTTGATCTTTGCTTTCACTCAATTTTTCCAGGCGGCCAACGCGTCGCTAAACTTGGTCATGGCATGTTTGTTTATCTTCTTCATTGCCGGGTCCTCGTCTGGATCTTCATAATCCTTCTCATTCCGGCCCAGGAACAAGAATATCTGGTGAAACTTCTTTAGGAGGGAGCTCCTCATATTTTCTATCTTCTTTAGTTTCTCATCGTTGATGGTGGTGGTTGTCCGTACGATGCAGCCTATTTGATTGCCGTAGCATGCGCGCGCTTCCTCGGGCGCCTTTCGCTAGAAATTGGCGTCGTACACCTCCGTGACCACCAGTCTAGTAGTCCTGAGTTTGTTAGGAACCCGTTGCCTCTTTGCTTTCGGTTCTACACCGGCTCCGCTCCCCGAGGCAGCACCGGTCTCAGCGCTGGTCTCAGTGTCGGTCTCGATGCCGGTCTGAATCTCAGCGCCGGTCTCGATCTCAAAGACCGGTCTGCGTGTCGGTCTCGATCCCGATGCCACCGGTGGGCCCAGCAACAACATCGGTTGATCGTCGGTAAGGCTAAAAATTAAATGCGCGCCCGGTGACGTCGTCGCAATCACCGTAACCCTGTCCTTCATTGTTGCTAGCCATGTTTCCTATGATTAAATCTAGTCAATTAATTCTAGACCTAATAAAATTAATAATGACATAAAAAGGACTATTGTTTTGCAGGAATGTTGACTCCTTCCTGGTGCGGCAAATCCTGGGCACTCGATATGTCCTAGTTTGTAGCACAAGTCATGCCGAAATTCACGGAAAATTTCAGCATGACCTTTGCTAAAAAGTGGACAAATCGAGAACCTGAAATTTGCCGAAACAGAAATGAATCAACATTCCGGCAAAACATAGGTCACTCAGCATCATTCCCTGGAAACAACAAAGCCACTTGGGCACAATCGAACAACTTCAATGAAAAGATATAACACGGCCACTTCAATTTTTGCACTAATTAACCTAGTTAACGCAGCTAGTTCTCTGTCAAAGCCCAAAATAAATTTTTGCACTAATTAACTTAGATAATTAACCTAATTAAACTAGTTAACCTGACTAGTTCTCTGTCAAAGCCCTAACTAAATTTTTGCACTAACCTAGATAATTAACCTAATTAAACTAGTTAACCTAACTACTTCTCTGTCAAAGCCCTAACTAAATTTTTGCCCTAACCTAGATAATTAACCTAATTAAACTAGCTAACCTATGCATTAGAGAGAGAGAGGAGGGGTGGGGGCTTACAGAGGATGGCTCCGGTGGTGGCGATGGAGGCAGTGGTGGCGAGGGAGGCAGGGGCGTCTCCGGTGACGGCGAGGGAGGCAGGGGCATCTCCGGTGACGGCGAGGGAGGCAGTTGTGGCGAGGAAGGATGCAGTGGCGTTGACGGCGGCTCTGGTGGCGTTGACGAGGCCGTGCGGCTCCATGGCATTGGGGGCGGCTCCGGTGGCGTCGACGGCGCACGACTCTGGTGGCGTCGACGTCGGGAGGAGATGGCGGCGAAGTGGGGCGACGGCGAATCGGGGAGACGGCAGCGCGCGGGGTGGGTTGAGGGATTTGGGGGAGAAGTGGTGGCCCGGCGGAAACGGTTTTTTGGTTAAGTCAAACTTAGCGGTAGCGCGTTTGGTAAAACGCGCTATAGCTAAGATAGCTATAGCGGTTTTTGCAAAACGCGCTGCTGCTATAGCTATGTAATTTTCTTCCATTTTTAATTTCCTTTTACATTTACGTGGCGGGGTCTAGGACACGCTACTGCAGCTACGTTAGCTATAGCGCCTCTTACAAACACACGCTGCTGCTATGCCTTCCTCCATTTTTTCGCTTTTTCATTTATTTTGCTTTACATTTAATTTTTTTCCTTTCTCCTTTTTCCATTTCTTTCATTTTCATTTACTTTTTTATTTGTTTTTCATCTTATTTTATTTCCGTTAGTAGTAGCGCTCTTCTTAGGAAATGCGCTGCTACTTATGACGTAGCGGTAGCGCGTTTCCTCCAAGCCCGCTACTGCTATGCGTAGCCTATCATTCTAGCAATGGGAATATTAGTAGTAGCGCTTTTGCCACTACACGCGCTACTGCTAAAGTTGTATCTGTAGCGCGGTTTTTGACCAATCGCTACTGCTATTTAGCACCAGCGCTCTTTTTCGACCCGCGTTGTTGCTAAATTTCTGTGTATAAGGTTTTACCTAGTAGTGATATGGTGGCTTTTACCCTAGAAAAAAATCATACAGAAGCTTTTGGGACAAAGCGCCGCCATCCCGAGGCGGAACCTGGGCAGGACCAATCTAGGGCTCCGACAGAGCTGTTCTGTCGAGGAAACATCCCTCCGGAAGGGGGCAATCATCGCCATCATCATCACCATCAATCCTCTCATCAAGAGGGGGTCAATCTCCATCAACATCTTCACCAGCACCATCTCCTCTTAATCCCTAGTTCATCTCTTGTATCTGATCTTTGTCTCAAAACCTCAGATTGGTACATGTGGGTAGCTAGTAGCGTTGATTACTCCTTGTAGCTGATCCTAGGTGGTTTATTCGGTGGAAGATCATATGTTCAGATCCTTAATGCTATTCAATACCCCTATGATTATGAACATGAATATGCTTTGTGAGTAGTTACGTTTGTTCCCGAGGACATGGGAGAAGCCTTGTTATAAGTAATCATGTGATTTTGGTATTCGTTCGATATTTTGATGTGATGTATGTTGTCTCTCCTTTAGTGGTGTTATGTGAACGTCGACTACATGACACTTCACCATGATTTGGGCCTAGGGGAGGCATTGGGAAGTAATAAGTAGATGATGGGTTGCTAGAGTGCCAGTAGCTTATAAACCCTAGTTTATGTGTTGCTTCGTAAGGGGCTGATTTGGATCCATACGTTTCATGCTATGGTTAGGTATACCTTAATTCTTCTTTCGTAGTTCCGGATGCTTGCGAGAGGGGTTAATCATAAGTGGGAGGCTTGTCCAAGTAAGGACAACACCCAAGCACCGGTCCACCCACATATCAAATTATCAAAGTAACGAACGCGAATCATATGAGCATGATGAAAACTAGCTTGACAATAATTCCCATGTGTCCTCGGGAGCACTTTGTTTTATATAAGAGTTCGTCCAGGCTTGTGCTTTACTACAAAAAGGATTGGGCCATCTTGCTACACCTGGTTTACTTTTGTTACTTGTTACCCGTTACGAATTACCTTATCACAAAACTATATGTTACCGATAATTTCAGTGCTTGCAGAGAATACCTTACTGAAAACTGCTTGTCATTTCCTTCTGCTCCTCGCTGGGTTCGACACTCTTACTTATCGAAAGGATTATGATAGATTCCCTATACTTGTGGGTCATCACAAAACACTAGAGAAAACTTGTCATCATCACAGAGGTGAAGCACCGGCGCAGCTCGTGCCGGTACCACCACCTGGAGAAGGGCCATGTGATGCTTGTTTGGAGGCACGCTGCAACAAAGATCATTTACAATGTCTCATTAGCATGACGACACACAAATGTTCATACTAGTAACTAATGACCATTCAAATTAAACTGACCGTGGTCCCGGAGCAATCTCTGGCATCGGCGGAGGGGTCTGACCGGCCTTCTGGCACACAACCTGCACATTTGGTTTTCACGGGTCTGTCATACTAGTTAGTAATGAAACGAACATTACGTGCATGATTTGGCTATCATGCAGAAGAAACTTACCCCGAGGAGCTCGTAAATGGCCCGGTTCTGCATGTCAGTCCGTGCCCTCTCCTCCTCCATCAACCTTGTCGTCTTCTCCTCCAACTCCTGCTGCTTCTTCTCCGCCTGCCGGTCTCGCTCTGCCAGAAGCGCTTGGGTTCTATCTCTCTCAGTCTAAAGAGCAGCCTGCAATACCACTCCTCGTTAGCATTGTAATCATTGATGGTTGCACACACAATGTAATGCTTGAAAGAAATCTGAGTCTGTATAACTAACCTAGAAGGCAAGCTCGATTGGCCATGGACGAGGCCTTATCTGAGGATCTGAGCTCGTTTGGCGCGCCTTAATCTCTGGAAGAGTGCGAGGACAACAGATAAGTCCAACTCCAATGGCTATCGAGCCATGGGACCTCCATGCACCAGATATCATCACTAGCTTCGGATCAAACGGCCCGCTTGGGTTAAAGTCCTCCCTTTCCTCGCCTTCCCCTCATCTCTATACTTCACGAGATTTTTGTGGGAGGAGATGTTGGTGAAGTTCTCTGGATGATCGAGGTCAGACACAGAGAATTCCTTGGCCTTCTTAAACGGGGCAGTATGGGCCAGGGCATAGAGGTCGAACACCTCTGGCACCGGTGCCATATTGTATCCCGCCTAAAAGAGAGGAACATAGTGTTAGTAATTAAAGGGCTCAAGCTAGCATGACATAATGAATTGCATGAATCATGAAGCAAACCACATACCCAGTTCCCCCGTATTGATATAAGTTGGCGTTGCCTTGATGGTGTGGCACACCTCTCATTTGGGCACGCTTGACCTTGGCACCTTTGTGGGCGGCCCGCCATGCGTCGGGGCATGGTGGGGGTCGGGGGCACGATGGCCGGCGGCGGTGGGGGTCGGGTGCGCGCGGTGGGTCGGGTCGAGGAGAGGGAGAGAGAAGAGAGAGAGGAGGGGGCGGGATGGCCGTTACATACTCAATTCTTTACCGTCTGCTAGCAGACAACAAAGATTCTTTGTCATTCGCTGGCAGACGGCAAAGAGGTGGGGCTGGTGGGCCATTAGGGTTTGGGCCTCCACTGGACCCCACCCACCTATTTGTCGTCCGCCAGCGGACGACAAACAATCATTGCCGTCTGCTGGCAGACGGCAAAGAATTGGCTGATGGCAAATAGGGTCTTTGCCGTCAGCCAGTTCTTTGTGGTCCTTTTTTAGAAGCAAATGGGAAAGGCCTTCTTTGCCGTCCACTAGCAGATGGCAAAGATTCAACTTATGGAAAATTCTCTGTTTCCAGTAGTGCAAGTTTGTCGTCAATACTCCAAAACCAACAAGGGGTGTGAGACGTCTCCAACGTGTCTATAATTTTTTATTGTTCCATGCTATTATATTATCCCTTTTGGATGTTTATGGGCTTTATTTTACACATTTATATCATTTTTGGGACTAACCTACTAACCAGAGGCCCAGCCCATATTGCTATTTTTTTGCCTATTTCAGTATTTCGAAGAAAAGGAATATCAAATGGAGTCCAAACGGATTGAAACCTTCGGGAGCAGGATTTTTGGAACAAACGTGATCCGGAGAGCTTGGAGTGCAAGTCAAGAAGCTTCCAAGGGCCCCACGAGATAGGGGGCCGCCCCCCTATAGGGCGCGCACCCCTGTCTCGTGGGCCCCTCGGGCGGCCACCGACGTACTTCTTCCTCCTATATATACCTACGTACCCCGAAAACATCCAGGAGCACCACGAAACACAATTTACACCGCCGTAACCTTCTATATTCGCGAGATCCCATCTTGGAGCCTTTGCTGGCACTCTGCCGGAGGGGGAATCAACCACGGAGGGCCTCTACATCAACATCCTTGCCCCTCCGATGAGTTGTGAGTAGTTTACCACAGACCTACGGGTCCATAGTTATTAGCTAGATGGCTTCTTCTCTATTTTTGGATCTCAATACAATGTTCTCCCCCTCTCTTGTGGAGATCTATTCGATGTAAACTCTTTTTGTGGTGTGTTTGTCGAGATCCGATGAATTGTGGGTCTATGATCAAGTTTATCTATGAATAATATTTGAATCTTCTCTGAATTCTTTTATGTATGATTGAGTTATCTTTGCAAGTCTCTTCGAATTAACAGTTTGGTTTGGCCTACTAGATTGGTCTTTCTTGCCATGGGAGAAGTGCTTAGCTTTGGGTTCAATCTTGCGGTGTTCTTACCCAGTGACAGAAAGGGTTGCAAGACACGTATTGTATTGTTGCCATCGAGGATAACAAGATGGGTTTTATATCATATTGCATGAGTTTATCCCTCTACATCATGTCATCTTGCTTAATGCGTTACTCTGCTCTTATGAACTTAATACTCTAGTTGCAGGCAGGAGTCGGTCGATGTGTGGAGTAATAGTAGTAGATGCAGGCAGGAGTCGGTCTACTTGTTATGGACATGATGCCTATATACATGATCATGCCTAGATAATCTCATAACTATGCGCTTTTCTATCAATTGCTCGACAGTAATTTATTCACCCACCGTAATACTTATGCTATCTTGAGAGAAGCCTCTAGTGAAACCTATGGCCCCCGGGTCTATCTCTTATCATATTTGCTTTCAATCTACCTTTATTTGCATCTTTAATTTTTGCATCTATATTACAAAATACCAAAAATATATTTATCTTATCATACTATCTTTATTAGATCTCACTTTCGCAAGTGGCCGTGAAGGGATTGACAACCCCTTTATTGTGTTGGTTGCGAGTTCTCAGTTTGTTTGTGTAGGTGCATGGGACTTTTGAGGAGCTTCCTACTAGATTGATACCTTGGTTCTCAAAACTAAGGGAAATACTTACACTACACTTTGCTGCATGAGCCTCTCCTCTTTGAGGAAAACCAACGCAAGCTCAAGACGTAGCAAGAAGGATTTCTGGCGCTGTTGCCGGGGAGGCTTCCACCAAGTCAAGTCAAGATTCGACCTCCCGCCAATGTGTGCTTTCTGGCGCCGTTGTCAGGGAGGTCTTCGCTCAAGTCAAGACATACCATGTACCCATCACAAACCCATCTCCCGCGCATTTACATTATTTTCCATTTGCATCTCGTTTTCCTCTCCCCCACTTCACCCTTACCGTTTTATTCGCACTCTCTTTCCCAATCTCCTCCTCTCTTTTGCTTGCCCTTTTGTTTGCTCGTTTCATTCTCGACTTTATGTTTACAACATTCTATAGCTAATCTCTTCGTGCTTACTTCAAATCTTGACGAGAACATTTATATTTGTAACCTTCTTGAGTTAACCTTTAAAATTGTACTACTCTTGATCTATCAGGATCTATGTTAACACAGTTAATTCCTACTCCAATTCGGATCCATTATTCACTTGAAAGCCATCCTAACCTATTAGTGCGGTCAGATGCTGCAACTCTAATCTCTCTCATCTCAACAAGCATGCCCAGACTGCTTGAGTCGTTAACTTGGCCTAGCCGAGTCCTCATGGACCGTTTCTGCAGAGACCGCTGGTTTCCCTGCAGAACCCTTAGTGCCATCAACTGATGCCTTGATCTACAGTCTGCATCGGCGTTGCGCACAGCCTAGCGACCGCTGCTCTAACCCGCCTATCTGGGTCCGACAGCCTCGATGGTGTCCGACCGATATAATCGCTCGTGCTAGGCTTCTGCACCACTCGTTGCCAAACGCTTGCTGCATGCGCGTTCACTTCCCTGTATAGACCATGAGACTCTGCGCCTCAGCTTGCCCAATACCGCCACTGGCACCTCAATGCGCAGGACCATTGCCTGCCTGCCGTGCAGTCTTGCGACGCCACTTGCCACATTGCTCTCTTGAGTCGCAGTCAAGCGACACGTGCCCACACCGGACACTTCTGCATCTATAGTGAAGCCCATGCCAAGCTCATGGAGTCACCAGGCCGCACGTAGCGGACTTTCAAACCGTGATTCGCTCACACGCGCTGCCATACTAGAGCCTTGCTCTGGTATACAACGATGCTGCACGATCTTGCGCCACCTTGTCCCTTGGCCAAGCCTGGACCTAGCAACTCGCTCGATGCACTGCTGAGCTCGACTTTGACACTTTGACAAACGTGTACTGCATGCAGCTCAACGACCTCTCTAATACGCTCCATCTCATCCTGACCGACCGCCTCTCTAATCTGTATACCGATCCTGACCATCAGACATTGGCTTTCCTCTATTGCAGGCATACCATAATGCCTTGACGAGACCTCCACATCATTCTGAGCCACTTCGTCTTGACTGAGAGCTACGTCGAAATAGGGACCTTCTCACTTTGCCTATACATCAGCCTGACATGCATTAGATCTATGCAAAATTTGTCCAATGCCTTTCGAGATAACGTCTTGACTATACACATCATTTCTTGATGTACTTCCGAAATGCTCTTCATGACATCTGTAATACTCATGTGCTCTTACTTCATGAGTCTAGTTTAGATTCAGTTTGAGAGATTTCAAACTACAACCTCGGTCAACTTCTACTTAGCTGCGAATAGATTTTGACTGTCTAGTCATTTGACAAATGTTCAAGATTCGCCTTAGAATCAGGCCGCAATGGCTTCCTGCATTGATAGGAACATTCACGATATTGTCGGTTCTGCATCATCTTAAGCCGAATCGAGTGCTTGCGGTACCTCATTGAGTTCGGCTCTGCTGCCACGGTCAGGTAGTTGTGATTGAACTTTAATCAGTGACTGATGTAGATATTCTGTAGCCGATGCTCGAGACAGGAATCGGTCTGGCAGTAACCTTAGGTATGTCCCGAATGTAGACCTTTCAGCCGTTCATGTAGACGGGTTATGTCGGGGCATGAATACGTTTGCATTGGTCGGTGAAGAATGTTGTCTTGGCGAATATAGTCGTAGCGTTTGATACATGATATCAATGTCTCCGTTGTGAATTGTACACTGCGAGATAAGTTTCGAGTATGTAACTCTTCAAGTAGCTATAAAGCGTGAGGTTACTGTGGTAAAGATGCCTATTGGTGTAGGCCATGCTCGGTGAGAACTAAACCTTAAATCGCGTATATTGGATCTATTATGCATAGGTAGTTCATGATGGTTCTTTTATTCTTATACGAGATTCGATGTTTCTTGGATCTTGATTGTTATATAGTCTTATCGTCTTTGGACATCCTAATTTTCATTTAAACTCTGATGTCAAGTAATCTATAGTCAACGTATTTGTTAGAAGTTGTCTGCTTGTATCATTTTAAACAACTTTATGCTTGTGTTCGCTTTTATGATTTTGATTAACCTTTAGAGTACTCGCTTGGATTTACAGGCTTCTTCTGAGCCATTACGTTTGCTAAGCTTGTATTACATCCCTTTTACATGTTGTATGATTAATCTTTAGTTCTGGGTTGGTATTCAAAATGTTATCATTCATTTTAACTTACTTTTTATTGCATCTTGAAACCCTTGGTTTGACTTTGTTTCAATTTTGCAAAAGGGGATAACCGGGTTTAAGCTGATTTGGCTAGGTTAGGTTTGTTTCTTAAATAAAGGGTGATTGCATCCTTGAAATTGACCTGAACAATTTTACTACGAGAAGTCAATTTTTTAGCCATGTTTCTACACTTTTCCACGCTTAAATTTGGCTCTCCAGGCTTTTTAACGTGTAAGGAATATAAAGGGACCAAGAGCAGTACAGGGACAGGAAACACTTTTTGGATCTCAATACAATGTTCTCCCCCTCTCTTGTGGAGATCTATTCGATGTAAACTCTTTTTGCGGTGTGCTTGTCAAGATCCGTTGAATTGTGGGTTTATGATCAAGTTTATCTATGAATAATATTTGAATCTTCTCTGAATTCTTTTATGTATGATTGAGTTATCTTTGCATGTCTCTTCGAATTACCAGTTTGGTTTGGCCTACTAGATTGGTCTTTCTTGCCATGGGAGAAGTGCTTAGCTTTGGGTTCAATCTTGCGGTGTTCTTACCCAGTGATAGAAAGGGTTGCAAGACACGTATTGTATTGTTGCCATCGAGGATAACAAGATGTGGTTTATATCATATTGCATGAGTTTATCCCTCTACATCATGTCATCTTGCTTAATCGTTACTCTGCTACGATGAACTTAATAATCTAGATGCAGCAGAGTCGGTCGATGTGTGGAGTAATAGTAGTAGATGCGAGGAGTCGGTCTACTTGTTATGGACATGATGCCTATATACATGATCATGCCTAGATAATCTCATAACTATGCGCTTTTCTATCAATTGCTCGACAGATAATTTGTTCACCTTTGTAATACTTATGCTATCTTGAGAGAAGCCTCTAGTGAAACCTATGGCCCCCGGGTCTATCTCTTATCATACTTGCTTTCAATCTAACTTTATTGGCATCTTTACTTTTTGCATCTATATTACAAAATACCAAAAATATATTTATCTTATCATACTATCTTTATTAGATCTCACTTTACATGAAGTGGCGTGAAGGATTGACAACCCCTTTATTGCGTTGGTTGCGAGTTCTCGGTTTGTTTGTGTAGGTGCGTGGGACTTTTGAGGAGCCTCCTACTGGATTGATACCTTGGTTCTCAAAACTGAGGGAAATAATTACGCTACAATTTGCTGCATCACCCTCTCCTCTTCGAGGAAAACCAACGCAAGCTCAAGACGTAGCAGGGTGGCACTAGATACACTTACACGATGCGTTCCCTTGGCTTGTCGTTGGGGGTGACTTGCTGGTTGAGATGGACTCTGGTGGCACGTGTCCACTAAACTTGCGGCAGATGCGGTGGTGGTGGAAGGAGAAGAGGAAGTCTGAGGGAATTTGGTGAATGACGGGTTGTTGGACATGATTTGATTTTACATATCGTTCCAATTATGTGGAATTGTGAAATGATTTCCGATGGCCAATTCCAAGGAAGCCAAACATGTTGGTGTCAGAATTCGCAATTGAATTCGGCGAATTCCGATCGAAATGATGGGTGCCAAACGAGTTGTTAGAGAAAAATAATTGGGATTCCATCAAAGTATTCAAATGTCCCCTGCATAACATTTATTTTACTCTTGTGCAGTAACGACGAACACCTCCCACTTCATGTAAATAAACACAATTCACAATTGTATACAAGGGCTAAATTTTAAGAAAAAGGGTTTCCCTCCGCTTTATATTATAAAGCAACGAACCAAGCATCCAACAAGTCAGTACAAGGTACAATCAAGTCATAAAGTCAAGTTGGGGGCACAGCAGGACAAGCTCCAAACCAAGCTAAAAAAGACTAATATGGCTTAGGAGGAGGAGGCGGTGGAGATGGCGGTGGAACAAAAGCCGAAGCCGAAAAACGAAGACCTGCAATGATGTTGTCGATGACGTCTCGGTCACGCCGATTGCTAAGCGGTCTCCAAAGCTATAAGAAGCCACACATTTTGTAGATTGCATCAGTCACACGGCATGGAATCACACGTTCGATGACAAGTTTATTCCGGCAACACCATAATGTCCAAGCTAGGGTACCCAGCACCACCCAGGTGGGTGGACGAGTAGGACCGGGTAGCCTAAGGACCTCCCCAAACAAGTCTGGGAGGTTGGCGTGGCACCAATTACCACCAATCACCACCCGGAAACAACTCCATAGGAATCGTGTCGCCGGGCATCGGAAGAAGATGTGGTTGCAGTCTTCCGGAACCAAACAATTGGGGCAGAGGCCGTCCCCAGGTCCATTACGTTTTTGGACCTCCGTACCCGATGGCAAGCAGCCTCGAACCCATTGCCAGAGAAATATGTGGATTTTCAAGGGGAGTTTGATTTCCCAAAGAACCGCTAGTTCTACCGGTCCCGGAGTAGGAACAATTGCATGGTAAAGGGACCTAGTTGAGAACCGGCCACTCGGTTCTAGGTGCCAAGAGAGCAAATCGGGCTCAATGGAGGGGGTGAAGGGCAATACATGTACGCAATTCGTCCCATTGCTCGCGCTTCATCGCCCCGAAGGTGCGGAGGAAGGCAATAGCTCCCAAGTCGGCTAGAGCCACGGCCACAGAAAGCTGTGGATGGGCACAAATCAAGAATAATGCATGAAAGCGTTCCGCAAAGGGTCGATTCCCAGCCCACCTATCAAGCCAAAACAAGGTGCCGGATCCGGTGCCCACTCTAATGAAGGTCCCAATATGCAAGATCGGCATCAAACGGTTCACCGTTTGCCAGAATTAGGATCCTCCAGAACGAGATGTGAAGGCCAAAGGTTGCCCATGAAGGTACTTCGCGCGAATAATCTCCAACCATAGGCCTCCCTCACAGGTCTGAATACAACAAAGCAATTTGGAGAGGAGGGCTATGTTCATCCGTTTGGATGAGATCACCCCAAGGCCCCTTGGTCCTTGGGCTTACAAATCTCAAACCACTTCACCATCTGGTACTTCTGTTTATTATTCTCTCCAGCCCAAAAGAATTTGGAGAGAAGTTTGGTGACCTCCTGATGAAGGGATTCATGTAGACTATAGAATCTCATGAGGTACATCAAGAGGCTAATAAGGGAGGAATTCATTAGAATCACTCGAGCGGCCTTGGACAGACATCTCCCCTACCAAGGTTCCATCCTTGGTTGGATCTTGGCGATTATTGGACGAAAGTCTTTCTCCAGAAGACACGTGTCACTAATTGGCATGCCTAGGTAAGTGGTCGGGAAGGATCCCAGTCAACAAATCAAGCGATTGGCGATTCTCTGGGCTTCTGCCTGGGAGTATCCAAGGACCATCACCTCACTCTTGGCGAAGTTAATCGTAAGGCCCAACATCTCCTGAAAGCATACTGGTGACCCTTCCACCATCATAATGGTGTCATCGGCATACTGGAGGTGAGTCACACCTCCATTGCCCACAAGATGGGGGAAAATCCCCCTAATGTGACCGGCCTGTTTGGCCAAATCTAGGATCAAAGCTAGCATCAACGACAAGGTTGAAAGGAAATGGGGAAATCGGATCACCTTGCCAAACTCCCTGTCCAGTCAAGAAGTAAGGCCCAATCTCCCCATTAACGTTCACAGCCGTGCGACCACTCATCCCCAACTGCATCACCTGAGCTACCTAGTGGGAGTCGAACCCACACTTGAGCAACACTTCCCGAAGGAAGGACCAGTGGACTATGTCATATGCTTTATGAAAGTCAATCTTGAAGAACACCGCGCGAAGGTGCTTGCTCTTGACCTCATGGATGACCTTGTGGAGAATGAGGATCCCATCCAGAATATACCTACCTTTTATAAAGGCCGATTGGTTCGGGTGGTGAATCTTGGGAGCGATCAGGGCCGCCCTAGTGGCGTACCCCTTGGCCAGAATCCGAAAGATAACATTAAGGACTGTGATAGGGCGGAACTTCCTGATATCAGCAGCTCCCAACACTTTGGGAATCAGGGAGATGATCCCATAGTTAAGCCGGGACACGTCTAATGTTCCCCTAGAGAACTCACGGAACAGGTCAAGGATAATATCCTTGACCATCGGCCAAAAAGCCTGGAAGAAACAAACCGGCAGGCCATCAGGGCCCGGCACCGAGGCCGGGTTCATGGCTTTGACGAAAGAATCCACCTCCGAGGCATCAAAAGGGCGAGTAGGGCAGCATTCTCCTCTAGGGAGATGCGCTGGTCGGCCGACCAGATGCGGTCAGCAAGGACTACCCCACCCCTAAGTCACCCCGCAAATAAAGATTTGTAGAAGTCGTCCACGAGCGAGCGAATAGCCGGGGGGTCCTGAAAGAGCTGCCCTCCCTCCCATAGGAGGGGAATGGAGCAGCGTCTCTGACGGCCATTAGCTATGGCCTAGAAGTAGGCCGTGTTAACATCACCGAATAACACCCAATTGAAAGACCCCCACTGGCGCCAAAACTCCTCCTCCTTGGAATAGATCTCCATAAGGGAGTCCTCCAGAATATACCTATGAGCCCACTCTTCCGCGGAGATCCCAGAGATATCTGCACGAAGGTCAAGAGCTCGGATCTCCTCGAGGAGGGAGGACTTTTGGACCCGAAGGTCCCTCCCAATGTTAGCACCCCATCCTTTCATGAACTGTCTATCTCACTTGGACAGATGATGCCAATCGTCCAGGGTCGACATCCGCCTATGGGGTTTGGCTAACGTCGAGGCCCAATGAGCCTGGACGACAGCATAAAGCCCGACTGCCGGAGCCAGAATGTTTCAAAACAAAACCGAGGGGGGTCGGGGTCTCTCATCCTTAGATGACAACAGAAGAGGGACATGGTCGGACCCAATGCGAGTGATAGCCTGGAGAGATGCCAAAGGGAACCGAAGTTCCCAGTCAGGGGAGACAAACACCCGATCAAGCACACTAAGGGTTGGACACCTGTCTATTGATCCAGGTAAATCGCGACCCCACACTGTCCAACTCCAAGAGACCTAAGTCCGCAACACAGTCGTTGAAACCACGAATCTCCGCAAGATCGACCCATGCATTACTCTTTTCTGCGGTAGAGCGAAGGAGATTGAAGTCTCCCCCCACCACAACATGGAGGGTCGTGGAGGAAATCTTGGCGTGGAGCTCGGCCAAGAAAGCTGCCGAATGGCTATGGTCGACCGGGCCATAAACCACGATGATCTCCCACTTGAAGTTCATATCACGCTCCAAGACCTCCATGCCGCCGAAGTGGGATCCACGATCCATGGATCCCACCTCAAAGGTGGCATCCTCCACACCTAAAAGGATGCCACCGGAGTGACCCATCACTCCACTAGATGGCAGCTAGTGCCAAGCGAACAGATGTCTGCTAAGACGCTCAATTTCTACGAGGGAGAACTCAGTTCACATTGTTTCTTGGATTGCAACTACATCGATGGACTCATCGCACATGTACTAAATGAGCTACCTGCGGCGGCCATCGTGATCGAAGCCCCGCAAGTTCCAAAATAGAGCACGCATTATCACTCGCCTATGGGGTCCTCCCTGAACCCGACGGTATAGGTGGCACTAAGGGCCCGTCATAACTAGGCAGTACGAGAACGCGTCCGACCACGAATCTCACACGAGTCATCCGCAAGAAGGCCTCGACCCCCAGCCCAACGGGGCATGGAAGGAGGGGGGCCTCCACAGCTGCTGCTGCTTCACGAGCCCTTGTGGCCGCGAGATGGACCTCCAGGATCTCCTTGGCCTGGAGGAACGCAAGCTGCTCTAAGACCGGACCCTTCTCGCCATGAAAAAGTATAGCCGAATCAGTTGCGACCTTGGCCAGGTGTCCAAGGGGGACACCAGCAAAAGCAGAGAAAGATTTGACGCAAATATCATCAGATTCGGGACAAGGGGCCTGGGACTCAGACGGACCTGTGTCAAGGTTGCGGATGGTAGCGCGTCGTGATGCCTTCTCCACCGCGGTCGGCGAGGCCCCCCGTGGAACCGCCTCAAGCCGGGCACTCTTCCGGGCCGACGAGACCGGGGTAGAGGCCGAGCGGTGGCGGCCCAGGGACTTGCGGGCCTGGACGACGTGGGAGGGGAGGCAACCTCGGGACTGGACTCCTGGGTAGCCGGCACCACCGGGTCCTCTCGGGCGAGCACCGAAGAAACGAGACACGGGGAGGACAGGGGACGCACATCCTGAAGGAAATATGCCCTAGAGGCAATAATAAAGTTATTATTTATTTCCTTGTATCATGATAAATGTTTATTATTCATGCTATAATTGTATTAACCGGAAACGTAATACATGTGTGAATATATAGACAAACAGAGTGTCACTAGTATGCCTCTACTTGACTAGCTTGTTAATCAAAGATGGTTATGTTTCCTAACCATGGACAAGGAGTTGTTATTTGATTAACGGGATCACATCATTAGTTGAATGATCTGATTGACATGACCCATTCCGTTAGCTTAGCACCCGATCGTTTAGTATGTTGCTATTGCTTTCTTCATGACTCATACATGTTCCTATGACTATGAGATTATGCAACTCCCATTTACGGAGGAACACTTTGTGTGCTACCAAGCGTCTAGCGAATCGGGTGATTATAAAGGTGCTCTCTGAGGTGTCTCCAAAGGTACTTGTTGGGTTGGCATATTTGAGATTAGGATTTGTCACTCTGAATGTCGGAGAGGTATCTCTGGGCCCTCTCGGTAATGCACATCACTTAAGCCTTGCAAGCATTTCAACTAATGAGTTAGTTGCGAGATAATGTATTACGGGCGAGTAAAGAGACTTGCGGTGGCGAGATTGAACTAGGTATTGGATACCGGCGATCGAATCTCGGGCAAGTAACATACCGATGACAAAGGGAACAACGTATGTTGTTATGCGGTCTGACCGATAAATATCTTAAGTAGAATATGTAGGAAACAATATGGGCATCCAGGTCCGCTATTGGTTATTGACGGAGGCGTGTCTCGGTCATGTCTACATTGTTCTCGAACCGTAGAGATCCGCACGCAAGGTTTCGATGTGAGTTTTATTATGAGTTTATGAGTTTTGATGTACGAAGGAGTTGAGTCCTGATGAGATCGGGGACATGACGAGAGTCTCGAAATGGTCGAGGCGTAAAGATAGATATATTGGACGACTATATTCGGAGTTCGGAAGGTTCAGTGATTGGGTATTTTTGAATCTGGGAGAGTTCTGAAATTCGCCGGGAGAAGTATTGGGCCTTATTGGGCCTGCGGGAAAGAGAGAGGGCTGCCTAGGGCAGGCAGCGCCCTCCATGGCCTAGTCCGGGTGGACTAGGGGAGGCCGCACCCCTCCTTCCTTCCTTCTCTCTTCCTTCCTAGTCTCCTACTCCTAATACATGGAAGGACTCCTAGTTGGACTAGGAAGGGAATCCTACTCCCGGTGGGAGTAGGACTCCCAGCCGCTCATAGTAGAGGCGGCCCTCCTCCTCCTCTCCTTTATATCTGAGGCGGGGCACCCCATGGACACATAAGTTGATCATTGAGATCGTTCCTTAGCCGTGTCGGTGCCCCCTCCATGATATTACACCTCGGTCATATTGTAGCAGTGCTTAGGCGAAGCCTGCGCGAGAGAACATCAAGATCGTCCTGCGCCGTCATCTTGTGGAACTCCTCCCAGCGCCTCTGCTGGATCGGAGATCGGGGTGCGTCATCGAGCTATCGTGTGTCAAGAACTTCGGAGGTGCGGAGTAATGGTGCTTGGATCGGTTGGACCGGGAGGGCGTCGACTACTTCCTCTCGTTGCGTCAGCGCTTCGCTTCGGTCTCACGAGGGCGTAGACAACACTCTCCCCTCTCGTTGCTATACATCACCATGATCTTGCGTGTGCGTAGGAATTTTTTGAAATTACTCGTTCCCCAACATGGCATCGAGCCAGGTTTTATGGTTTGATGTTATATGCACGAGTAGAACACAAGTGAGTTGTGGGCGATATAAGTCATCTTGCTTACCAGCATGTCATACTTTGGTTGGCGGTATTGTTGGATGAAGCGGCCGGACCGACATTACTGCAGTCGCTTCGCGAGACTGGTTTTACCGCCGTGCTTTGCACACGGTGACTAGCGGTGTCGGTTTCTCCAACTTTAGTTGAACCGAGTGTGCCTACGCCCGGTCCTTGCGAAGGTTAAAACAGCACCAACTTGACAAACTATCGTTGTGGTTTTGATGCGTAGGTAAGAACGGTTCTTGCTCAGCCCATAGCAGCCACGTAAAATTTGCAACAACAAAGTAGAGGACGTCTAACTTGTTTTTGCAGGGCATGTTGTGATGTCATATGGTCAAGACGTGATAAGATATAAGTTGTTGTATGAGATGATCATGTTTTGTTGAAGTTATCGACAATGGCGAAGCCCTATGGATGTCTCTTTGTTTCATAAGATGCAAGTGCCAAATAATTGCTTTACTTTATCGCTATACGATAGCAATAGTTGCAAGAGCAATAGTTGGTGAGACAACCATGTGATGAAACATTGATATAGATCAAGATGATGAAGATCATGGTGTCGTGCCAGTGACGATAGAGATCATGACAGTACTTTGGAGATGGAGATCAAAGGCGCAAGATGATCATGGCCATATCATGTCACATATTTTGATTGCATATGATGTTTATCTATTATACATCTTATTCTTGCTTTGATTGACGGTAGCATTTTAAGATGATCTCTCACTAATTATCAAGATGTGTTCTCCCTGAGTATGCACCGTTGCCAAAGTTCGTCATGCCTAGACACCACGTGATGATCGGGTGTGATAAGCACTACGTCCATCTACAACGGGTGCAAGCCAGTTTTGCACACGCGAATACTCGGGTTAAACTTGACGAGCCTAGCATATGCGGATATGGCCTCGGAACACGGAGACCGAAAGGTCGGCGTGAATCATATAGTAGATATGATCAACATAGTGATGTTCACCATTGAAACTACTCCATCTCACGTGATGATGGGACATGGTTTAGTTGATTTGGATCACGTGATCACTTAGATGACTAGAGAGATGTCATCTAAGTGGGAGTTCTTAAGTAATATGATTAATTGAACTTAAATTTATCATGAACTTAGTCTGGTAGTATTTTGCAAATTATGTTGTAAGATCAATAGATTGCGTTGTTGCTTTCATATGTTTATTTTGATCGTTCCTAGAAAATTGTGTTGAAAAATGTTAGTAGCAATGATGCGGATTGGATCCGTGATCTGAGGTTTATCCTCATTCTTTGCCTGAAAGAATTATGTCCTTAATGCCTGCTAGGTGACGGACCTATTGCAGGAGCGAATCTGCGAGCGTTATGAGCGTTTGGCTAGCTCAATATGATGACTACTTGATAGTTTTGTGCACCATGCTTTATGGCTTAGAATCGGGACTTCAAAGACGTTTTGAACGTCATGGACCATATGAGATGTTCCAAGAGCTGAAGTTAATATTTCAAGCAAATACCCGAGTTGGTCTCCAACAAGTTCTATAGCTAAAAGATGGAGGAGAATCGCTCAACTAGTGAGCATGTGCTCAGATTGTCTGGGTACTACAATCACTTGAATCAAGTGGGAGTTAATCTTCCAGATAAGATAGTGATTGACAGAATTCTCTAGTCACCATCACCAAGTTAGTAGAACTTCGTGATGAACTATAGTATACAAGGGATGATGAAAACGATTCCTGAGTTTTTCATGATGATGAAATCGATGAAGGTAGAAATCAAGAAAGAACATCAAGTGTTGATGGTGAACAAGACCACTAGTTTCAACAAAAGGGAAAAGGGATAGAAGGGAACTTCAAGAAGAATGGCAAGCAAGTTGCTGCTCAAGTGAAGAGGCCCAAGTCTGGACCTAAGCCTGAGACTAAGTGCTTCTACTGCAAAGGGACTGGTCACTGGAAGCAGAACTACCCCAAGTATTTGGCGGATAAGAAGGATGGCAAAGTGAAAAAGGGTATATTTGATATACAGGTGTTTGATGTGTGCTTTACTAGTGTTTATGGCAACCCCTCGGTATTTGGTACTGGTTCAGTTGCTAAGAGTAGTAACTCGAAATGGGAGTTGCGAATATAATGAAACTAGTTAAGGGTGAAGTGACGATGTGTGTTGAAAGTAGTTTCAAGATTGATATGATCATCATCGCACACTCCCTATACTTTCGGGATTAGTGTTGAACCTAAATAAATGTTATTTGGTGTTTGCGTTGAGCATGAATATGATTTGATCGTGTTTATTTCAATACGGTTATTCATTTAAGTAAGAGAATAAACTGTTGTTCATTTACATGAATAAAACCTTATATGGTTACACACCCAATGAAAATGGTTCATTGGATCTCGATCGTAGTGATACTCATATTCATAATATTGAAACCAAAAGATGCAAAGTTAATAATGATAGTGCAACTTATTTGTGGCACTGCCGTTTAGGTCATATTGGTGTAAAGCGCATGAAGAAACTCCATGCTGATGGGATTTTGGAATCACTTGATTATGAATCACTTGATGCTTACGAACCATGCCTCATGGGCAAGATGACTAAGACTCCGTTCTTCGGAACAATGGAGCGAGCAACAGATTTGTTGGAAATCATACATACTGATGTATGTCGTCCGATGAATATTAAGGCTCGCGACAAGTATCATTATTTTCTGACCTTCACAGTTGATTTGAAGCAGATATGAGTATATCTACTTGATGAAACACAGGTCTGAAACATTTGAAAAGTTCAAAGAATTTCAGAGTGAAGTAGAGAATCATCGTAACAAGAAAATAAAAGTTTCTACGATATGATCGCAGAAGTAAAATATTTGAGTTACGAGTTTGGTCTTCAATTAAAACAATGTGGAATAGTTTCACAAATTCATGCCACCTGGAACACCACATCATAATGGTGTGTCCGAACTTCATAACCGTACTTTATTGGATATAGTACAATCTATGATGTTTCTTACCGATTTACCAATATCATTTTGGGATCATGCATTGGAGACAGCTGCATTCACGTTAAATAGGGCACCATCTAAATCCGTTGAGACGACACTATATGAACTGTGGTTTAGCAAGAAACCAAAGTTGTCGTTTCTTAAAGTTTGGGGCTGTGATGCTTATGTGAAAAAGTTTCATCCTGATAAGCTCAAACCCAAATCGGAGAAGTGCGTCTTCATAGAATACCCAAAGGAAATTGTTGGGTACACCTTCTATCACAGATCCGAAGGAAAAACATTCGTTGCTAATAAATGGATCCTTTCTAGAGATGGAGTTTCTCTCGAAAGAAGTGAGTGGGAGGAAAGTAGAACTTGATGAGGTAATTGTACCTTCTCCCTTATTGGAAAGTAGTTCATCATAGAAATCTGTTCCTGTGACTACTACACCAATTAGTGAGGAAGCTAATGATGATGATCATGTAACTTCAGATCAAGTTACTACCGAATCTCGCAGGTAAACCAGAGTGAGATCCGCACCAGAGTGGTACGGTAATCCTATTTTGGAAGTCATGTAACTAGACCAAGATGAACCTACGAACTATGAGGAAGCGATGATGAGCCCAGATTCCGCGAAATGGTTTGAGGCCATGAAATCTGAGATGAGATCTATGTATGAGAACAAAGTGTGGACTTTGGTGGAGTTGCCCGATGATCGGCAAGCCATAGAAAATAAATGGATCTTCAAGAGGAAGACGGACGCTGATAGTAGTGTTACTATCTACAAAGCTAGACTTGTCGAAAAAGGTTTTGACAAAGTTCAAGATGTTGAATACAATGAGATTTTCTCACTTTCGTGTCGATGCTTAAAAGTCATCGAATCATGTTAGCAATTGCGCATTTTATGAAATCGGCAAATGGATAAACAAAACTGCATTCCTTAATGGAGTTATTAAAGAAGAGTTGTATGTGATGCAACCAAGAGGTTTTGTCGATCCTAAAGGTGTTAACAAAATGTGCATCTATGGACTGGTGCAAGCATCTCGGAGTTGGAATATACGCTTTGATAAGTTGATCAAAGCATATAGTTTATCTGAGACTTGCGATAAAGCACTGTATTTACTAGAAAGTGAGTGGGAGCACTACAGCATTTCTGATAAGTATATGTGAATGACATATTGTAGATCGGAAATAATGTAGAATTTTTCTTTAAAGCATAAAGGAGTGTTTGAAAGGAGTTTTTCAAAGAAAGACATCGATGAAGCTGCTTACATATTGAGCATCAATATCTATAGAGATAGATCAAGACGCTTGATAAGTTTTTTCAATGAGTACATACCTTGACAAGATTTTGAAGTAGTTCAAAATGGAACAGTCAAAGAAAGAGTTCTTGCCTGTGTTACAAGGTGTGAAATTGAGTAAGACTCAAAACCCGACCACGGCAGAAGATAGAACGAGAATGAAAGTCATTCCCTATGCCTTGGCCATAGGTTCTATAAAGTATGCCATGTTGTGTACCAGATCTATTGTATACCCTACCTTTGAGTTTGGCAAGGGGTACAATAGTGATCTAGGAGTAGATCATTTGGACAGCGGTCAAAATTATCCTTAGTGGAATAAGGATATGTTTCTCGATTATGGAAGTGACAAAAGGTTAGGTAAGTAAAGGGTTACGTCGATGCAAGTTTTGACACCGATCCGATGACTCTAAGTCTCGATCTAGATACATATTGAAAGTGGGAGCAATTAGCTAGAGTAGCTCCGTGCAGAGCATTGTAGACATAAAAAATTGCAAAATACATAACGGATCTGAATGTGAAAGACCCGTTGACTAAGATTCTCTCACAAGCAAAACATGATCACACCTAAGTACTCTTTGGGTGTTAATCACATAGCGATGTGAACTATGGGTGTTAATCACATGATGATGTGAACTATCGATGTGAATCACATGGTGATGTGATCTAGATTATTGACTCTAGTGCAAGTGGGAGACTGAAGGAAATATGCCCTAGAGGCAATAATAAAGTTATTATTTATTTCCTTGTATCATGATAAATGTTTATTATTCATGCTAGAATTGTATTAACCGGAAACATAATACATGTGTGAATATATAGACAAACAGAGTGTCACTAGTATGCCTCTACTTGACTAGCTTGTTAATCAAAGATGGTTATGTTTCCTAACCATGGACAAAGAGTTGTTATTTGATTAACGGGATCACATCATTAGTTGAATGATCTGATTGACATGACCCATTCCGTTAGCTTAGCACCCGATCGTTTAGTATGTTGCTATTGCTTTCTTCATGACTCATACATGTTCCTATGACTATGAGATTACACTACTAGGGAAAAGGCTATACACAGAATCTTAGCAGCAGCGCGGTTCAAAAAACTGCGCTAGTGCTATTTAGCAGTAGCGAGCTATTGGAAACCGCGCTACAGACACAAACTTAGCGATGGCGCCGTTCTAAAAAACGCTACTACTAATATTCCCATTGGTAGAATGCTAGGCTACGCATAGCGATGGCGTGCTAATGAACGCAGCCATCTTGCTGAAACACGATTAGCGGCGCGTTTCGAGAACAGCGCTACTACTAACGGAAATAAAATAAGATGATAAACAAATAGAAATTTAAATGAAAATGAAAGAAATAGAAAAAGGAGAAAGGGAAAAATAAAATGTAAAGCAAAATAAACGAAAAAGTGAAAAATCGGAGGAAGGCATAGCAGCAGCGTTTGTTTGTAAGAGGCGCTATAGCTAACGTAGCTGCAGCGCGTGCCCTAGACCCACGCTATAGAAACAGAATAGGAAATTAGCTATAGCAGCAGCGCGTTTTGGGGAAAGCGCTATAGCTAACTCAGCTATAGCGCGTTTTTGTAAACGCGCTACCGCTAAGTTTGACTTAGCCAAAAAACCGTTTCCCCCCCGGCCACCACTTCCCCCAAATCCCTCAAACCCACCCCGCGTGCGCGCCGCCGTCTCCCCGATTCGTCGCCCCACACTTCGCCGCCGCCGACGACGCGCACCAGCAGAGCCGTGCGCCGTCGACGACACCGGAGCCGCCCCCAACGCCACGGAGCTGCTGCCTCGTCAGCGCCACCGAGCCGCCGTCGGCGCCACCTTCCTCGCCACACGGAGACGCCCCTGCCTCCTCGCCGTCACCGAGACGCCCTGCCTCCTCGCCACCACCTGCCTCCGTCGCCACCACCGAGCCATCATCTGTAAGCCCCACCCTCCTCTCTCTCATGCATAGGTTAGCCAAGATTAATTAGGTTAATTATCTAGGTTTTAGTGCAAAAATTTAGTTAGGGCATTGGCGAGATAGTTAGGTTAACTAGTTTAATTAGGTTAATTATCTAGGTTAGTGCAAAAACTTAGTTAGGGCATTGACGGAGAACTAGTCAGGTTAACTAGTTTAATTAGGTTAATTATCCATGTTAATTAGTGCAAAAATTTATTTTAGGCTTTGACGAGAGAACTAGCTGCGTTAACTAGTTTAATTAGGGTTAATTATTTAGGTAAACTAGATTAACTAACTAGGTTAAATAGGTAGGTTAATTAGGTTCGTTGGATTAAGAAGCTAGGTTAAGTAGATTGGCAAAGGTTTTGATTTTTCAAAAGACCACTATTTTTCAAGGAAAAGAATTTAGGCAAATTTTATTTTTCATTGAAGTGGTCATGTTATATCTTTTCATTGAAGTTGTTCGATTGTGCCCAAGTGGTGGCTTTGTTGTTTCGGAATGATCTTTGAGTGGCCTATGTTTTGCGGAATGTTGATTCATTTCTGTTCCGGCAAATTTCAGGTTCTCGATTTGTCCACTTTTAGCAAAGGTCATGCGAAATTTCCGTGAATTTCGGCATGACTTGTGCTACAAACTAGGACATATCGAGTGCCCGGATTTGCCGCACCAAGAAGGAGTCAACATTCCTGCAAAACAATAGTCCTTTTTATGTCATTATTCATTTTATTAGGTCTAGAATTAATTGACTAGATTTAATCATAGGAAACATGGCTAGCAACGATGAAGGACAGGGTTACGGTGATTGCGGCGACGTCTACCGGGCGTGATTTAATTTTTAGCTTTACCGACGATCAGCGGATGTTGTTGCTGGGCCCGCATCGGGATCGAGACCGACACGCAGACCGGTCTTTGAGACCGATCTGCAGACCGGTCTTTGAGGCCGACACCGCGCTGAGATTCAGACCGGCATCGAGACCGGCCCGAGACCGGTGCTGCCTCGGGGAGCGGATCCGGTGTAGCACCAAAAGAGAAGAGGCAACGGGTTCCTAACAAACTCAGGATTACTAGACTGGTGGTCACGGAGGTGGACAACGGCAATTTTGAGCCAAAGGCGCCCGAGGAAGCCAGCGTGCTCGGCAATCAAATAGGCTGCATCATACGGACAACCGCCACCATCAACGATGAGAATCTAAAGAAGATAGAAAATATGAGGAGCTCCTCCTAAAGAAGTTTCACGGATATTCTTGTTCCGGGCGGAATGAGAAGGATTATGAAGATCCGGACAATGACCCGGCAATGAATAAGATAAACAAACACGCCATGACCAAGTTTAGCAGCGTTGGCGCTGGAAAAATCGAGTGAAAGCAAAGATCAACGACGGGAACCCTACTCGAGATTGTAAAGGAAAGTCCGACAATCACGGAAGAGCAGTTTCAAATATTCAAGGAGGCTTGCGAGGCGAAGCTGCCAAAGAAAAGTCTAAGTACATGAAGGGGCTTCAAAGAGGAACATTGGGACCCACCACCTCGGAAGCCGTGGTTACGGCGGAAAGAGGTCCAAATGGGCCAAGGAGGGCGCTTGAAGCCGCGATGTCAGGCATCCTGACCCTTGGCGGATTTCACCGTCCCGCAGAGGCGTGGCGTCCCGAGGGCCCGCCACCGTTGGGACCCATCAAGAAGGTTTATGAGACAACACGGTCATTACGGAGTTCATGAGACTCTTGGTAATTTTAGTTTCGATCAATTCATTGCACATTAGTCATATTTGTAAACGATCCTTGTGCCTTTTGCGAGAGAAAGCAGCGCCGGATTGCGGCGGCGACTTCGCCGTCGAGGCATTGGCGAGGCCAAGTGGGACACTCCATTCAACCGGCGTTGAACATATTGAAACGACAACCGGTGGATACTCGACCGTCGTGGACGCGTGCGCAGTGTCGGAGACGGCGCCACGTGGAAGAAGTACTACCGTGAGACCACGGAGGAGAAAGCGAAAGACGGAGGTTAATTGAAGAAAGCATCGACAAGAAGGTTGAGATTGCGGTTGAGAAGAAATCATCTCGAACGATCGCGAATAGCGATAGCTGCCGCAAAACAGGCGATTGCAGATATATCTACTTCCTTGGTGACGGGTGTTCACACTTGGACTAGGGAAAATCCAAAAAAAATGCAGAGGACTTTCCCCTTGCTGACTTCTTGGCAGCACAAGCTCCCGCACCGGCTCCCGCACCTGCTCCCGCACCTGCTCCCGCACCGGCTCCCGCACCGGACGTGCTCGGTGGTGCCTCCTCTTTGGCTGAGCTCGACGCCCTCACGGTATCTTCCACACCGGTCCCCTTCAATATAAATGTATAATCTCCCGTTTTCGTTGCCTTTCGGATGTCTCACGTCGCAGACTTTTATTTGCAGGCCGACGAAACCCCGTGCACCATATTGTACACCATCGGCGAACAGAAGGTGGACGTGGGGAAGGGGACGATAATGGAGCCGAAGGAACCATTGTTCCACAGCCGGTTGATCCCCCCACTACTAGGAAAAAGCCTTCTAATGGCGCACCGGTTTTGCCTACTAATGGCGCACTACCGGTGCGCCATTAGCATCACGCCACTAGAATTCGTTTCTAATGGCGCACCTGTGGTGCGCCATTAGAATCTGGTATTCTAATGGCGCACCACATAGTAGTGCGCCATTAGTAACAAAATTTTTTCAAATTTTTTTTGCAGGATTTTCTTAAATTTTTTTTTTCAAAATTTCCAATTTTTTCTTGTTTTTTTCTTAATCTCGCGTCAATATGCTTAATCTCAGGTCAAATCGCACTCCATAGTCAAACTTCCCGAAAGGTCACCCATCCCTCTCACTACTCCAGCCTGAGCACGCTTAACTTCCGGGTTCTATTCTCCCTCGTTTCCAAGTCTGCACTTGTTGTTTTCCTGACAATAGTAAGATGTCAATCCTATTAACCTCAGGAATTTAGCTTGAGCATATACTGACACATTTCACTGTTTGAGTTTGAAACTATTGTTCTAAAAAATTAGTAACACTAATATTTCTTGAATAATTAGTTCGCACACAGTTTGACCAGATTTGACCGTAGTTTGACCAGATTTGACCAGATTTGACCACAGTTTGACCATAGTTTGACCAGATTTGACCAAAATTCAAAAAAACTAAAATAATTATTTATTAACACTAATATTCTTGAATAATTAGTTTGACCATAGTTTGACCAGATTTAACAAAAATTAAAAAAAACTAATTTTTTTTGAATTTTTTTGCCTCCAGATCTTAAAAGCCCCGTAACTTTTTTTCTATTAGGCTTTTGAGGATTTTAAAAAAGTTTAACGGGGTTCTGTAATTTGGATGTAACTTTTGGAGTAGATGCTTTTTCATATATAAAACTTTTTCATCCGAGTTCGTATGCAAAAGTTATGGCCATTTTACAAATTTCCAGAGAGATTTTGCAAATAAAGTCGAAATTCATATTTGTAAATTTTCCCAACAACTAGACCACATATCACATGGAAAACTTATTTTCTTTTATTTTTTTGACATTTTATCATTTTTTAATTTTTTTAAAACTGAAAAGGTGGTCGGGGGTGCATTCGGTGGAAGCTGGCGAACAACTAATGGCGCACCGTGGGGTGGTGCGCCATTAGTAGTTAAACTAGTAATGGCGCACCACAACCGGTGCGCCATTACTAATAAAAATTTTATAAATTTTTTTATAATTTTTTTTACTTCTTTTTTTAAAACTTCTAATGGCGCACGGTGGGTGTGGTGCGCCATTACTAGTTAAAACTAGTAATGGCGCACCACACCCACCGTGCACCATTAGAAGTTTTGGAAAAATTAAAAAAAAATTACTAATGGCGCACCGTGGGATGTGGTGCGCCATTAGTATTTGGAAACCAATGGCGTACCAACACATGGTGCGCCATTAGTATATAGCAATGGCGCACCACATGTCTGGTGCGCCATTAGAATCAATCCTATCTATAGCCCTTTTCCTAGTAGTGCCCGAACGTCTTCAAGGTTTCCGTGGCGGTGTCAAACCGGCCCACGAGAATTTGCCTCCTCTAATACTAGTGGGGATGACAGCGAGACCCATGGCGGCTTGGTGATTGTTGCAATGGGTGGGTCCTGTTGTGGCCAAAGAGTCTGCTTGCCCGAGGCGGCCGGAGCACACCCACGAGCACGCAGCCTCGGCAAGGTATGAACATCAACACCCACCTACCCAATTAGCGTCGGGTGTCGGGTTGGGTGATAGCGGACGGGGTAAGCAGGTGGCTCCATTAGAGGCTGATGACGTCACCATGGATGAGGATGAGGATGACGATGGTGCTGAAGATGTCTATCTTGGCGCCTCCTCGAGGTTTGAGCATCATGAGTCGGTGCACGAATTACCGTCTCAACGTGTTATTGATGACCATCCGGTGGTAAAGAAGCCTAGGAAGAGAGCGAGGAAAGGCAAAAAAGCTGATTCTATGATCCAGCCGCCTCGGCTTCGGGACCGTGTAGATATCCCGATGCGGATAAATGGCATATCGGTAAACCAATCCTACGAAACAGCGCTACGGGCCAGATTCGGCGATCTAAGGAGACTTCATGACGATGTCTGCGGGTAGAAAGGCCTCATCGTCTCGAAAGATCCAGGATACCCACTCTACGTGGTTAATGTTCCGCAGCAAATGTCGTACGTCAAGGGCTTCCCCGCGGATAAGTTCTTCCTCCGATTCGATTACATATTCGACATGCTTCACGTGAAGAAGCTGGATTTTACTTTTGTCCGCCTTTATACCTTGCACATGAGCTACATCATTGGGGTTGAGCAGATAGCTCATATCTGTGTCGTTGACCCGTACTACATGCACGAGGCCTTCTTGGGAGTCTGTGCACAGCATCGTGAATACGCGAGGGATTACATCGTCAGTTTCATGCTCGCCAATAAGGACAAGGAGGCGATTCTCGTGCCTTATCATCCCGTGTAAGTCATCCGCGCTGCTATCCTTCCTTCGATTTCAATAATTCATTTGCACGGTGGAGGCTAATTAATTTGAGGTGTACTTATTTTGCGCAGCGGCGGGCGCGCCGTCCTCATCATCCTCTACCCCCGATTCTCCCACGCTCTTTACTTGGACTCGTCGAAGAACATTCACAAAAAGGATTACACCCACATCAAAGATGTTCTCGACAGTGCTATGTTTTACTACCAAGCAAGGGGTGGAGATGTTAGGGACAAGAAGAAAAGGGGCGGCAGGCACGCCTTCAGCCATAAGACCGACTTCTGCTGCATCCAGAAACGAGCGATTCTCTTAATGATGGATTCTATGTCCTACACCACATGCTGGAGTACCGACGGGATCACCAGAACCTTCACATGGCACCTAGATCTAGCGATGCCCATATTCTGCAATGGGCAAAGGACATAGGAGATATCGAGGATCATCGACTTCGAGCTGAGTTCTATAACATCCAGCGAACTTGCCCAAATCATCATGAATGAGGTCGTCGGAAAAACAGGGATGTTCCATGAAGAAGGACAAATGTCGCGGGAAGGCGTCCGAACATGGATAGCCTCTCGGCGTCTCGACATGAAGCCTTTCACAAAGCTCGATGACTATCTCCCTGACTTGGATGGATGGCACGACATGATGGAGTGATTGTCGATATATGACAATGTGTCCGTTTAGTCCATAGTTTCTTTTATGACAAAACTTTGAGTTATGCACGGTGAAACTTTATTTGTGATGTAATTAAACCGTCCTCCTCGACTAGCGAAAATCACTCTAGTTAGGTCATTTGGGTACGATGAACTTTGTTATTTATGCTTATGATATGTTGTTTCTATTTTTGCCAAGTCTGTCTCTTTGTGTTGCTCAACTATATATGTTGCATATCATCGACTCATGTGACGATGCAGGTGCATAGATCATAAATCGCGAAGAAGTGCTACACCAGGAGTATATATACGACAAGTGGCCGGAGTGTCAGGCCCAGGTGTACCGGCTTTTTCCGAGCGACACGCAGTACTTAGTTTAGGTTCACGCTAATGCGAGAGAGGGATATGAACTCATGTACTCAAAGTGATAGCTATTCTCATGTATATCATTGTTTAGATGGATGACGATGTATTTGCAAGTAATCGAGACTTGTATCACTATTTTCGAGATTGATGACGAGAGACCACTTTGTGTTGGATGATGATTATGATGATGACATGATTTGATGAGACTAATTGTATGTATATGCTATGATTACATTTGTATGTGGATGATATGCTAAAGAGTATTGTATAAAGCCTATTCAAATGCAAAACAAATAAAAAACAAATCTGCAGGGAAAAAAACTAATAAAACTAGTAGTAGCGAGGGTGGGATTTAGCAGTAGCGCCGACTTACCAGTAGCGCTTACAACAGAACGGCGCTGCAGATAATACCAGTAGCGTCCTTTTCTAAACATCGCTGCAGCTATTCATGTGTAGCAGTAGCGTGTGTCAACACGCTGCCATCGCTATATCGTTAGCTGTAGCGCCTTATTAGTAGCGCCGGTACCCGCGCTACTGAGGGGACCCAAACCCGCGCTGCTGCTAGGCTTTTCCCTAGTAGTGTTATGCAACTCCCGTTTACCGGAGGAACACTTTGTGTGCTACCAAACGTCACAACGTAACTGGGTGATTATAAAGGTTCTCTACAGGTATCTCCAAAGGTACTAGTTGGGTTGGCGTATTTCGAGATTAGGATTTGTCACTCCGAATGTCGGAGAGGTATCTCTGGGCCCTCTCGGTAATGCACATCACTTAAGCCTTGCAAGCATTTCAACTAATGAGTTAGTTGCGAGATGATGTATTACGGAACGAGTAAAGAGACTTGCCGGTAACGAGAATGAACTAGGTATTGGATACCGACGATCGAATCTCGGGCAAGTAACATACCGATGACAAAGGGAACAACGTATGTTGTAATGCGGTCTGACCGATAAAGATCTTCGTAGAATATGTAGGAACCAATATGGGCATCCAGGTCCCGCTATTGGTTATTGACCGGAGACGTGTCTCGGTCATGTCTACATTGTTCTCGAACCGTAGGGTCCGCACGCTTAAGGTTTCGATGATGCTTTATTATTAGTTTATGAGTTTTGATGTACCGAAGGAGTTCGGAGTCCGGATGAGATCGGGGACATGACGAGGAGTCTCGAAATGGTCGAGACGTAAAGATCGATATATTGGACGACTATATTCGGAGTTCGGAAAGGTTCAGTGATTCGGTATTTTTGAGTACCGGAGAGTTACGGAATTCGCCGGGAGAAGTATTGGGCCTTATTGGGCCTGCAGGGAAAGAGAGAGGGCTGCCTAGGGCAGGCAGCGCGCCCTCCCATGGCCTAGTCCGAATTGACTAGGGGAGGCCGCACCCCTCCTTCCTTCCTTCTCTCTTCCCTTCCTAGTCTCCTACTCCTAATACATGGAAGGACTCCTAGTTGGACTAGGAAGGGGAATCCTACTCCGGTGGGAGTAGGACTCCCAGTATGCCGCCATAGTAGAGGGCCGCCCTCCCTCCTCCTCTCCTTTATATACTGGGCGGGGGCACCCCATGGACACACAAGTTGATCATTGAGATCGTTCCTTAGCCGTGTCGGTGCCCCCTCCACGATATTACACCTCGGTCATATTGTAGCAGTGCTTAGGCGAAGCCTGCGACAGAGAACATCAAGATCGTCCCACGCCGTCGTCTTGTGGAACTCCTCCAGCGCCTCTGCTGGACCGGAGATCGGGGTGCGTCATCGAGCTGTACGTGTGTCAAGAACTCGGAGGTGCCGGAGTAATGGTGCTTGGATCGGTTGGACCGGGAGGACGTATGACTACTTCCTCTACGTTGCATCAACGCTTCCGCTTCGGTCTACGAGGGTATGTAGACAACACTCTCCCCTCTCGTTGCTATACATCACCATGATCTTGCGTGTGCGTAGGAATTTTTTTGAAATTACTACGTTCCCCAACACATCCATGCTACCTCGGCTGACACCGCTCCCCTCCTCATCAGATAAGGACAGCGGCGGAGGGAGGAAGGGAGGCGGGCGGGTGGCACCAGGAGGAAGGGTGGCAGCCTCGTCGAGCATGGCTGCAATAGCCTCGATGTGCTCAGACTCCTCCACGGGGCAGGAATCGAGAGCGCCGGGCCTCGAGCCTTGAGTAGACGAGGGGTGGGAGGAGCCGGCTAGGGGAGGGTCATCGTCAGGATCTGTCGAGTCATCGCCGGAGGCCTCAGAGCGAGGGGAGTTGCTGCGGGGACAATGGGAGGAGCCCTGTGGAGCCGCGACCACACCGCCAAGGCCCTGCTCGGGGTCGGCATCACCCCCCTCATCCTGGTTGAGGGGATCACTGGGAGTCCCACCCTCCACCGAGATGCGGAAGTCGTAGCCAGCGTCGTTGAAGAACATCCTGATCATCGTCTTGAGCTTGGAAGGGTCTGGAGACTTGATCTGCACCCGAACAGCCGGGCCCATGGACAGAGAGGTGTCGTCGACTGCCACAAACTTGCCCAACAAGCGGGATAGGCCACAGATGACTCCCTCGACCCTAGCAGGCGGAGGGAGCCCACGGATCTGCACCCACACCATGGACAGTGAGGCCACCGCAAGCGGGTCCACGGTCGGGACCGAGATTCGGACGGAGAACTAGTTGAGGGCGAGCGTGAGTCGGTCGTTGTGGGTGCCGTAGCGAAGACTGACCGGGTCGGGGAAGACCGCGGTAAAATCCCGGTCTTAGACTAGGGACACCTCCCAATCCCAGTCTGGGTTAAACAGGTGGCGAAGCTCCTCAGAGATGATGGCCGGGGAAGCCTCCCAACCATCCAAGACCGAAATGAGTGCAGTCATGGGCGGGGTGGCCCGAGCCTTGGGGAGGTCCATCTGGAAGAAGCCCAAGTCATCCAAGGCGTAACCAAACAACCCAAGAGTTCCAGTGGGCTGGTGGTCCGGACAAAGGGCCGCGAGATGATCCGTCTTCTTGCAGAGAGCACGCAGGAGGCAAGGTGCAGTCACCCTGACAATGACCGGCCACCCCACAATTGAAGCAGGTGGGCACGACCGCGGCTGAGGGGGGCGCCGTAACCACAGGGGGGTTAGTGACCGACAATGCCGGGCCACCCGGTTGGGGCTGCGCACCCCACTTCTTCCTCTTCTTAGCAAACGCCCCCCCCCCCCGGTCCGTTGAGGTTATTGTTGTTGTTGGGACCGGTCGGGGGGAATTGGGCCTACCGACGGGGAGGATCGTAGCGTCGTCTGGGGGAAGCCGGCGCACGCTCGGAGCGAGGAGGAGATTGGGAGCGGCGGGGAGGGGAGCGACGGTCCCGATCCCGACCGCGTCCACGCCACTCCTCGGGAGACCGGTCGCGGCCCCGAGGGGAGTGCCAGTCGGCGTCATCGGCCGCGGCCGGCCCCTTATTGCGGAGCAAGCCGTCACGGAGCTCGGCCTCCCGTCGGGAGCCCTCCGGCGAGGCACGGCGCAATTCAACCGGCGGGGGCGCATCCCGGCCACCAGCACGCCGTTAGGGGCGAGGGGCCCCATCCCCGGCGTCCCAGGTCATGGTCGACACCGCGGGAGGAGGGGAGGAGGCGCGGGAGGAAGGGAGGGCGAGCCCGGGCGGCGCCGAGGGGTGTCGGGGGGAAGGGAGGGAGAGCTCGGGCAGCGCAGGGGGGAGACGGGGGAAGAACGGGACGGCAGCCCAGCGTCTAACCCTAAAAAGGGCATCGGTTGGTTGCCCAACTGGGCTTGGGCCACGGCCCGAGGAGGGGAGTTCCTGGCCGAGGCGGGCCCAGCCGCAATGAGTCGAGACGGCTCAGCAGCCTTCCCCGTCCCAGGCGGCCCATTCGGCCCGGGACGCCCCAGCCCGTCCACAGAGGAGGGGAGGGAAGGAGTTAGGGTTTCCCGGGCGCGCATCGCTGCCGCCGCCGCCACCGGATCGTCGATCATCGCCGCCGCAGAAGGCCGAAAGGAACAGAATTTCGGCCCCAGGGGAACGGCCACGGCACCTGCCACGCTAGGCATCCGCGGCAACGCCGCATTGGGGGTGACACCGGTGATGGACGGCGCCAGGAGACCGCCGCGCGGCCGACGTCCGCCCTTTCGGCCACCCCCCAAGAACGGGCTCGAGCCCCTCCGCTGCGTCGGAAAGCAGCGCGGCGCGCGTCCGGCAACGGAGGGGAACGTGGTGGACGGTGGGCGCAAGGCCGCACCGGCAGAGGAAGGTGGAGGGGGAGGCGGCGGCGTCGCGGCAACCAAGCCGAGCTTTGTCGCGGCGAGCTCCGCCAACCTGTCGCCAAACCGGCGGGGTTGCCGGGGCAGACCCGAAGACGACGCAGCGGCCTCGGCCCGGTCCTCCTCGGCCGCCCATCCGCCAGCAGGGCCGGCAAAGCGAGGCACGGGCAGGGGCCGAGCACCAGCCCGCGGCGACGAGGGCGCGGAGGAGGAGGAGGCGGCGGGCGCGGGAGCCGCGAGGAGGACGGCGGAGGAGAGGTGGCCGGGGGGGCTCGGCCGTCGCCGAGGAGCCAGCGAAATCGCCATCGCCCTGCCTGCCAGTGTCCTTCCATACAAGGGCTAAATCATGAGTAAGTAAATAAACAGAAGAAAAATAAATTACTTTTCAAGTGTAGCCAGCCTTAGCTATAGTTGCCTTCAACAGCTCAACCCCCTCTTTATTTTCCTACAAGACTGGCCATTACCAGCGCGTATTCAGGGTCGAAGTAGCCGAAGGTGCCCAGCACCCAGCTGGTGGTGGCGTACAGGTCCAGGTCCGGCTGCATCAGCTTGGCCAGCCTGAGCCTGAAATCTGCAATATTTTTCTGCAGGTCATGGTTGCACAAGCACCATGATATTTCCCCTGCTAAAAAACAGATCAATTAGATGTGATTAGCAAAAAAAAAAACACGCCCTGTCTTTGAGTTTTTAAAAGCAACTCTTACATCATCGGTGCCTGGCTAATACGGTAATATCGCCCTGCTCACCGGCCGGGTGCTGATTTTATTGAGCTAAACTTAAATAGACCCATACCAAGAAAGCAACTACTGCTCCAATAATTTGCAACAACTCCAGAAATTTCCACTGCAAACCCCCTCCACATCGACTACAGCTTTTTGAGCAACTCTTGCCCCGAAAGGTATTTCCCATCGCTCCTTACAGCATCACATGGGCTCATCACCATCACACAGGTTCTCGACCAAAAAGGCTGATCGTGTGTCATCTGAGTCAGCAGTCCATCTGAAATAAAGCCAACCCAGTCGTGGGGTCACAAAGAAGAACTAACGCGACGCATTATTGTTTACACGATCGCACTCCTCTCGCGCGCAACGCCGGCTTCAAGGGATTCTGTGGTGGGGGAAGTTCTCGGAGCGCTCGAGGCGCATCACACACGCAAATCGGCGGCGACTGCAGAGGTAAGCACTAAGCAGCCTATCCCTCCTTCTCACTCTGTATGGAAGTGGAACGATGCTTGGTCACACACGCAAATCGGCGGCGACTGCAGAGGTTAGCACTAAGCAGCCCATCCCTCCTTCTCACTCTGTATGGAAGTGGAACGATGCTTGGTCACGGAGGAGCCAGGTCGTAAGAGGGGGCACCGATGGGAGTCTATGCCACAAGGCGGCGAGGAAGCTTCGTTTTCATGGCGACTAGGTACGTTATCGAGCGGGAAAAGTGGAGGAGTGTTGCGGTTGCGGACTTATGTAGCAACCTTGTCGCCGAGGAGCAGATGAGGAAGACAGATGGAGGAGGATGGCGGTTGACATAGAGACTAGCTATAGACGATGAAGGGATTAGGGAAGCAGAGGACTTTGACATAGGACTTGCCGTGGATAATCACTTGATTATGTTTTGAACCCCGGAAATTAGTTCGATATAGCTTTACCTTGGCCTTTTGATCTGTACTGAATTCCTCAGCCTAGAACGTGTGCGTTGCTTTTCATCCATCGGTCGATCTGCGGCAACTAGGGCATCTGCCCCTGGTTGTCAGCGGGGAGGCGCCGCCGCCCACTGCGTGAATGTCTTGCTTGCGGCTTGATCGTGTCACAGTATCTTATCATGGAATCTGCAGATCACCAACATATCTAGGATGAAGCTAGCAGTCAGATCGAAAGATACGTGATGTACTTATGCTACCCATAGTTTTAAATAGCGCGCTAAGCATCTTAGCGGCGGACCTCTTTCAAATGCTATAGCGTGCTATAGCGGAGCTATAGCGCGCTATTTAAAATGTTTGTTCATTTGTTTGGACCAAAGTCCCTTAGCGCAAGACCTTTTGTAAACACTATAGCGTGCTATAGCGGAGTTATAGCGGGCTATTTAAAACAGTGATGCTACCACCAATGGTGAAGTACCTTCTTTTTGTCCAACTAGCACATATGCCCGTGCGTTGCAACGGAAGACTTCAAGGGACATGAATCATGCTCGGAGACATGTGCTTCACTACCGAGGAAATGCATGTTGCTATGAATAAGTGGTGGCAACGTCGATAAACTGGGTCGCGGGACACATGTTGCTGATGACAATAATAATGGACCGATTTATTGTAGGGTTATTTAAGATGGTAGTTCGGAACATGAAACATGATCCTAAGTCAATTGATCTGGGTGAAACACAAACTTCAGATTATTAGTGCGTACAGGAATCTAAAAGTATAACAGGAAGAAATAACATTATTCACTGTCACTAATGATGCCACGGCCTGAATAGATTTCATGCCATGCAGCTTGTCATCATTGGGCAAACATAGTACGTGCTAGATATACACCATTAATTACTGTATAGTCATCTGGATAGTGGAGATTGCTTGAATACGTCAAACTATTGTTTTTATTTTAGTGGACACTCTAATAAATTCACAAGCTTACTAATAGGCATGACTAATGCAATTTTTTTTGTAAAGAAATGCATCAACACAAACTTTTCATATTTGAAAGAAAGCCAACTTTCATCAGCTTGAAAGTGAACTCACGTATACACGCATCACGTCCTCTCCCTCTTGAGCATAGGCACAGCTGCACCGTTCCTCCTTCAAGACCGGACCCTCTTCTTTCCTTTTGGTTTCAGCAGCAGGATTCAATCTCTCTTTTTTCCTTTTTTGGATTCAATTCCATTTGCTTCCTTATTTTACCTATCCCCCCCCCCCCCTTGCCTTTTCTTTTCTCTGTGACTTTAGATTCAATTCCATTTTGCTTCCTTATTTACCCTATTCACTCTTTCCTTTTTCTTTTCTCTATCACAGGCTTGACCCCCCTCTCTGTGACTTTAGATTCAATTCCATTTGCTTCCTTATTTACCCTATTCACTCTTTCCTTTTTCTTTTCTCTGTCACAGGCTTGAAATCCCTCTTTTCATCCTTATTTCCCCCCTCTTTTCCTTCCTTATCGGGACAACTTATTTTCTTCCTTATTATTGATTCCCGAAATTGCTTCTTGATACCCTGGAAACTCGAAGGTCTTTTCAAATTACGAAGTTTGGATTGAAGGGAGCGGTGTGGGATTATCTAGCTTAGTTAGTTGTATCATATGTTGTTAGGCGTGAGGCTGCAAGTTCGATTTCGTGCACCGACCACTATTATTTTTGCACTGGTGGGCTGGGCGGGCTGTTCACCTTCGGTTACTTTTTCATTGTTCGGCTGAGCAGGCTGAAAAAATTGGTGGGCTGTTCACCTTCAAGTGGGCTTGGAAACCAGGACATGGATTTATAAAAGATCGAGCGACTCGATCAAGTTTGACATATCTGAGGACGAAACAAAAAGTATGGGGCGCATTTAAACGGACGAAAATTTAGTATCACGAGGTAAAATAGTACCACCTCGTTTATATTACGATTTTGTCTATACAAATCGTAAAAGCGTATTATGACATGAGAAGAAAGCGCATTGTGACGGTGAACCCGGAGACCCAATCCGTGCTTTATTATTAGGGAGAGATTAACATGCTAGTCCAGTTAATTAGTAACTTTACATGTTAGTCTGTGGTTAGTTATCACCCGCAAAAAAAAGTCTGTGGTTAGTTTTAGTAACCCTGTAACCCACAAAAAAAAGTTAGTAACATTGTGCATCAAAGGGTAATACATTCCTGTCAGTCTTTTTTTTTTGCGAATAAATTCTTACATTATTCCAAAACACATTGTTTACAATCAAGTTCAAAAACTTCTAAAGCGTTGGGAGGGCCTGATCCAAGCCATACAATAGTGTGGCGTTTGGATCTCCCAAAGTTTACGATAAACAACTACATTTATTTTGGCTACGGCGAATATGAGTAATACAAGAAACTCATTCCTCCATGCTTTTATCCTCGACCAAAAAAGTGTACTTCGATCTGTTGCGTTGTCTACTCTTGATCATCGTGCCTCAAGGCAACCGCTATTAATATCTGGTGGTAGGGAACACCACTGCAGCGCCAAAGATATACTCCCTCCATTCCTTTATCTAAGGTGTATTATTTTCAGCACGTTAACCAATACACATAATTATGGACTACTTGGGACAAAATTACCCTTGTCTATTTCGTAGATTAGCAGCAAGTAAATCATTTAGGATAGGAAAGGAAGAGATACATGCAATCGGGAGAGAGATAGTTTCCTAAGGAAGAGATACATGCAATCGAGAGAGAGATAGTTTCCTATTCTTTCTATACAAGAAGAGATACATGCAATCAGGGGAGAGATACTTTCCTTTTTCTGGAGGGGCAAGATCGGAATTACGAGGAATTAGAACAAATGCACCTTACATTGTGAAATTTTATCAAAAAACAAATACACCTTATATAAAGGAACGGAGGGAGTACCTTCTTAGACGGCTAGAAGTTAAGATTCTAGGGTATCATATTGCATGAACCGTTTAGCTCCAACACATATTATCAACTTGTTTGTTGACATTCATATAGCCGTAAAGTGCCGAAAAAAGCTTTCACCTTGCTTTATAGATAAAACAACAACCAAACAACATACAAATGTAGCACACATGCAAACCAATCCTGCCGGGGATTCCAGCATTACAAGAGAAGTACAAAGGGGCCAAGCAGAAGACCCAAAAAACATGAAACAAGCAATGCTAAACTAAGCACAAGAACTAAAGGAGCTCGCTTGATCCTTGACGATGAGCACAAATCTTCGTAGAGCTACTCAACCCACCTCGTCATGGGGGGCACCGCTCCCAAGGCGAACACAAAGAACCAGTACAGGGTGTACAAGGAAGCGTTAGTTTGAAGGAGGGCAGATAAAACGACATCTCCAAGGTAAAGAACGGCGTCCACAGACGTCATTGTCAAAAGGAACAAGGTCCTGCAAGGCTTTCGCAGATGCCCCAACCTCCAACCCTGGAGACCGTCGTACACCACCACTGATCACACTCGATGAACCTTGGCAAGTGGGTCAAACCTCCAGCGACCGTTGTGGCATGGCAACGATCCTAGCAACCCCCAGGTCTCAGGATGGCCTTCCAACCAAGAAGCACGCTGTCTAAAAGAAGCCAACAACACAATGAGGTAAACCGTACCGGTGGCGTCACGAGGGCTCTAGAGCAAACCTTGACATCACTGCACACACCAGGGCACCACACTTGTGGGCATCGACGGATGGCGACCACCGCAAAAACAAGGTTGTCAAAAGACCTAGAGATGATGGACATGGGAGCAACGCCTCCAAGGAGGAGAACAACATCCATTGACGTCGTCATTGCTCGCAATGACGAGGGCCTTGAGCAACTTTCGCTAGTCACACATCCCAAAATCAATTGCAAGCAAGATGTGCATGTGCGTGATGTTCGTGCAAATTTTGGTGGCATTTGGACATTTCGAGGCGCGCGCGAAAAAAAAGACAAATCCAAGCATGAACAATACTATTTTTCAAATGTTTCTCTCAGACCTGAATTGTTTTTCCATAAGCTCCTCGAATGTCCAAATGTCACCAAAATTTGCATGAATATCACGCGCTTAAGCATCTTTCACCACAATTTTTTTAATTTGTTTCATATTTTAAACGCATTTCCTATCCACTACGGGCTCATCTAAGCCCGGGAGCCAAAACGCTGCTCTTGCGAGAAGTCCTTCCATGACCTACGTCCGAGCAAAATAATAAGAAAATATAAAGAATGCTCAACATCCGTTAATTGCTGCAACGCAGGATCTTAGGCATGGTTGTTCCGCAACTTGCCGATGTGTATAAGAAAACCAGTTAAATGACCAGCCCACTTGTCGCACGGCTGCTTCTAGGCCGTCGTTGCCGCGCTCGAGCAGGACGTTCTGAGATGTTGTCTGTCATCCGCCGCTGCGACAGGACCAGGGACAGGACCAGGAGATTATGGCGCATGCCAGAGAAAGAGTGAGGATGGAGGTTGAGAGAGAGAGAGAGAGAGAGAGAGTGGTCCGAGGCAACTTCAATGGTGGTAGCGAACGACGAGTACGGCTGGTGGCACCTCCAGTTCTGTTGGAATCAACGGTATGTCACAAGGGATGTTCGTGCGACGGACGATTGTGGGGAGATGAACGGAACTGGTAGAGCAGATGCAGATCAGTGTGGCGGCGCGGGAAGGAAAGCGGGGCGTAGCCGAGGAGATCGGCTGCTCCGAGCGTCCGACTTGGAAAGGAGAATCTCAATCCCGATTTTTTGGAGGAAGTAAATGTGATTAATTAGGGGCTAAAAACCATGGCAAGGGCGGGAGTAGGGAAGGACATGCGGGAGGGGGAGGATCGGACGAAATGGAGGACGTAAGATGGGAGACGGATCCCTATGTTTTTTTAGGTAGTAGAGATCTCTTCACAAAAACCAATACTAAATATGCTTTCACAATTTGGAAATTTGAAATTTTGAAACGGGTGAGACTTGTATGAAATGATATGGACCAAACAAACATAACATAAAATATAACAACGTAAACAAAGTAGCACATCTCCACTATTAAATGGGAGTTGGTTGTTGTACGTTTTCCTCCACCCATGCCCCTCCCTTGTTTGGTTTTATGCTCCTGCATGCTACCCCTCCCGCGTGTCATGCTTTAACTCAATCAAATCAAATCATATCATATCAAAATCACAACTAAATCAAAAAAATCATGTGTTCTTCTACCCATACCCAAGTCAAATCAAATCTTACCAAAACCTAAACTAAATCAAAAAAAATTGCTTTCCCCTACTTGCATTGCTTAGAGCCTACCTAGGGAATAATATGAAGAAAAATGAACTACTATATATCTTTTATAATGGACTAACGACTGATGAAAGACATACCTAGATATATGTGATGTCTGTGTTTTCAAGGACAATAGAGTTGAAGAAGCTGAAGAAGTATTTGCAAATATGATGAAAAAATTATGATGGTTGGACATCCACCTAAACTCCTAAACCAACTCCAAGAAAAAGAGGTATTCTATTTCTTAGTAAAAAATCCAGAAGATATGCTAGAGGCCAAGAAATCTATGAAATAAAAAGGTAGTAAAACCGAAGATGCTAAGAATTTACCTCATATTGAAGAATTATGTGAGCCTACCACTAGTAGTAAGGTAATTGACGTACATTCTCTCTATAAATTTGATGAAGGTGATGCTCTCTATGATAAATCTCCAAGTTTATGCTTAGAAGAGATTGATAATTTTATTGTTAAGCAACATCACTTTGATATGCAATTACATAATCATCTACAACAAAATGCTAGTATCATTAAACATTTGCATGATGTGTTGGAAAAAACTGCTAATGATGTTAGAGGTTCATGTAAGCATTTTTCCATGGTTCAAACTCAACTTGAACAGGTTACTAAATAACAAGATTTGCTTAAAGATATGTCTAAAATTATAATAAACATGCTTATGGAGTAGATACTAAGGGTGGAGCGGCCTATATCCTAGTGGTCATCCTAAAAGACTTGAACAAGATTCTCAAATTGTTAATAATAGTGCTCCTAGAAATAAGAAAAGAAGAATAAAACAAAAAAATGCATAATTCTAGGGATCCTGGTAATGATAAATAACCTGTTGAGAAACCTAATAATGTATCTATCTCTGATATTGGGACTCGAGATGGGGATGGGCATGAAACTAATCAAGATAATAATAATGACAACAAAATAAAAAGGAGGGGAAGGAAGTAGAACCTAATGACCCACCTCCTAAATGTAAAATATATGAGAAATAAGAGTTTGTTGCAAGGAAACATCGTAGAGAAGAGTGTAGAGGAACATGCTACGCAATAAATAAATTATGCTACACGATCACACCCAAGAACACTATGCAGTTGGTGGTAACGATCAAACTTACTGACAGTGCAGAGTAGCGGAAGCAGTGATAAGTCGGTGCAACTTAATGATCCCGTTGATTCCTGCAGCTAGGTTACACCTCCCAGCCGCGAGAATTGTTCTCCAAGATGATAGTCAAAGTAGATGACCCCTCCGACGTATCCACGCATTCCGTGGTAGTAGTCCGGCAGAGCTTCGGCGTCCAGGAAGAAGAACTACGAGATAACTAGAGAGGTCATCTAATTAGGAGTCTGATTCTCTTAGACCAATTAGACCGAGGCAGGGGTGACCAGTGCGAGGTAGTGTGAGATGTATGATACGCATGAATCGAGCAGACATTACGACCAGCAGAAACTTTGTCGGGTCACCCGGAAGGGATCATTTTTTAGTATGTGTTCTCATATTGGTATGTATTTTCCTCGCCTTCATAGTTGGGTTCATTTTTTGAAGAAATTAGTGAAATAAGAAAATGTTCATATTTTCTTAAAAAGAAATGTATAAACTGTTCACTATTTTGATAAACTGTTCGTGGATTAAAAAACATGAATTTTGAAAAAAAATCATGAATTAATAAATGTTCTTGGATTTGCAGGAAAAAAATCATGTCTGAAAAAAGTTCATGAATTTGAGAAAAGTTCATGAATTGAAAAAAGTTCATTCATGAATTTCAAAAGAGTTCGCAAATTTAAAACTCATAGATTTAGAAATATTCATGAATTTGAAAATAGTTCACAAAATTAAACAAAAGATTGCTAATATGAAAACATTTCGTGAATTTGAAATCTGCAAATACAAAAAGGTTCATGAATTTGATAAAAAATGCGTATTTGAAACAGTTCATGATTTTTTTTAAATGTTCACACATCTGACAAAAATCAAGAATTAACAAGGACTAAATATATTTCTATCTATAAAAGAAGGAGGCCTGCGTGTATCAGTATTGTTCTCTAAACAAAATGGACCGTACATAATTTTCAGAATTAATTGGCATACATCTCCTACTTAATTAAGAATTTAACCCTCTATATATTGACTGGTTCATCGCAACCATGGCCATCGCTCGTTCTTCTCATGTAAACCGCCCCACTGCAGAGAGCTAGGTCCTTCGACTAGGCAAGCAGTAAAGGGTTAACGAACATGAGAGGGATTTATGCCATGACCACCTTGTTCCTGCTGGGATGGCTCATGGTCACCGCACAGTGTTAGTACTTCTTCTTCCCTTGTTTTCTTTTCTTCAGTTTTTATTACATGTAACTTAATTAGTACTGACAATTTAAACACTACATGCATGATTTTAGGTCGTCCCGAGGCCGGAAGAAGGAACTATCTAGACGGTGGCGATAACAATGCTACAGTGGTCAACTCGATGTCATCTTTAGATGATGGCAAGTTTAGCCTGAATTTTTGCGGAGATTATGCCTGTAACTTTGGTACCTGTTACTGTTGTGACAACCTGAGGACTCGTCCATGCTACAGGACGTTTGCTGACTGCAGTTCTAATTGCCCTAAGTGCAGTCCCAAGTGCCCGATTGAATCGACGGTAGAACTAAAAGCATGAAAGAATGACATGCTCTCGTCCCTAGAAAAACCAGCAATAACAGTACATTCTTGTGAAAAGCAGTTGTCGAACGGCCATTGTAATACATGTTGAAACCTTCTATGATATATGATGCTCCTTCCAATAAATAATGTTCTAAAAGGAACGTTCTCGTGGTAGAAATCTGCATTTAGGTGCCATTTTGTTTATGGTGAGTTGTCTACTTAATTTGTCCCCGCCCTAAAACTTGTTCACAAAAGAAGGTACCCTATTTACCTGAGGCCACGCTTGGAATACCTGTAAACTCCTGTATATCTGTACAAGGCGCTTTTGGTTCGTCGCTCCACCGCGCACCCGGAGAGGACGTTGCCCTGCCTCACCAGTTCGCTCCACGACGGCAGCAGCAAAAGGCCTCGCCCTATCGGCCTATCCAGCCCATCCTACTGCCCACTAATTTCATGTCGGTGATGCGAACGATAGACCGTGATGGCGCCGGAGGCTTTGAGCCATATGCTAACAACTTGAGCAACGAGCAGCTATAGCAAGCTCCAGCCAGCATGTACGTCGACCGCTTCAAAGGCTAGCTAGCCAGCCAGCAGAACAAGGAGCTACACGGGGGACACGCTGCACGCTGCAGTGCAGGGGGCACTTGAAGGGCTTACGCTGTCTCTTCAAGGTTTTGATTTTCGGTTTGTGAAAATTTTCGCCCCAGGCGAGATGGCGAATTTCGCCATTTTCAAAAATTTCAGTTGAAATTTGACCAAAATTTGAACAAAAATTGGCTTAAATTTGACCAAAATCCATTTTTTCGCTGGACAGTATTTTTCGTCCTAGGCCGAGATGGCCGAAACCCTAGCGCCCGAGGCCCCACTCCTCCTCTCCCTCCCTCCCCACCGCCACCCGAGGACGCCACCAGTCGCCGTGTGGCGCCGTGGCCTCTAGTGAAGGTGGTGGCGAGGCTCTGCTGCCCTGCTTCGTTGCAGGGAGCCTTGGGCCGACCCTGGATCCGGCTGGTGGCGTCGAGCTCGCCAGTGCAGGTGTTGGTCGCTTCTCTGGCTGCGCGGGCAGCGGTTGGCGGCGGAGGCATCTCGCTGCTCGGATTTCCGACCTCCTTCCCTGATGTGGCTCCATCCCCCCCCCCCTCCTCTCGCCGATCTGGATCTGACCTTTTGGACTACCAGATCCGGCTTTAGAGGGTGTGTGGTAGTGGAAGCTTGGAACAGGGGAATCCCCTGGTCGACTGTGCATCAACCTCGACGACGGCGGCGGTGCTTTGGCTTTGCTCTTTCCCTCCCGAGGGCGTATTGAGCTTCCTCTTTGTGACGCCCCCGATTCAATCGTACACTAATCATGCACGCAAACGTGTACGATCAAAATCAGGGACTCACGGGAAGATATCACAACACAACTCTAATAACATAAATAAGTCATACAAGCATCATAATACAAGCCAGGGGCCTCGAGGGCTCGAATACAAGTGCTCGATCATAGACGAGTCAGCGGAAGCAACAATATCTGAGTACAGACATAAGTTAAACAAGTTTGCCTTAAGAAGGCTAGCACAAACCGGGATCAGATCGAAGAGGCGCAGGCCTCCCGCCTGGGATCCTCCTAAACTACTCCCGTCGCCGCCGCCGCCTGCGTAGTAGTAGGCACCTCCAGTAGTAGTAGTAAATAAATCGACGGCGCGTCGCTCTGGCTCCAACATCTGGTTGCGACAACCGTAAAGAAGGAAAGGGGAAAAGGGGAGAAAGCAACCGTGAGTACTCATCCAAAGTACTGCAAGCAAGAACTACACTACATATGCATGGGTATATGTGTAAGGAGGCCATATGAGTGGACTGAACTGCAGGATGCCGAATAAGAGGGGATAGCTAATCCCGTCAAGACTACGCTCGCAGCCTCCGTCTTGCAAAGATGTAGAAGAGAGTAGATTGAAGTCCTTCAAGTAGCATCTCCCAAAGAGCATCGCCAAGTAGCATCTCCAAGAGCATCGCATAGCATAATCCTACCCGCGATCCTCTCCTCGTAGCCTGTTAGAGAGCGATCACCGGGTTGTATCCGCACTTGGAAGGGTGTGTTTTATTAAGTATCCGGTTCTAGTTGTCATAAGGTCGAGGTACAACTCCGGTCGCCCTTTACCGAGGGACACGGCTATTCAATAGATTAATCTTCCCGCAGGGTGCACCACATAACCCAACACGCTTGATCCCATTTGGCGGACACACTTTCTGGGTCATGCCCGCCTCGAAGATCAACACGCCGCAGCCCCACCTAGGCACAACAGAGAGTCGACACGCCGGTCTAAACCTAAGCGCGCAGGGGTCTGGGCCCATCGCCCTGAGCACACCTGCACGTTGCGAGGGCGGCCGGAAGCAGACCTAGCCTAGTGGCGTTCCAGTCCAATCCGGCGCGCGCCGCTCCGTCGCTGACGTCAAGAAGGCTTCGGCTGATACCACGACGTCGGGATACCCATAACTACTCCCACGTAGATGGTTAGTGCGTATAGACCAAATGGCCAGACTCAGATCAAATACCAAGATCTCGTTAAGCGTGTTATTATGAAGCAAACGCGACGCCGATCGTACCGAGCCCACCTCTCACCTAGGCGGTCTCAACCTGCCTGTCGCTCGATACAAAGATCCACACAGAGGGCCGTCGGGACAAAGGTCCTTTCAGCCCCAATCCGTGAATCACTCATGGTACTCTTGAGCGGACCCGACTTTAGTCACCATCTGTAGTATGTATGTATGTATAGTATATACCCGTGATCACCTCCCGAGTGATCACGCCCAATAGTATAGCAAGGCGGTCGACAAGAATGTAGGCCAATGATGATAAACTAGCATCCTATACTAAGCATTTAGGATTGCGGGTAAGGTATCAATGATCAGAGTAACAATGACAAAGCTATGCAATGTAATAGGAGTAATCGAACAAGAATATGCTACACTACTCTAATGCAAGCAGATAGAGAAGAATAGGCGATATCCGGTGATCAAGGGGGCTTGCTGGTTGCTCGGCAAGAGAGAGGGTCGTCAACTCCGTAGTCGTCTTGGGCGCAGCAGCAGTCGGTCTCGTAGTCTATCGGAGAGAAGAGGGGGAAGAAACAATGAATACAATGCAAACAGATGCATATCGATGCATGACAAGACAAGTAACGATGCTAGGTGTGCCCAATCACGGTAGTAGGTGATACCGACGAAGGGGGAAAACATCCGGGAAAGTATTCCCGGTGTTCCGCATTTTCGGACTGGTGAACCGGAGGGGGAAAGTTGCGTGTTCGATAGGTTAGGGGTGTGTGGTGGATGAACGGGCTGCCTATCCGAATTCGTCTCGTCATTCTGAGCAACTTTCATGTTGAAAATATTTTAATCCGAGTTACGGATTAAAAGATATGATTTTCTAAAGATTTTATTAATTTCTGGGATTTAATTAATTATTTAAATCCAACATTATCCAAAACAAAGTATCTTGACGTCATCATGACGTCAAGATGACGCCGCAGTCAACAGGGCGTTGATCGGGTCAAACCGACGTGTGGGCCCCATCGGTCATCGATCGCTTAGCCTAATCGGTGTTTAACTAATCTAACTATTGCTTAATTAAACTAATTAGTTAATTAGGTTAATCTAATAATGATTAATTAACTTAATTAATTCCTTAATTAATTAATTAATTTAATTATTATTATCTTTTTAATTATTTTTATTATTATTTTTTTTTAAACCTTTTTTAAAAAAACGCTCAGGTCAGGCCCGCTTGAAGTGACCGAGAGGCCAACCGGCAACCAAGGCGTCTTGGCGTCTTGGCGTAGGCGCCGGCGCCCAAGTGAGCACTCGCCCGTAGGGCGAGACGAGGCAATGGGGCGGTCGGTCACTGAGGGGACGCCACGGGAGAGCAACAGGCGGCCGGAGTGGGGCCGCGGCTGCGGGGTGGCTTGCCGAGCCGGACGGCCAGACGAGGCACGGGCGCATCGAGAGACGGGTAGGGTGCGGCGTGGCAGCGCAAAGGACGAACGAGGGCGCTGGAGCGCTGCCACGCGCGCTGGCGCTTGGGGAAACAGCGCGGCGACAGAGAAGGAGGGACCGGGCGCAGTGCCGCGGTCATGGCGCGACGAGGCGACCAGCCTTGACCGTCGGCGTGGTGGCCAGCGGGACGGGCTTGGTGAGGACGAGCACGGAGTGAGCTCCGCCATGGCGGCCGGGCGCGGAACGGCCTCAACGGGCGATCGAGCGGCAGCAGGAGAGAGAGAGGCGATGCTCACAGGGGTTCGTGGGGTCCGGACAATGGGCTCGGGAAGGTTGGGGAGGATGACGGGACGACACGGCGGAGCGGGAGGCAGGCGGTGGGGTGGAGGAAGAAGTCCGGCGGGGGGGTGGAGCTCCTGGCGGCGGTGGGCGATGGCGTCGGTGGCCTCCTCCTCTCGATCCCGATCCAATCGGGGGAGAGAGGGAGGTGAGATATTTTCGAAAGTGTCGGTGGCGGGTGGGTTGGACCGAGGGGGAGTGGGGGTTAAAGGGAGTGGGGTGTGGGGTGGGCCGGCCGGTGGCCCGTTGGGCTCAGGTCACCGGGCCAAGCCTGAGGGTTTCTCTCCTTTTCCCTTTTTTGTTCTTTGTTAGTTTTGTTTTCTATTTTATATTTTCTTTCCTTTTATTTTTATTTGTAGTTTCATTGATCTTTAGATTTATAAAATTACCACTGTGCCTAAATTTGTATTTATCAACAAACTCTTGTGAGATTAATTATTAACCCATAATAAAATAGTTTTAGCATTTTATAAATTCAATAGGCATTTGTTTAATTGTTTTCACTACTGTTTTAATTGTTTTAGAGCCTTTAAACATTTTATCAAAGTTTGGTTTCTCCACCATAATTACTTATGCATTATTTGGCACAACTCGAACATTTTATTTTTTTATGTTTGGAAACTTTGATGTTTGCCTTTATTTTAAATTTGAATTTGAATCGTTTTTGGACCATCGCGAGTTTAACGATAGTAACCGAGGTGACGTGGCATCATTAGCGTGGAATTACTGTAGCCTAATTATCCGGGCGTCACAATTCTCCTCCACTACAAGAAATCTCGTCCCGAGATTTAAGAGGGGGACTAGGGGGAAAGGTCTGGTTACGAAATCCTAACGAATCTTCTCGTCTTTGGTTGCTCTTCTCGAAGCGGTCGATCCATTATGTTAATGTCTTCATTTCTCTGCTTCAGGCCATCATGATGTAGTACACATCCTTTCTTCGGGATCTTCATCGTACTTACGGAAAGGATAAAGGGTGGGCATTCCGGGAGTACGGACCTCTACAAGGTCGACTACCTGGCCGATAACATCGAGGAAGATGGCGGAAGTAACTCTCGAATTTAAACTTAAGAAAATATCGAGAGCAAGGTAAGAAGGTATCATGTTAAGTTTCAAGCGGCAGACAATCGTTTGATGCCTGAAACAGGCGTGAAAGGGGTTCAAAGCAATGGGGATAAGTATTGTGTCTGATAGCAGAACTGGTGATCACTCGGAAGGTGGCTCGTAAATTACTTAGGAGGCCACGCACGAGGAACAACCTTGGCAACAGGGGGTTTACCGGAGAGTCAGGTTTCGATCCTGTGGAACTGTGGGTTATGGGCCCACCATGTGGTTCAAAGTAGGAAGGGGGGGGCCGACATCTTGCACGGTCACGATAGTAAGGCGTGTCAGAGGGTAGCCTATCAGTTATGTCGGCAACAAACATCGATACCAAGGGCGAGGGACGAAGAGAACCATTTTCCTGCACATTGAACGAGGCGAACCAATTGGCAAAGTTCTCACCCATCAGTGGTTACCGGAATGTCATCAACAATAGTAACAGGGTCTTACATACTGAGTGGTACAACAAGGTGTTTACCTAAGCAGGGAATTATCTCTGCTTAGTTAAGTCAGCATACAAGAGAGGTTAAACAAAACAATGGAAAGGAAAATGCGTTTAAACACATATTTCAGGGGTATATCCTTCCCAAGGACAAGCGGAGCATGATATCCATGACTGGATATTTTGTAGAAAATCCTCTAGGTGAGGGGAGAGAAATTTCATGACGTTACCCATACAACGGTGTTTGGATAAATTAGCAGGAAACATTTAGCATTGGGCTTCAAATGTTCTTGTTGAAAATCGGAGTACCATAGACATGCTTCGAGATAGCATTGACATAGTCTTCAAGCAAAGGTCGGGCTTTGGATACTCAATGGACTCATCAGGAACAACTTATAGAATAAGTCTTTCAATTTTCCTCATGGAAGAATGGATAGCCTTGCTAAAAGGAAATTTATAATAATAGAACCTCCGGCCGGGGGGTGCTAGGCATGACATCATGTTATCGGGTCATCAAAGGATCAACATCATAACTCTTGGAAAGTTGTCCCAACCATCATATCTGACCGAGATTCAGATCCGATTGGTGTCATGATACCTCAGACTCAGGGTGTCCGAGAGGAAAAGGTGCAACACAAATCGATTTAAATGACATTGCAAGATTCTCGGGAAATGAACTATGGGAGTGGGTCCCCGAAACAATAGTTCATCATTAAACCAAGGAGAGGATGAGGAGGAGACTGATGGGCTCAGCGACAATTCATCGAGAGTTCCAAACGGAGGGATTTCCACAATAATGTGAACAAGAAGACGACACTTATCAATTCAAATGATATAATGTTGTATGCTCGAGGAGAACATACACCATTAATCATTAGTTGAAAGGTGTGCCCGAAATATGACCTTAAGCAGCAAGATCAATGTTAGAGGGACGATTCAATAACCAACAGTCTAAAACAAAGCTGCCGGTCATTAACTTCATAGCAATAGGGTTGCTAGAAGTGCAGAACTCAAGTAGCATCTTTAGCATATTGGTATCCCGGTTGAAAACAACACGGGGACCAAGGAAGAATGGTGATGGTGAGTAGTATCATCATACCGAGAATTTTCTAAGAGGCGGAGCAATTCCCACAACTTTCTCGACATAAAAGACATTAATACTTCAAGGCAGAACACAACACTACCTAGAGAGCAAGTTGCAATTATAATGTGGACAAGTTTGCGATGAAAGGAAGTCAAGGGTGTTGTCGATGATATTAAAAATCATCGAGGGCAAGGAGGGTATTTCTCATCACGAACACAGTTGACATCTCATATGTAGTCAAAGTGTTGAAGGTGATCCGACACATTTGTCGGGAGGGTTTCAAGGGGATGCAATCAAACGACAACGGCAACAAGCAAGGGAATGACGAAGTGGCAAGTTATAGGATCAATATATAAGATGCAAGCTCGAAATCAAATTTGCTTTACTGAACAAGCAACCAGATGCTGAAAGCTCGGCGTAAGTTGTGCTCAATCTCTGAAGAATTCATGCACCAAAGAAGGACGAGGTAGCACAGTCAAAGATAGCTAGACAAGGGATGTACCCGATAGTCTAGGAATAAACCATCTTGAGTTTAAAAATTTCCCAGTAACATCTACTAGGGATGTTGAATTTTTAGAGCAGATTTGATTTACTAAACGGTGTCCTCGGTTGACGGCAACCTAGAACCCGTAGAGTGATTACGACAAGCAAAGGTATTACTTCACCAAAAGTCCAAAAGGTGTAGTGCAAAGGCATGATATCCTCGAGATATTAGAGGGTAAAAGTTGAAGGTAGAACACGATAGAGGTTGAACTAGGTCATTGACCTATGACAGTAGATGCTTCACCTTGTCAAAAATTGACGAGGCCTGGAATCGATTTATTCCAAATATATTGAATAAGGACAGCATGGTCGGAACCATAACTGTAAGTAATCAATTCAAGAATTTCGAAAGAATCGTATAGCTGGATAATCATTTTGCAAGAAGCTTCCGAGACGGTCTACATCATTTTCATGGGCATGAACACAAGTTCAAGGTCGACTCCCACTTCTTCAATGCATATCATTTCATTCACCTCTCGCTTTGATAAAACTGTAGTGTTGGAATTTCATTTGGTGAGACAACGGAAGAGTATGACTTGTGAAAACTTTCGGGTTTTCACGGATTAGGGGAAGGCATAGGTTCAACCCATCGGGCATCTTAGTAACATATACCACAAATTTCAAAAGTAGTTTCACCAGCTCGAAAGTAGAGCATGGTTGGCCAAACAGAGGATACAATTTACCAAAGGCATTATGTATCAGGGGAAGAACTCATAAGGTGGTTGAATATGAAGGACACTGTCGGATACCAATCCAACAATGGATCGGGCGATCCACAACGGAGCTGATGTGAGTATCGGTACTCACTCAGAGGAAGAAAGAATGCTGAGGCATCAAATTCAAGAATTACCTGATTAGTCTGATGCTTAAATAAAAAGAAATTATGGTTTCCAAAGGGAAGGATCAAAAGCGACGCCTCGATCAAGGTTGGATAAGTTGAAAACACTCGGTTCGACAATCAATAAAGGTTTGAATTGCGAGAACCAACTCACGTCCTAATGACGCCCGAGTTGGAAAGATAAATTTTAGAAAGGATAATCGATGACTGTGTGCATACGCACACATTGAATCAATAGGCTCAAAATGGATAAAGCAAGGGATGTTAACGAAGACTACTAGTCACATGGAATTAACCATAATGCAAGCGGTAAGAATTTCAAGAGTAACATGTTTGCAGAGGACGTTTGAAAGATCGAAAAGTATTCGAAGATTTTTGTGAGACACATGATCAATTTAGAAGAACGGATCCTCGATAATTGTGAGGAAATAACCATAAGGGTTTTCATGTGAAATAAAACTGCAAGACAGTAAACTCGAAGGATTTTCTAGACAACGGAGAATATTTCGAGGCCTCTTGTAACACCAAGAGTGACGAGGAATGATCATGAGAATGACAAGTGCATGCAGATATCCATAGGGATATATTGGTGGCAATGAATTACAAAGGCGATGACCACAAGTTCTCGGGTTAACAGCGGAGAGTATCTTCAGGGTCTTCTGGTGCAGCGGACGATCATCGATCATAAGGTGCTCTCCGGGTGAAAGTGATAACGAGATCCTAATGTTAGATTTAGCAAAATTCATTTATCCCGAATAGAAGAGAGATAGGAGTCCCAGAGTATAGACGAGGAGTAAAAGATCCTAATACCACCCAATGGTGATGTGGGCCCGTAAGCCACACAACAAGTTAGTAAATTTGTTTTTTTTTAAAGACTAGACTCAACTTCGGCCAAGGAGTTGGAAAGGGGGATTCCTACAGGCAGTCGGCTCTGATACCAACTTGCAAGCAGGTATAGAGAAGAATAGGCGATATCTGGTGATCAAGGGGGGGCTTGCCTGGTTGCTCTGGCAAGAGAGAGGGGTCGTCAACTCCGTAGTCGTACTGGGCAGCAGCAGCGTCGGTCTCGTGTCTATCGGAGAGAAGAGGGGGAAGAAACAATGAATACAATGCAAACAGATGCATATCGATGCATGACAAGACAAGTAACGATGCTAGGTGTGCCCAATCACGGTAGTAGGTGATACCGACGAAGGGGGAAAACATCCGGGAAAGTATTCCCGGTGTTCCGCATTTTCGGACTGGTGAACCGGAGGGGGAAAGTTGCGTGTTCGATAGGTTAGGGGTGTGTGGTGGATGAACGGGCTGCCTATCCGAATTCGTCTCGTCATTCTGAGCAACTTTCATGTTGAAAATATTTTAATCCGAGTTACGGATTAAAAGATATGATTTTCTAAAGATTTTATTAATTTCTGGGATTTAATTAATTATTTAAATCCAACATTATCCAAAACAGTGTATGCTGACGTCATCATGACGTCAGCATGACGTCAGCAGTCAACAGGACGTTGACTGGGTCAAACTGACGTGTGGGCCCCACTGGTCATTGACTGTTTAGCCTAATCAGTGTTTAACTAATCTAACTACTGTTTAATTAAACTAATTAGTTAATTAGGTTAATCTAATAATGATTAATTAACTTAATTAATTCCTTAATTAATTAATTAATTTAATTATTATTATCTTTTTAATTATTTTTATTATTATTTTTTTTTAAACCTTTTTTTAAAAAAAACGTTCTGTGGGGCTGGTGGGCCCCGTTTGGAAGTGACCGAGAGGCCAACCGGCAACAGGCGTCTTGGCGTCTTGGCGCAGGCGCTGGCGCCAAGTGAGCACTTCGCCGTAGGGCGAGACGAGACAATGGGGCGGTCGATCGCGAAGGGGACGCCGGCGGAGAGCAACAGGCGGCCGAGTGGGGCCGCGGCCGAGGGAGTGCTTGCCGAGCCGGACGGCCAGACGAGGCACGGGCGCAGCCGAGAGACGGGTAGGGTGCCGGCGTGGCAGCGAAGGATGAACGAGGGCGCTGAGCGCGCCACGCACGCTGCTGGGCGCGGCGGGGAACGGCGCCAGCGACAGAAGAGAAGGAGGGACCGGGCGCAGTGGCCTTGATCGCGGGCGCGACGAAGCGACCCGAGCGCGCCGTCGGCGTGGTGGCGCGAGGGCGGGCTTGGTGAGGACGAGCACGGAGTGAGCTCCGGCCATGGCGGCCGGGCGCGGGAACGGCCTCAACGGCGACCGAGCGAAGCAGGGGGAGAGGAGAGGGGCGATGCTCACAGGGGGTTCGTGGGGTCCGGGACAGTGGGCTCGGGGAAGGTTGGGGAGGATGACGGGGACGACACGGCGGAGCGGGAGGCAGGCCGGTGGGGTGGAGGAAGAAGTCCGGCGGGGGGGTGGAGCTCCTGGCGGCGGTGGGCGATGGCGTCGGTGGCCTCCTCCTCTCGATCCCGATCCAATCGGGGGAGAGAGGGGAGGGGTGAGATATTTTCGGGGAAGTGTCGGTGGCGGGTGGGTTGGACCGAGGGGAGGGGGTTAAAGGGAGTGGGGTGTGGGGTGGGCGGCGGTGGCCAGCTTGGGCTGTGGTCACCGGGCGAAGCCTGTGGGGTTTCTCTCCTTTTCCCTTTTTTGTTCTTTGTTAGTTTTGTTTTCTATTTTATATTTTCTTTCCTTTTATTTTTATTTGTAGTTTCATTGATCTTTAGATTTATAAAATTACCACTCGTGCCTAAATTTGTATTTATCAACAAACTACTGTGAGATTAATTATTAACCCATAATAAAATAGTTTTAGCATTTTATAAATTCAATAGGCATTTGTTTAATTGTTTTCACTACTGTTTTAATTGTTTTAGAGCCTTTAAACATTTTATCAAAGTTTGGTTTCTCCACCATAATTACTTATGCATTATTTGGCACAACTCGAACATTTTATTTTTTTATGTTTGGAAACTTTGATGTTTGCCTTTATTTTAAATTTGAATTTGAATCGTTTTTGGACCATCGCGAGTTTAACGATAGTAACCGAGGTGACGTGGCATCATTAGCGTGGAATTACTGTAGCCTAATTATCCGGGCGTCACACTCTTCCTCTTCCTCCCCCTTCTCCCACCTTTTTTAGTGCTCGGGTGAAAACCTAGGCCTTTAGTCGGCCGACGGCAGCGCACTGGCGGGCGTCGTGGTCCTTCTTGGAGGCGTCGGCTTGTGGTGGGGTTGGGGATTGGGTGCTGCAGTGTGTCGGTTGGTGGCGGCTGCGGTGTAGGGCGTCCTCGGATTCCGGGCAGCAGTGGAGGGGGGGGGGGAATTTGAGTCTTGTTACACTTCAGCAGCGGCTGCCCTGCTGCATTCGTGCTTGTTGGCCGTTGAGCGGCACCCCTGTGCTAGATGTAGGGGAGATAGTGGTCTCCGCTTCGGCGATGCCATGACTGGGCTGTGGCAGAGCCAATGGTTTCATCCTACAAGGCTCGATCCTCCTCTTTGGTGCTCATCCGTGATCCGTTGACTCCCTGTCCCGTTGTTCTAATCGTGTGGTGCTCTCTGATGGCATAGTTTTTCCCTTGTGTTGGCAATTTCACTCTTTGGCCGGCTTATATAGTTTCAGCCTAAGATGATCTCTGTCTGTAATTTTTCTGTTATTTCCATGCTCCGCCGTCGAAAAAATATGCACCTTGTATCCTAGCCGGTTGATGGCTTCATTAATTTAAAGTCAGGCTATATGCCTTTTCTCTAAAAAAAATAATGGGAACGAAGTGAAATGAACCGAAGGGCAAATCCGTCCTGAAAAGTATAATGTCTCGGCTTTGGCATGGAAAAGTAGGGAAAAACTCAATTTCTGGTGTTTTATCCAGCTACCAACGAAAAGTGCCCTATTTAATCCAATCCAATAATAAAAAAAGATGTGCTATAGGAGCAAAGTCCCAGGAAAAGTGTGGCATTTCCTGAAATTGCCCTCCTAAGTTACAACCAGGTGCACCACAAGTGGCCAATCAGTCGGTTCATTCCCAGACCACAACCACCAGCCCAGCTGCCTCACATAACGAGGTTTACATACTCACATACGCTCATGCAGATAAAATGCAGAGCTCCAAAACCACCCTTCTGAACATCAGTCAAGCTACTACCTATCCCAAGTCACGAGTTTCCATCCATGGCAATCTTGGTCGTAGTACAGTTATATTAGTACATTATATTGGGCAAACAGCCTGATTCTGGTTCCACAAACTACAAACTCCGCCATCAAGAGGTTACAAAGACGGGACAACACGACAGGAACCAACTCAGGAAAGTCAGGATGGTAGCGGCCCCTGAAGCCAGTGGCGTAGCTAGGATTTTCGGCCAGGGTGGTCCAATTGATATATACAATATTTAAATAAAAAATATAATATACAAATATATTTAGCAGAGGTAGAGCTATGTGTGTTAAGATGAGGTTCCAATGCCCCCCCCCCCCCACCAGCTTTAAAATTATTGTTGAAAAAATAAAATGGAAGGACTTGGATAGGAAATTTTATAGCCTTTTTTTACCTGAAAACCATAGAACAACAGTTGTTGGGGCTGGGATGAACCAAAAAATTGAACAAGGTCCAAATTGAGGACAACACTGAAGTCAGTGTCAATTTTTTTTGGCTGAATTTCTCGGAGTGCCAAACCAAATAGACCATATATCTCTTCCCACGGAGGGCACAAACCATGAGTTTTTTTGGGGGGGGGGGGGGCAAAGGCTAGAAATTTTCCTATCCAAGTCCTCCATTTTATTTTTTCAAAAATAATTTTAAAGCTGGGGAAGGGCGGGGGTGGGGGGGCATTGACCCCCTCATCTTAACACACATAACTCTACCTCTGCGAAATATATTTATATGTAAATATTGTATAAATCAATTGGACCACCCTGTCCGAAAATCCTAGCTATGCCACTGGTGTCTTGCAGGTTCTAAACATTTGTGTAACGTGATGCCGCAAGAGTGATGTATTGTATGTGGCTTTGGCCTTTTGCCTATAGCCTGAACCTCTAGAACTCCTTATTCAATGAAAATGGGAAATCTTTTGCCTAATTTCAAAAAAAATGTCAGAGTGGGAAAAAACTGGGGAGCACGCACCGGTACGCGGTGACCACGTGGAAGTCGCTGGTGTAAGCCATGAGGCGACCGTGGTGGTCGCGAGGAGGGTCTGTCTTGAGACAGTTCCCGAGCTGCAGCGTGTCCCGGCGCCCATAACAGTCCACCTTCAAGACACCGAGCGGCGGCACTTCTTCGCCTTGCCTCGCGCCCACAGCCCAGGCCGGAGCTGGTGGCGCCGCTGCGCTGTCTCGTCTTGCCGCCGCATCGAGCCAGATCCTGTCCATGCGCCGCCTCCACCGCCATCGGGCCGGGTGCACCACGGGTGGCTCGCCCATGCGATCATGTCAGGTACCCTACTGAATTCAGCAAATAGCTGGATACAGGATTTTGGGGTAGAAAGTAGGGTTCTAGAGAGGAAGGAGAAGGGGGGTCGAGAGCGGCTGTTTTTCTTTTTTTGAGAAACTACTTTTATTGTTGTTGAGAAACTCGAGAGCAGCAAACAAGAGAAGGAAATGTGAATTGGGAGCCCTATATCTCACCTTTAGCGAGCCCAACTTCAGACTCATTGGAGGGGAGCGAGATGCGCTAGCCCACGCTGTGCTGGCCACGGCCTCACTTTTTTTGTTCTTTGTCCTTGCTTTTTGCTTTATTTTTGTACTTTTCTTTTACTTGAAAATATTTTATATATGTTCATATATTATATTTAAGATATTTCAAAGTAAGTTACACGAAAAATTGCATATGAGCCCATATTTTTATTATATCTGTGAAGTATGAATATTTTTGTACATAATAAAAGTATGCTCAAAATATGGTACATGCTACCTAAACATTCTTATATATTACATACTACACGATATGTTCTCCGATTTGGCGGATACTACAAACAACATATGAAATTCAAGTGGTGGTTACTGCCATCGATGGTAGCAAAACCACTAGTGGTAGTTATCACCATTTGCGTTCTGTATGTTGTAGCTAGTATTTGTCAGTATATAATAATGTTTAGGTAGCATATATAAACTTTGTAAGTACTATGTATCGTATTTTAAGAATGCTCCTTTTTACGTACAAATATGTACGTATTATAAATATAATAAAAACCATGAGCCAGCTTGCAATTTTTTCATGTAACTCACTTTGAATTATCTTATATATAGTACATGAACATATTTAGAATGATAAAGTAATATATATAGTACCACATGGTAGTATATGAGACATGTGGGGTAACTACCCCTAGGTGGTAGGATGTATACAAAAACACTCTTCAAAACACATTTAAAAAATGTTGAACAAGTATTTGAAAAATGTTGAACAAGCACTAAAAATGTTGAACGAGTATTTGAAAAATGTTGAACAAGTATTTGAAAATGTTGAACAAGCATTTGGACAATGGAAGAATTTTCCTTATTTCATAATAAAATAAAGAAATCTTAGAATTCCGTTTGCATAAGATACGCTACATCATACTATCGAAATCAAAAATAAGGTACGAGACAATTAATAACTTTGAAAACGCGAAATAATTGATGAAATAAGTTGTTGTTTAGAAATACGAAAGTGGAATGAAATCCAGTCTTAGTCAAATATTTAATATCTCTTCGTGTCCAAGCAGAAGGAAAAATGATACAATTTGAGCTGAGCGGAAAATCCATATCTCTCTTATCCATTTAAAACATTTGAACGTGTATACAAAAAAAATTATCACTAATTAAAAAAATGAGTTTTTTATCATGTATATAAAAATGCTAATCAAGCATTTTCAAAAAAATGAACAATTATTTCAAAATGTTAATCAAGCATTTGGGAAATGTTAAATGTGAATAGGAAATATGTTGAATATGTATTAAATAAATGATAAAAAACTGATCATCTATATAAATATATTAATCAAGTACTTGAAAAATGTGAACAAGTGTTTGAAAAATGTTAGTCAAGCGTTAGGAAAATATTAAATGTGTATACAAAAATATTGACCATGTATTCAAAAAGTGTTAATCTTTTTATTTGAAAACTATTAATCAAGCATTTAAAAAAGTTTAAAATGTTGACCAAGAATTAAAAAAATGTCACTAATATATAGAAAAATATTGACCATGTATTAAAAATGTGTGGAAATAAAAGTAAACCAGAGAAAAAAAATGAAATAGAGACAAAAAAGGAGAAGGAAAACAAAGAGAAACGGGGAAAAGGGACACTACAACAAAAACTGCAGGTAGAGACGTCATATTCTAAAGCTAGAGACATGTTATTTCATCTCTGGGCAACCATAGAGTCGACTTAGTAAAGCGTCTTTGGAGCGTCTCCCCACGGACCGTCTCAAAACACATAGACACGCTGTCTAAAGCGTCTGTATATGGCATGAGACGCTATATTGGGACGTCCAAAGGCGTCTCTAGATATGAAACGCTATATTTGGACGTTCAAGAGCGTCTCTGATATGTAGAGTCGTTCTGTTAGACGCGCTCGTACATCTCTACTAATAGGGATACATGCTATGTACAGACATTATATTCGTCTCTAAATGTACAAAAGCTTTAACCACGTAATATTTTACTTTAAATAATATTTGATTTATTTCAAATGTGTACTTCGCCATTCAAATCCAGTAACTTTATCATGCCATATGCTTGTGCAGAATGATCAAGAAATATTGTATATAACAACATCCACCCATATCACCAATCGCATTCATAAGCAACAAATACCATGAACAATATGAAGGGATCCACCCATATCACTGATTGTATCCACAACCATCCCATTCACACAATTTCATTTAGTAGAACAAACACCTTAGGTTCACAACTGAATCAAATAAGATCTTCATATAAGATATTCAAATAATTAAGAGATCATACAAACTTGAACTAAGTTTTCCTATAAATCTAAAATGTGTATATAAAACATAATATTTGTCCATCTAAAGAATAATTCTTCTATAGTTCTCCCGGCTCCTGCAATGCACTCCTCTAAATCTTGAGCTGCCTTGAAAAAGAAAGATAACAGAGAAATTTTTAGAATATAGCTTTAAGACTATTATGAGAAGAAATGCACTTTGATGATGTACCATACCAGTGTTTGGCAGCCCTCTTTGGTTCTTGCGCAATTGCTAGGATGCAATTCCTGGTTAGTCTTTTCCGGTAAAGTTGATTCTATACAGCCTTGATTGAACCTATCAATTTTTTCAGTGTGCGCCATACGGAAAACATAGACATTGTTTGACAATGAATCACAAGTTTATGCACACACACACACACACCTTAGCAACCATGTGTGGTAAAGATGAACCAGTGTAATCCTCCTTGGTCCTCGAAGAAAAGCTAGGATGCAATTCCTGGGCAGTGATCTGCTATATCCGGCAAAGTTGATTATGCACTTCCATGATTGGTGTAACCCTCTTTGGTTGATTCTGCACGGCCTTGATTGGCCTTATTGAACTTTTCAATGCATGCGTTCTACATTTGAGGTTTAGTTCAATACGACATAAACATACACAATCGTAGGCATTGTTTGATAATGAAGTAAAAAAATTATGCGCACACACCTTAGCAACCATGTGTGGCAAAGATAAACCACTGTAATCCTCTTTGGTTCTCACAGAAAAAATAGGATGTAATTCCTGGGTAGTGATCTGCTTGTCCGGTAAAGTTGATTTTGCACTTCCGTGATTGACCCTATCAAACTTTTCAATGTGTGCTTTCTACAATTGAGGTTCAGTTCAGTTGTAAGTAAACTTACCCAAAACATAGGCATTTTTTAATAACAAATCAGAAATGTGTGCACACACCTTAGGAATCATTTTTTCTTGTGGTAACCATAAACCGGTGTAACACTCTCTGGCTCCCGCACAACTACTAGGATGTAGTTCCTGCAACTTATGATGAACAATTGTTTAAGTATGAGAATGAAGTAGAATATTTATTAGTGAAGAAACTATTACATCACCTGCATAGCACTCAATGGAGCATATTCTTCAGCTTTGTTATGTGATTCATTTGGGAGGTCACCGCCAACAACTCTTTCGTCGAGATCAACCTAAAACAAGAACAAGATAATAGTAAAGTAATACTCATATTTTTATCTTTGCAAAAAGACATGTGATTTAGATACTAACTTCATCACTTCCCGCGGTTACAAATTCATTTCTCAAATCCTCAATGGGGAATTTTCGCTTCAGGAACAAACAGATCATAGCCAACTCATTTGTCACGTTTTCTATATTATCTCCTAGTGCCCGCAGTGCAAATTGAACATTTCCTTTTTTTTCTCAGGATGTTGAACAAAAGTTAGTCTCTGAGAAACTTTTATTTCGCACCAATGCTTATCACCATAATGGTACATGTTGGACTCAAGTGATACATGTTGGACTCAAGTGGAATAAGGTGACCTTGCCGTAAATATGACCCATACATGCACTTAACTGAAAAGGTACCCAAAAAGCACTTCAGAAGTTACTGTAACGCACACAGCAACATACAAACCTGTAAACAAAAATCTTGTAGTGCACAAACTGAGAGCTGCTGATTGAACCTCCCTTCAGCTAAGATGCAAAAATCATAACTAACGAGATAGTGGGACTGCACTAAGATGAGGTAGGAAATAGGATAGACTAAAATTACTACAGAATAGCAAAGTACATTGCAGCCTGTACAACCAAACACTACCATGTTTTATGCTCCGGCATACATGGAATTTGAGGTTATTTGGTCAATCTATATAACACCGCTTGTACTACTTTTGAGTTTTACCATATAAAATTTGATTGGACCAAATAGTTGCTCACATATTTTCAAGAAAATCTGTCATAATTGATTTCTAGGCAAGCAAGCAATTCAACAAACACTTAGTGCATGCCTACATGAAGGAAGAAAGGAGACGAAGGAGAAGAGGATCGGGACTTGAGATGCATAAATGAAGGAGCCCACTTCGGTTGATTTAATGGTAAAACGGTAGGGGCTATAGGATTTAAGAAAATACCTGCTTGACATGGTGGAGGCTGAAGATACGGATGGAGGCGAGAGCTGCTTGCGGGCTGTGTACGGACGGAACACGCGCGCAGCTTCGAGTGAAGGATGAGACCTGCGTGGATCCGGCTTTGTGACGGTGAGGATGGCGGCTTTGTGACGCGGGGACGACAGACACCGACGGGGCTCCGATTAGCGAGCTTGTCGATGGAGGAAAATGGCAATCTGCGGCAGGCGGCGATAGCAGCAGAGGGCAACGCTTGAGGTTGAGGCTGCCACCGCGTCGGTTACACGAACGGCGGCGCGTGGGGTGGTGGTCACGGCGCAGATTGGAATCGGTGGTTGGATAAATGGGGAGGTGGGGTTGGAGATGGCGGCGAGGGTAAATATCCGAGGATATATGGAGAAAGAAAATTGAGAGACGCAGGAAGTATGCGCGGTAAAGAAAATAATCTCTAGCGCCAAAACTTTTATAACCGAAAATAGTCCGGCAAAAATTTGATTTAGTGGGAATAGTTTGGGAGCTCTAATTAATCACATGTATGGATGTGTTAAAAACGCATATATGGATAAATGAATTTTTAGGTGTATCTTTTATTGGATCAATTCGTATGCTTTGTTCTTTTTTCAAAAAACAACAAACTTTATTGGGTAATATTCATATCCAAGTAATATCAATATAGTTTGATAAAAATAATAAAGGTAGTGGTAGATCCAAGTAGGGCTTCCCCCTCCGTCGCGTGCTGCCCGTGTCCATGACGGACGCCGCCCCGACATGCCATCCCTTCACCTAGCCTTGTCGGTGATGGGGTGGTAGCGCGCCGCAACTCCTTCAAGCCGATTTTGACCAGCTGGTCACTGATGCGGTGTCAGCGTCCGATGTGGCAAACGTGGCCCAACATTGCGTCGCTCCTACCGCTCCTCCTCTCGCGCTGCCTCTTGACTATCGTCAAGGTGTTGCGTGATAATGTGTTGTCTCAACGATGAGGTAATGGAGTAGGCCCCTGGAGGGCTCCTTTTCCTTCACGGCCTTCGAAGTAAACCTACCGCACCGGTTCCAGCAAATCGTGTGGCTGGTTCGAGCGTCCAGCATGGCCGTCGTTGCCATTTCCAGCTCCCGATATCCTCTGCCTACCAGAATTCAAGTCTCAATTTTGACATTGATGTTTGCATTTTCCCGGATTTATTCCAGGCATTCCGGCGATGTGCGTTCCGTGGGATGAGACATTCTTGTTAACTACGAAAACATGTGTGGCGACTTCATCAATGTCAAGATGATGTGTCGGATCAGTCTCTTGGAGGTGCTCATAGGGGTAGGATGTGCGTGCCTGTATGCGTACATACGGATGAGTGTATGTGTGTATCTATGAGCGTATGCGTCTGTCTATACTATGTTAAAAAAATGCCAGGCCATCTAAGAGCAACTCCAACCGGCCGACCCAAACGGACGCACGATTTGGCTGGTTTTTGTCCGTTTGGGTCGGCCATGCAGACATCCGTGTCCATTTTTTTTATTTGGGTCGGTGCGTGCACCCAATACTAGCCCGACCCATTTTTAAAAAAATGCGGACTTAAAAAAAAGAGCAACCACGTTCAAACTTAAACATAATTAAACATCAAAAGCCGGTCAACCGCCGGCCAAAGTCCACATAAATAGTAAACATTAACTAAATATTAAAAATTCTACGCCGCCGTGCGCGCTGCCCTGGGCGTCCTCGTCATCCGACCCGGGGCCGGAGAGGTCGACCAGCTCCGGCGCCGGGCCAGCCTAGGGGAATGCCGCCTCCCAAGCCGGGGCCAAGTCGCCCTGCTGCGTAGGTTGCGCCGCCGACTGGGCTGCTCGCTCGCACGATGTTTGTCCTCCTCCTTCTCACGGCGCTCCTCCTCCTCCTCCTCCTCGCGCTCGATCTGCATGAGCCGCTCGCCGGTGCCGCTGAAGAAACCCATGGCACTAGGGTTCGCTTGTCACCGGCGAGGAAGCACACGGGGGTTAGATGTGGGCGGGCAGTGGAAGTGGATGAGGCCGGCCACCCGCACGTATGGATTAAGAAAAGGATGACCACTCGCAGCTTCCACTCACTGACACTTGGGCCCCGTGGTAGGTTTGCGTCGGCTCGTCAGGACTGGCACTTTTGTCCGCTTTGACCCAAAGGACATGGGTGAACGAAAATGGGTTGGCCGGTTGGAGTTGCTCTAAGGCACAAGCGCGAGCTTCCCTCCTGCTCCTGGTTTTGGAGGCGTCAAAAGCTTCCTTGGTCGGGTTTTAGGAAGCATCCGAAAGCTTGCCAGGTTTTTAAGTTGGGGTATCTTTATCATGTTTAGGTTTATTTCGGCCAAGTTTTACTTTGTTTTCCTGGTTTTTTCTTTTTTTACCTTTATCTTTTATTGTTTTTTCTTTTTGTTTATTTTTCCTTTTAATTTTTATTTCCTTTTCTTTCTATTTTTTAAAATTCTTGAAGTTCTTCCAAATTTGTGAACTGTTTTAAATTCCCAAACTATTTTAATTCGTGAATATTTGTCTTCAAACAGTGAAATTATTTCAAATCCACAATAAATTCCTATAAACTAGCACAAAAGCATCCAGTTAGCAGGTGAACCTGAAGCACACTTCGTCAGAAGGTTCCAAAATTTAGCAGTAGAACTGTCATGTGAAAGTTAAAAAAATAAAAACTATTCACAGAACTGAATGGATAGCCATACAATTCATTCATAACAAAAGGGAACATACACATTAAAAAAGACCATAGGCTCGTTCATTACAAAGTAACACAGGGATCAATACATTCTGAAGAAGATCCACCCAGCTGCAATAATTATGTTGGAGTAACTCTACCTAGGAGCATGGATGACAAGTGCTCAACCTATATCTTAGCTGCCGATAACAAGCTGAAAGCACAAAGATTAGTTTGTTTCATCTGAAGATGGTTCTCCACCCATGTCAAAAATATAACGAGGTTTGAATTTCACCATGGTATTCCAATTCTCACTTCTCGGATGTTGGATATAAAAGACCTGGTCCACTTGGGAAGAAAATACAAAAGGATCATCCTCTAACTTCTCCCCTATATGTATTTTTCGGGAGAAGTTCACATGAGTGAATCCAAACTCATCTCTTACAATACCAGCTTTGTGATGAACATCATACCAATCAAATTTGAAGAACAATACCTTGTAATCTCTGTATGACAATTCAAGATGTCAGATAACCGGCCATAATAGGACACACCATTTTCAGCAAGGTTCACGACACCACTATTTTGTGTCACACGTCCTGTATCGCAGCTAATAGTATGAAACCTGAAACCATTAATTATATAGCCACTGTAGCGCACCTCACATTGCTTGGTTTTGCGGCTAATGCTCTTATCTTTTCTGTGATATCTGGTCCATCATCTAGTATAACATGTATGTAAGAGTGGTTACATTGAGTTCATATGGAACTACAGTCAAGGAACATGCAGAAGGTGAATTATACCTTTTGTTCCAGCCAGTCAGCAAAGTGTCTACTAATCAAATCCTCATCGTCATCATCCATCAAATTTAAGTTACCCGGTTTCCTCTTCTCTTGATACACAAATCCTCTGTAATAATAAGACAAATAACATCATGATTTTTTCCAACTTGTGAAAAACAAAAGAAATAGAAGATAGCACTGAAGCACACCTACGGAGATCATCAAGCTCATCAGTGTGTCGCAAGACATATCGATAATGCTTGAACTAGAAGCTGATCGTCCAACTGGCCTACAGTGACAGCCTTTCCAATTGGCTCACCAACACTATCAAACATGTACATGCCCTTTGTATTAGCTGAAGGATCAGGGTTCCTAGATGTTTTTGTGAAACGTGTGGTTCCTTATAGAAATCTTGAACAAAAGGTCAAGCATTCTTCAACAATATATCCTTCAGCAATAGAACCTTCAGGAAGAAGGCTAGCTGGTATAACCAGTCACTAAAAATATAAGTAATATCCAGTGGTCTCTCTTGCTAAAACAAGAAAAGTACTCTTGTGTGGTATAACCAGTCACTAAAAATATAAGTAATATCTAGTGGTCTCTCTTGCTAAAACAAGAAAAGTACTCTTGTGTGGCATGACAAATGCAGCTCCCCCTAACCAGATCAACTTCAAAAAATATCATGTCATCAACAATTGCCATCCAATCAACAGTCCCCACTGTTTTTAACAACAATTCTTATCCAATCACCAAAAAGGATTCACAGATTTTTATCAACAATTGTCTAATTTCAACAATACAGTGCATCATTGCAAAGACAGAAAGGGAAAACAGAGGTGACATATCGCAATTTGAGCTATATTTCACATGATATGGAGATAAAAAATGAGAAGAACAACCTGCGGACAAGATCCTAGCAGCAGAGGTGTGTCGGCGAGGTCGTTGCCATGGTCGGCAGCAAAGCGAGGAGTCGTCCGGGTAGAGTATTCGGCGGATGGCGGAGCCTGGCGTTGGGGCGAGCGGTGTCGGGCTGCAACCGGCGTCAGGGGACTGGGGAGCTTGGCCTGGGGCAGACCGGCGTCAGGTGGCGGAGGAGCTTGCGCTGTAGGGAGGAGACCGGCGTCGAGCGGCGGTGGAGCTATGGCCGGAGGGCCGGCGGGGGATCGGAGTCGGGCGACGCCGGAGTTCGGGATGGGGGCGAGTTGCGGCGGCGTCAGATCGTGCTGGGGGAGCGCGACGGCGTGTGATCTATGGGAGAGGGGGCGAGCGACGACGGAGGCTATGGCTGGGCCAAACAACGGCGGGAGATCGACTGCTGGTGCCGAGGCGGCGAGCGGCGGCGGCGCTAGCTGCTGGTTTCTTTTATCATTTTAGGGAGTTGCGTATCACAGAGGTATTTTAGGGAGTTGCGTATCACAGAGGTAGTATAATAACATTCCTACCAAAAAGATAGTATAATATACATCAGCCCTGCTATATCTACGACTGTTTTTTACGAATTGTGTACGACCTGGAATAGCAGCCGTCCATTGCATTCGCTGGATGATTGGGATGGTTCGTATGAAAATCGAATGTGCTTTTATCGTAAGTACAATAATTCACAGTATACATAGATGAACAACTTTTTTTGTAGGGACATAGAAGAACATTACAGAGGGGATGTTTAAAGTCGCAATCAAATAACAAAGTTGTATTATCCAAAATTTAGTACAGCTAATTTTCATAGATATCTGGGTTGAAAAAATGATTATTCAAAATTTCTTAAATCTATGATAAAAACAGAGTCGCACATTAAGACGTTTCACAAATCGTCTCGAAGAGCAGAGACGCACATAAAGCATCTCACAAATCGCCTCTTAAGTTAATTAAAACTAAATACTTAATTTTTTAGCGTAGTTACAATCAACAGTTTGTGGCGCTTTGTAAACGTCTTAAGAAGCGTCTTTAGGTCGCGAGTGTTCATGAGAGTAGAGACGAATAAAAAAGCGACCCAAAAAAAGCGACTATACAGGGGAAAGAAAAGAAATATGAAAAAAATGAAAAAACAAAGAGAAACAAAAAAACAAGGAAAAACTAAAGTACAACAATGAAAAAAGAAAACTGGAGAAGAAATAAGAAAACCAAACAAAAAAGGAAAAACAACAAACAAAAAAAGAACAGAGAAAACAGAAGAAGAAAAAAACTACTCTTCTCCTTCTTGTAGATCGCGGTCTGCTAATTGAACACAAACTTGTTGTTAGCTCAGTGCAACACTGCTGCGTAGCAACTAGGAGACCACGGGATTGATCCGCCGCGCGTGCACAGCCCTCTTTATTACACTATTTTGTCAAAAAGAAAATTACAAATGGGAAAGCTTGATAGCTGCAGATGCTTCAGCGAGAGAAACTTTCCAGCTCGTTAATGTGATTATAGTCGCGTGCGAGGACTAGTGTCCAGTTGTACCGGAATTATGGGCCAGCTCTACCGGGATTTCAAAAATAAAAAACATTGGCCAGCTGTTTCGGGATTTCGAAAAGCAATATTTGTAAATTTTAAAAAGTGTTGAAAATTTTGAAACATTGTCACAATTTTTTAAAATTGTTCACGAATCTGATAAAATGTTCATGATTTGAAAAAAATTAATGAATTTGAAAAAATGTTCAAGATTTCATGTCACGTACCCTACTGAATTCAGCAAATAGCTGGATACATGATTTTGGGGGAGAAACTAGGGTTCTAGAGAGGAAGGAGAAGGGGGGAGGTCGAGAGCAGCCGTTTTTGAGTCACCAGGAAGCTCCACGTAGCCTGCAAGAACATCACCGCAGCCAGGATGCTACACACAGGGCTGACCCTAGGCCATGGCAAAAGGTTCGGCGGCCTAGGGCCCGTCTTAAATAAGGGTCTGATATATCTATATACATAAATTATATTTGCAGAATAAAAAAATTCAACATGGACAGGGGGCATATGCCCCCCTCATCGATGCATTTTATCATGTTCTATATACTCAATAACTATTTATAGTTAAGTACATTATAAGATATAAGATGTTATGCCTTTCTATTTTCCATGATATATGATATATGTTGTTGAAAATATATATGTTGCTAATGTTAATGTTCATTGTTTCTAAATTGCACTAAGGCCTTCGTAATGCTAGGGGCGGCCCTGACTACACACAAACATATATGTACACATCATGCATGTCCTATATAGCAACCTTGCGCCAAAATGGCTTAGTGAAGCGAACTTACCTGAATGTGCTGGTGTACGAGCCGGCCTTGCGAGCCGTGACCATCATGTAGGTGGGCGCGGCGGCAAACACGAACTGGGCCACCCCTCAGTGCCACGCCACCCCACGTCCCGGGGACAAAGTAGAAGCCGGCCATCTCCCTGATCTGTAGGAGAGTATCAAAATGCAATAAGAACAAAAGAATGCCAAAACTTTCTTCATTTCAGAGTTGAGAATTCAAAATTCGACATGTTACTGTCGCTTGCTTGCATGGTCCACGAAAGGAACACTGAATCTAAATTGAATCATCTGCTTGGAGTATAATTTAGGCGATTTTGTGAGATGACAACTTGCTCCAGCACCTCCTCCTAATAATCCTTAGCACCGTCACTCTCCACGGTACAGCCAGGGCCAGTGGCGGCGCCAGGAAATGAACGTTGGGTATTCACCCAATTTTTTTTTGCTTCAAATATAGTATATGAACCAAACAACAGACCACTCAATTTCAGTTTTACAATTAATCAATGCAAAATCTTCAGATTTCTTTAAAAAACAGAGAGAAAGTATACCTTAGTGGATGCTAAACTAGATGTAGATCAGTAGATGGATGCAGAATGTCCAGGGCGGAGCCGTGGAGGTGAGCCGGGAGGGGTTGAGCGCCTACTTGGGCCGGGGAGCCGCCAGCCGGGAGGCCGGATGCGGACCGGCGACTGGCGGAGCCGCGCCGCCGAAGAGGCCGGCGTAGAGCGGCAGAGGGTCGGAGGACATCTGGGCAAGGGCGGGCCAGCAGGGGAGGGAGAGGGAGAGGGCCGCCGGAGGGGAGGGGACAGAGGGGTGAGGCGAGGGAGGAAGGAGAGGGACGACCTGGCCGCCGGAGCTGGACCTGATTCCAGGGGAGGCTGCATCGGGGGAGCTAGGTTTGGGGAAAGGGGATCAATTGAATCGTGGGCTCGGCCGCTCGGGACAGTACTGAATCGAGGGAGGGAGACGAGCCACTCGCGGGCCTATAGCCAGACGCTGACTTGATCGTGTCTGCTCCCGTGCGTAGCTTTTTTGCCGTGGCCCTATTCCTTCTACCATATACTTATGTATTAATTTTTTTTACGCGAAATACTTGGGTATTCCAGGGAAGTCCCAGGAAGACCCCCAGCACCGCCACTGGCCAGGGCCGGCCCTAGGCCACGGCAAAAGGTGCGACTGCCTAGGGCCCATCTTAAATAAGGGCCCCGTATATCTTTATATATAAATTATAAAAAATATTTACAGAACAAAAAAATCAACATGGTTAGGGGTCATATGCCCCCCAGCTCGACATTTTTTTACTTTGTATTTATTCTATTTATTTATTTATTTATTTATAGGTAAGTACATTGTAATTATTATTTGCATCATATAATCACGTATAGATGGAGTATTGAGACTTTATTTGCCAAGTAAATTATGTTTTTACTAGTCATCAATCTGTGCTCCTACACGGGTTAGAAATTTTTGGAAGTTTATAGTACTGTACATAGAAAGTTTCTATCAATATTATTTTCTTTAAATCATATAGAAATTAGATGTGCATAATATTTACAAATATATTTTATTTTTCATTTTCATAGACTATAAAATATTGTATTCTCTACCGTAGCCGTTGCTAAATACATATGAAGATGTCCTTTTTTCACATTATTATATATATACCATGCATGATTTCACTCTATATAGGTTATTATTTGCATGGTTATTTCTTGCTTCCCATATGCAAACATATTATTAAAATGTTTCACGAAAAACATGTGTGAAAAACAACCATTCGATTTTTTTTCAAGTGCTCATCAGTTCAACACGTCGGTGAGCCACATGCCTTCCTATGGAACATTGGGACGCAACTCAGTTTAAGCTCTTTTTAGGGGAATCCCAGTTAAAGATTATCCTCGTACTGTTAATTATTTGGAAGACCTTTAAACTTCATATAGTCTGTTTTTAAAGCTCGTGGATGCCTTCTTTGCTTTTTAAATAAAATTTCCTACACTTCGAGTATTCTAACCGATTGTTTTCTTTTACTTGGACTGTAACATTGTAGAGACAATCATTATTATTTTTCAAATATAACATTCATATTTTGGAAATTGGTTGAATATTCTGAAGTTGGACCGTAATTTTCTAGCAGAGCACCGTTCGCCTATCTAAAAATCCTCCTAAATTAATGGATGGAAGCCTATAAGAATTTTAAACTTAGTTTGTATATTTATGAAAATTGGTCCTTCTGACATCCAAACTGAGCCATCGGGAAAAGCAATGATGATGCATTTTTTAAGCTATGACAACTTGTTTGTATCCTAGCAGAAGAGATATAGCTGTAAACGGCCGACATCTTTGTCATTACATTACGTTTATCTGGACTTACATTGCCTATTTTGGCTACTATTAATTTACATTTTTAATCAATTAAGTGCTCTGGCATTGTTATGCAATTATTCCTTAAACTTACTCTTATATATATTACATAGTACGCGTATATGTTTTCCGATTTGGCGGAAACTACAAACAACATATGAAATATGTACGTATCATCATTTTATGCTCTATATGTTGTATCTAGTATCTGTCAAAATCGAGAGTAAGTACGTGTAGTATGTAGTATATATAAATGTTTAGGTAGCATATATAATAATTTTAGTAGTATGTATCGTATTTTAAGAATGCTCCTTTTTATGTACAAATATATACATATTTCACAAATATAATAAAAACCATGAGCCAACTTGCAATTTTTTCATGTAACTCACTTTGAATTATCTTATATATAGTGCATAAACATATTTAAAATGACAAAATTTTCACAAATTTGGAAGATGATCGCGAAAAATAAAAAAAAGACAGAAAAAGTGGTCTTATGCTTAAAAATATATTCATAGCTTTAAAAACATTCAAGTTCTTTAAATAGTTCCATGTGTTTTAAAAATGATTTAGGTGTTTTTTCTCCCATTTCAGACGCACGGGCCTTTTTTGCTAGTAATTAGTAAATAAAAAAGTGAAGAAAAAACAAAGAAAAATACTGGTTCAGGGAATGTTTAAGAACTTTCCAAAATGGGCCAGCCCATACAGCATTGGTAGCGAGGGGTGCGCGGGGGCCCGGGATCCTCTCTCATCTCTGGCCGTTTTTTTTTTGCTCAAAAAAAAAAAAATCAATCTCTGGCCGGTTCCCCTTACCGGCCGCCGCTGCCGCCTACTCGCCGTCCGTTCTCATCGGCGGATCAAGCATAGGTAGCAGCAGCGCTACCCCTCGCTCCTCGGCTCGCCCCAACCCCCAAATGCGCCCCCGCCGCAACCCTAACCCTCCCCAATCGGCCGCCGCCGACATGTGTCCGCCGGAACCCAGCTGCCACCCGGCGCTGCTACTCGACCCCATCGTCAACGAAATCTTCATCCGCTGCCCGCCGGACGAGCCGGAGCGCCTCGCCCGCGCCTCCCTCGTGCAAGGACCGGCACCTCGTCGCCGTCCTGGAAGAGCCCGGCTTCCGCCGCCGCTACGGCGAGTTCCACGGGAGTCCGCCCCTGCTGGGACTGGTCCACCACGCCCGCTCCGGTGGCTACATCGGCAACTCCAGATTTGCCCCCACCACTGCCTTCTCCACTCCAGGTGCTTGCTCGACTCACGCCACGGCCGCGTTCTTTTCAGAACCTACAAGTATGACAAGTACGAGTAGCTCGACGGCGTCGACGACAAGGACCAGAGCCTCATCGTCTGGGACCCCATCACGGACGCCCAGTGGTGGGTTCTTTGACAGCAGTGGTGGTCTGCTCGTCGGAGGCAGGTGCTTGGAGCCACTTCACCAGCTTTGAGCACCCACACACCATGGTCTTCGACAGGGAACGGCCCAGCGTCGTTTTTGGGGACACAATTAATATGTTTTCCCTGCGATACAGGTTTTGGAATCTTGCACTGCGAGATGGACATAGTTAGTTTTGATTGTGCTATTCTGTGTCAGACTGCATTACCTTTCACGGCCTTACATTATACTACCCTCAACGGTGATAAGCTGGCAATTTGACACATATTTTCCACCCAGGGCTGCATTTTATGGAGAACTTCCTTCAGAGTGTGCTATGACGTGTTACGAATATGGTTACGCCTTACTCCGCAAGAGTGCTCATAATGAAGAATCAGTGGGAAGTGCTACCAACGAAGATGATACGGGAAACTCAAATTCCGCTGTTAGCAATATCATGGATGCTCAATCATCGGAGGAAGGTGATACTCAAAGGACGTGTGTTGTTATTCCGTTACCCCATATGGTCATATACACTAGAGTATGTTATTATTATTGTCTATCTACGTAGTTTATAATATCATACTCATTACGCTATACAACCTTTTGTCATCCTCTGTTCGTACCTGTTGAAGACTATACATCGTAAACTGCTATTCATTAATGTACTCTTACATTTCGAAGTTAATAATGGTCTTGGTCGAAACTCAAAAATGTTTGGAATTAGCTGTTGTTCTCATCATCATTCTGCAGGAGAACATTTCATCAATGTTTTTTTTTCTTAGGACCCGTTTGGATTGTAGGTATTTTTTGTGTGCTCCCCAGTATTTAGCTAACCTTGAAATAAAACAATATCGGGAAGCCTTAAGGCACGATGCAATTTTGTGCATATAAATAGTAGATGCTCTACAAGAGGAAACAACTTGGGTTGCTTATACAAAGAAATGTCTATGATTCAGCTTGGGTGTCTGGTGTCCTGATATGCATTATTTCAGCCACTTCTACTTGCACATTCGGAATCCCAATGCCAGATTAAACAGATATCAATCTCCGAAGGACTGACTTCATTTGAATCTTTTGCCATACTTGTCCAACTAGTGTGCTTTGAATGGGCTGCTTCCTTTACAATAGTAATGGACTGATTATTAGTTTGGAATTTCTGTGTTACTGAAATAACATAATAACATCAATAATTGACACTTACACCAGAATTCTAACATGTTTACATCTTAGTTCACCAATGTGTTGATCAATGATGATCACCTTATATTGGTTGACTTGGATGATAGATGTGCCTATGTTCCAGCCATGGCAAATACTGATAATAGTCACTGGTTAGGGCAAAACTCAAATGGCAAATGTCAGGAGATGAAGATTATTCTGATTTGGATCTGGCCTGGAAAATGTTAGAGAGTGCAAGGGCAATAGTTGAGAAGAGCCCAAACCACACTATTCAGAAGATTAAAATCTTTTCTGCTCTGGCTGCAGTCTCCTTGTAAAGAGGTTATCTCAGTTATCTTAAACTATAGTTACTGTCCTTCATTTAGTTGGTTATAATGGTCTTGATACTCATGGCCCCACATCTGGTTTGCAGAAGACATAGACAACTCACTCGATGACTATTTCAAAACACTAGCTATCTTGGATAATTTGGTTGACCCAGACAATCATCAGATTGTTACACTGTATCCTCCTTGTAGTAATACTAGTATCAATTGACTGCCACATAGTGCTATAAAACAACTTACTGGCAACACAAGTGTTGTAGTGCTTGCATCCTTCTACGGGTTTGGATGTACATTTTATTAGTCTGTTAAACTGAACTTTTTTGTGGCTAAAGGTGTGCTTTTCACTTCATACCCGTGTGTGATTCCAGCAATTTGAGTTGACTCGTATCTTGGACATGTACCTTCATTTATGTAATTGTACATGTACATGTAGTTATGGTGTTGATCTCTGTTTATATCATAGAAAAAAGATCAGTTATATAATGCTGTTATCTTTCATATTTAGGTTATTCTTCCTTTTAATTTCCTTGATTCAGTCATGCATAGAAACGGAAGGATGTGTTCTGCCTTTGAACTGGCATTCAAGATTGGTGATGCGATTCTGTATTGTGCAAAGGCTTTTTCGTTATGCAAATCATGTATGCTAAACCTGAAAGAGGCCAAGGGTGATAAAGGTGGCGATGCATCTTCTGCTAAAGGAGGTTCAGAAAAGTCTGCTTTAAAAGATGTGATGGAGTTTCTTACTGACATATTAATTGGATTTGAGATGAAGGTAAATGGTCTTGATTTTGTTCATGCTATTGTTACTGACTTGGTTTCAGCTTGAAGACCTGGAGCATGAAATGACATTGTTGAATTGTTTTAATTCAGCTTGAAGACTTGGAGCAAGAAATGTCAACACCAAGCCTTTTTACAAGTGAGGTTTTGATTGCCTATTGGGTCTCGTCGCTGGGGGTCGCTCAGGGGTGCGAAAGGTGGGACCTTTCCGCCCATCTCTCTGGTTGGGGTAGCGGCGTGTTGGGGAACGTAGTAATTTCAAAAATTTTCCTACGCACACGCAAGATCATGGTGATGTATAGCAACGAGAGGGGAGAGTGTTGTCCACATACCCTTGTAGACCCGGCGAAGCGATCACAACGTAGAGGAAGTAGTCGACGTTCTCCTCGCGATCCGACCGATCCGGCGCCATTACTCTGACGCCCGAGTTCTTGACACACGACAGCTCGATGACGCCCCTCAGACTCGATCCAGCCGAGTGTCGAGGAGAGTTCCACAAGACGACGGCGTGGTGACGATCTTGATATTTCACCGGCGCAGGCTTCGCCTAAGCTTCGACAGTATAACCGAGGTGGAATATGGTGGAGGGGGCACCGCACGGCTAAGGAACGATCTCACGATCAACTTGTGTGTTCCAAGGTGCCCCCTGCCCCAGTATATAAAGGAGCAAGGGGGGGGGGGCGGCCAAGGGAGGCGCATACAGGAGTCCTACTCCCTCCGGGAGTAGGATTCCCCCAATCCTAGTTGGACTAGGATTCCCGAGGGGAAAGAGAGAGAGGGGGCGGCCCCTTCTCCTAGTCCTAGTAGGACTAGGGAAGGGGGAGGCGCGCCACCTAGGGCTGGCCCTTCTCCTTTCCACTAAGGCCCATCGAGGCCCATTTACCTCCCGGGGTTCCGTAACCTCCGGTACTCGAGAAATTCCGTTTTCTTGAACCATTCCAACTCCAAACATAGGCTTCCAATATATCAACCTTTATGTCTCGACCATTCCGAGACTCCTCGTCATGTCCGTGATCACATCCGGACTCGAACTCCTTCGGTACATCAAAATACATAAACTCATAATAACCGCCATCGAAACCTTAAGCGTCACGGACCCTACGGTTCGAGAACAATGTAGACATGACCTAGAACTATTCACGGTCAATAACCAACAGCGGGACCTGGATGCCCATATTGGTTCCTACATATTCTACGAAGATCTTTGTCGGTCGATCCGCATAACAACATACGTTGTTCCCTTTGTCATCGGTATGTTACTTGCCCGAGATTCGATCGTCGGTATCCAATACCTAGTTCAATCTCGTTACCGGCAAGTCTCTTTACTCGTTCCGTAATACATCATCTCACAACTAACTCATTAGTTGTAGTGCTTGCAAGGCTTAAGTGATGTGCATTACCGAGAGGGCCCAGAGATACCTCTCCGACAATCGGAGTGACAAAACCTAATCTCGAAATACGCCAACCCAACATTTACCTTTGGAGACACCTGTAGTACTCCTTTATAATCACCCGATTCACGTTGTGACGTTTGGTAGTACCCAAAGTGTTCCTCCGGTAAACGGGAGTTGCATAATCTCATAGTCATAGGAACATGTATAAGTCATGAAGGAAGCAATAGCAACATACTAAACGATCGTGTGCTAAGCTAACGGAATGGGTCATGTCAATCGATCATTCAACTAATGATGTGATCTTGTTAATCAAACAACAACTCCTTGTCCATGGTTAGGAAACATAACCATCTTTGATTAACAAGCTAGTCAAGTAGAGGCATACTAGTGACACTCTGTTTGTCTATGTATTCACACATGTATTATGTTTCCGGTTAATACAATTCTAGCATGAATAATAAACATTTATCATGATATGAGGAAATATATAATAACTTTATTATTGCCTCTAGGGCATATTTCCTTCAGTCTCCCACTTGCACTAGAGTCAATAATCTAGATCACATCACTATGTGATTAACATCGATAGTTCACATCATCATGTGACCAACACCCAAAGGGTTTACTAGATTCAGTAATCTAGTTCACATCGCTATGTGATTAACACCCAAAGAGTACTAAGGTGTGATCATGTTTTGCTTGTGAGAGAGTCTTTAGTCAACGGGTCTTTCACATTCAGATCCGTTATGTATTTTGCAATTTTTCTATGTCTACAATGCTCTGTACGAAGCTACTCTAGCTAATTGCTCCCACTTCCAATATGTATCTAGATCGACACTTAGAGTCATCCAGATCAGTGTCAAAAGTTGCATCGACGTAACCCTTTACGACGAACCTTTTGTCACTTCCATAATCGAGACATATCCTTATTCCACTAAGGATAATTTTGACCGCTGTCCGATGATCTACTCCTAGATCACTATTGTACTCCTTGCCAAACTCAAAGGCAGTGTATACAATAGATCTGGTACACAGATGGCATACTTTATAGAACCTATGGCTAAGGCATAGGGAATGACTTTCATTCTCTTTCTATCTTCTGCCGTGGTCGGGTTTTGAGTCTTACTCAATTTCACACCTTGTAACACAGGCAAGAACTCTTTCTTTGACTGTTCCATTTTGAACTACTTCAAAATCTTGTCAAGGTATGTACTCATTGAAAAAACTTATCAAGCGCCTTGATCTATCTCTATAGATCTTGATGCTCAATATGTAGGCAGCTTTACCGAGGTCTTTCTTTGAAAAACTTCTTTCAAACACTCCTTTATGCTTTGCGAATAATTCTACATTATTTCCGATCTACAATATGTCATTCACATATACTTATCGAAATGCTGTAGTGCTCCCACTCACTTTTTAGTAAATACAGCTTCACCGTAAGTCTGTATAAAACTATATGCTTTGATCAACTCATCAAAGCGTATATTCCAACTCCGAGATGCTTGCACCAGTCCATAGATGGATCGCTGGAGCTTGCACACTTTGTTAGCTCCCTTTGGATCGATAAAACCTTCTGGTTGCATCATATACAACTCTTCCTCCTGAAACCCATTCAGGAATGCAGTTTTTTACATCCATTTGCCAAATTTCATAAATTGTGGCAATTGCTAACATGATTCGGACAGACTTAAGCATTGCTACAGTTGAGAAAATCTCATTGTAGTCAACACCTTGAACTTGTCAAAAACCTTTTTGCGACAAGTCGAGCTTTGTAGATAGTAACACTACTATCAGCGTCCGTCTTCCTCTTGAAGATCCATTTATTTTCTATGGCTTGCCGATCATCGGGCAACGCCACCAAAGTCCACACTTTGTTCTCATACATGGATTTCATCTCAGATTTCATGGCCTCAAGCCATTTCGCGGAATCTGGGCTCATCATCGCTTCCTCATAGTTCGTAGGTTCATCATGGTCTAGGTACATGACTTCCAGAACAGGATTACCGTACCACTCTGGTGCGGATCTCACTCTGGTTTACCTACGAGATTCGGTAGTAACTTGATCTGAAGTTACATGATCATCATCATTAGCTTCCTCACTAATTGGTGTAGTAGTCACAGAACAGATTTCGTGATGAACTATTTTCCAATAAGGAGAAGGTACAATTACCTCATCAAGTTCTACTTTCCTCCCACTCACTTCTTTCGAGAGAAACTCCTTCTCTAGAAAGGATCCATCTTAAGCAACGAATATCTTGCCTTCGGATCTGTGATAGAAGGTGTACCCAACAATTTCCTTTGGATATTCTATGAAGACGCACTTCTCGATTTGGGTTCGAGCTTATCAGATGAAACTTTTTCACATAAGCATCGCAGCCCCAAACATTAAGAAACGACAACTTTGGTTTCTTGCTAAACCATAGTTCATATAGTGTCGTCTCAACGGATTTAGATGGTGCCCTATTTAACGTGAATGCAGCTGTCTCTAATGCATGATCCCAAAACGATATTGGTAAATCGGTAAGAAACATCATAGATTGCACTATATCCAATAAAGTGCGGTTACGATGCTTGGACACACCATAACATTGTGGTGTTCCAGGTGGCGTGAGCTGTGAAACTATTCCACATTGTTTTAATTGAAGACCAAACTCGTAACTCAAATATTCGTCTCGTGATCGGATCACGAAACTTTATTTTCTTGCTACGATGATTTTTCCACTTCACTCTGAAATTCTTTGAACCTTTCAACTATTTCAGACTTATGTTTCATCAAGTAGATATACCCATATCTGCTTAAGTCATCTGTGAAGGTGAGAAAATAACGATATCCGCCACGAACCTCAACATTCATCGGACCACATACATCTGTATGTATGATTTCCAACAAATCTGTTGCTCTCTCCATAGTACCGAGAACGGGTTTTAGTCATCTTGCCCATGAGGCACGGTTCATAAGTGCCAAGTGATTCATAATCAAGTGACTCCAAAAGTCCATCAGTATGGAGTTTCTTCATGCGCTTTACACCGATATGACCTAAACGGCAGTGCCACAAATAAGTTGCACTATCATTATCAACTCTGCATCTTTTGGTTTCAACATTATGAATATGTGTATCACTACTATCGAGATCCAATGAACCATTTTCATCGGGCGTGTAACCATATAAGGTTTTATTCATGTAAACAGAACAACAGTTTATTCTCTTACTTAAATGAATAACCGTTTTGCAATAAACACGATCAAATCATATTCATGCTCAACGCAAACACCAAATAACATTTATTTAGGTTCAACACTAATCCCGAAAGTATAGGGAGTGTGCGATGATGATTATATCAATCTTGAAAACTATTTTCAACACACATCATCACTTCACCCTTAACTAGTTTCTGTTTATTCTGCAACTCCCGTTTCGAGTTACTACTCTTAGCAACTGAACCAGTACCAAATACCGAGGGATTGCTATAAACACTAGTAAAGTACACATCAATAACATGTATATCAAATATACTTTTGTTTACTTTGCCATCCTTCTTATCCGCCAAATACTTGGGGTAGTTCTCGCTTCCAGGGACCAGTCCCTTTGCAGTAGAAGCACTTAGTCTCAGGCTTCGGTCCAGACTTGGGCTTCTTCACTTGAGTAGCAACTTGCTTGCCGTTCTTCTTGAAGTTCCCTTCTATCCCTTTGCCCTTTTCTTGAAACTAGTGGTCTTGTTAACCATCAACACTTGATGTTCTTTCTTGATTTCTACCTTCATCGATTTCATCATCATGAAAAACTCGGGAATCATTTTCATCATCCCTTGCATACTATAGTTCATCACGAAGTTCTACTAACTTGGTGATGGTGACTAGAGAATTCTGTCAATCACTATCTTATCTGGAAGATTAACTCCCACTTGATTCAAGCGATTGAAGTACCTGCACAATCTGAGCACATGCTCACTAGTTGAGCGATTCTCCTCCATCTTTTAGCTATAGAACTTGTTGAAGACTTCATATCTCTCAACTCGGGTATTTGCTTGAAATATTCACTTCAATTCCTGGAACATCTCATATGGTCCATGATGTTCAAAACATCTTTGAAGTCCCGATTCTAAGCCATAAAGCATGGTGCACAAAACTATCAAGTAGTCATCATATTGAGCTAGCCAAACGTTCATAACGTCTGCATCTGCTCTTGCAAAAGGTCTGTCACCTAGCGGTGCATCAAGGACATAATTCTTCAAGCAGCAATGATGATAAACCTCGATCACGGATCGAATCCGCATCATTGCTACTAACATTTTTCAACACAATTTTCTCTAGGAACATATCAAAAACAAACATATGAAAGCAACAACGCGAGCTATTGATCTACAACATAATTTGCAAAATACTACCAGGTACTAAGTTCATGATAAATTTAAGTTCAATTAATCATATTACTTAAGAACTCCCACTTAGAAAGACATCTCTCTAGTCATCCAAGTGATCACGTGATCCAAATCAACTAAACCATAACCGATCATCACGTGAAATGGAGTAGTTTTCAATGGTGAACATCTTATGTTGATCATATCTACTATATGATTCACGCCGACCTTTCGGTCTCCGTGTTCGAGGCCATATCTGCATATGCTAGGCTCGTCAAGTATAACCCGAGTATTCTGCGTGTGCAAAACTGGCTTGCACCCGTTGTAGATGGACGTAGAGCTTATCACACCCGATCATCACGTGGTGTCTGGGCACGACGAACTTTGGCAACGGTGCATACTCGGGGAGAACACTTCTTGATAATTTAGTGAGAGATCATCTTATAATGCTACCGTCAAACAAAGCAAGATAAGATGCATAAAAGGATAAACATCACACGCAAATCAATATAAGTGATATGATATGGTCATCATCATCATGTGCTTCATGATCTCCATCTTGCAGCACCTCCATGATCACCATCGTCACCGGCGCGACACCTTGATCTTCATCGTAGCATCGTTGTCGTCTCGCCAAACTTATGCTTCTACGACTATCTCTACCGCTTAGTGATAAAGTAAAGCATTACAGGGCGATTGCATTGCATACAATAAAGCGACAACCATATGGCTCCTGCCAGTTGCCGATAACTTCGGTTACAAAACATGATCATCTCATACAATAAAATATAGCATCACGTCTTGACCATATCACATCACAACATACCCTGCAAAAACAAGTTAGACGTCTTCTACTTTGTTGTTGCAAATTTTACGTGGCTGCTATGGGTTTAAGCAAGATCCAGTCTCACCTACGCATCAAAACCACAACGATACTTCGTCAAATAGACTCGTTTAACCTTCACAAGGACCGGCGTAGCCACACTCAGTTCAACTAAAGTGAGAGAGACAGCACCCACCAGTCACCTTTAAGCAACGAGTGCTCGTGGCGGTGAAACCAGTCTCGCGTAAGCGTCTGCGTAATGTCGGTGCAGGCCGCTTCATCTCACAATACCGCTGAACCAAAGTATGACATGCTGGTAGGTAGTATGACTTGTATCGCCCACAACTCACTTGTGTTCTACTCGTGCAAAACATCAAACCATAGAAAAACCAGGCTCGGATGCCACTGTTGGGGAACGAGTAATTTCAAAAATTTTCCTCGCACACGCAAAATCATGGTGATGTATAGCAACGAGGGGAGAGTGTTGTCCACATACCCTTGTAGACCCGGCGAAGCGATCACAACGTAGAGGAAGTAGTCGACGTTCTCCTCGCGATCCGACCGATCCGGCGCCGTTACTCCGACGCCCGAGTTCTTGACACACGTACAGCTCGATGACGTCCCTCAGACTCGATCCAGCCGAGTGTCGACGGAGAGTTCCGTCAAGACGACGGCGTGGTGACGATCTTGATATTTCACGGCGCGAGGCTTCGCCTAAGCTTCGCGACGGTATAACCGAGGTGGAATATGGTGGAGGGGGCACCGCACACGGCTAAGGAACGATCTCACGATCAACTTGTGTGTTCCAAGGTGCCCCCCTGCCCCCGTATATAAAGGAGCAAGGGGGGGGGCGGCGGCCAAGGGAGGCGCTACAGGAGTCCTACTCCCTCTGGGAGTAGGATTCCCCCCCCCAATCCTAGTTGGACTAGGATTCCCGGAGGGGGGAAAGAGAGAGAGGGGGGCCGGCCCCTTCTCCTAGTCCTAGTAGGACTAGGGAAGGGGGGGAGGCGCGCGCCCTCCTAGGGCTGCCCCTTCTCCTTTCCACTAAGGCCCATCGAGGCCCATTTACCTCCCGGGGTTCCAGAACCTCCGGTACTCGAGAAATTCCGTTTTCCCGGAACCATTCGAACTCCAAACATAGGCTTCCAATATATCAACCTTTATGTCTCGACCATTCCGAGACTCCTCGTCATGTCCGTGATCACATCCGGGACTCGAACTCCTTCGGTACATCAAAATACATAAACTCATAATAACCGCCATCGAAACCTTAAGCGTGCGGACCCTACGGTTCGAGAACAATGTAGACATGACCTAGAACTATTCACGGTCAATAACCAACAGCGGACCTGGATGCCCATATTGGTTCCTACATATTCTACGAAGATCTTTGTCGGTCAGACCGCATAACAACATACGTTGTTCCCTTTGTCATCGGTATGTTACTTGCCCGAGATTCGATCGTCGGTATCCAATACCTAGTTCAATCTCGTTACCGGCAAGTCTCTTTACTCGTTCCGTAATACATCATCTCACAACTAACTCATTAGTTGTAGTGCTTGCAAGGCTTAAGTGATGTGCATTACCGAGAGGGCCCAGAGATACCTCTCCGACAATCGGAGTGACAAAACCTAATCTCGAAATACGCCAACCCAACATTTACCTTTGGAGACACCTGTAGTACTCCTTTATAATCACCCAGTTACGTTGTGACGTTTGGTAGTACCCAAAGTGTTCCTCCGGTAAACGGGAGTTGCATAATCTCATAGTCATAGGAACATGTATAAGTCATGAAGGAAGCAATAGCAACATACTAAACGATCGTGTGCTAAGCTAACGGAATGGGTCATGTCAATCAGATCATTCAACTAATGATGTGATCTTGTTAATCAAACAACAACTCCTTGTCCATGGTTAGGAAACATAACCATCTTTGATTAACAAGCTAGTCAAGTAGAGGCATACTAGTGACACTCTGTTTGTCTATGTATTCACACATGTATTATGTTTCCGGTTAATACAATTCTAGCATGAATAATAAACATTTATCATGATATGAGGAAATATATAATAACTTTATTATTGCCTCTAGGGCATATTTCCTTCACGGCGGGTCTCGGGTGAGGTGGTGTCAAGGTCTTGGATGCCGGGGCAGCGGCCTTGGAGGCGGTAGCGCGGTGCTCTTGGGCAGAGACCGTGGCTTTGGTGCTGCCTGGTGGCCATGGCCGTGTGGGCGGCGTGGTAGCCGGGGTGTGGCGTTCGGTGGCGGTGAGTGTTGGCCGGGATGAAAACCTGTTTTGTCTTCGGACGAACCGGCGGCGGCGAAGCTCGTTCCCTTCTTGAAGGCGTCGTCGCGGCTCTCACAGCCCATCGTGCAGCTCCGAGGGAAACTCTGATCCTTGGATCGGGCAGTGGCGGCGTTCCGGTGTCGTATCCTTCCAGAAGGCGCCGCCTTGGAGTTCACGGTTCGTCGTATGCGGCTTCATCTCTTCGTGGTAGTAGTGCTAGGGGTGGTGTTGCTGCGCTCAGCGCCTTTGTTTCTTGCCTTGGGTGTGTGTGTGGTGGTGGCGTGCATTTGTACCAGGTGATGTGGATCTTTGCTTTATATATAAAGTGGGGCGGAAGCCTTTTTCGGTAGGTTTTGATTGCCTCAAAGGCAAGTGGCGGCCAGAGCGCTGGCAATTTCAAGTCAAGAGCTACATCTTCCTTAACTATATCTTACTGCAGCAGCAACTGGAAGTACTGGGTGGCTGAAAGTAATGTAACTGACCTTGGGTTATAGGCAGAAGCATAAAACTCTGTATTCAAATTGAATTGACCTGCTATACTTGATTCTGTTAAAAAGGGAATTTGGTCCCAGGTATAGTTCAGTAATTAAATGCTTGTTCGTGGTGCTTCTTATCCAACAGGACATCACCGTCGAGCCCCATCTGGTGCGTATTCTGGAGATCTCTAATTGCGCGTCATGTACGAAGGTTATCTAGTTAATGAAGGTGCTTTAGTCAAACCGAACAGAGAGTGAGCCTACTTGGGAACATGATGACATGATGCTTCAGAAGTTCAGAAGTATCCCGAACTCTTTCACACAGGTAGGCTAGATCTCATTACTATTAAGTTTTTTTCTGCTAGTAGTTTGTTGGTGTGAGTGGAAGAATTTGGGAATGTGTTCCTTAAAGGAGGGGAGACTATAATATCTGGATTCGCTATTTAAGGAGCAAGGAAGGGGAAAAAATTAGAAGGAACAACATGCTTATTAAGTGCTGAACTATTGATTTGTGCCCGAGGGCTACCCAGTGATGGCATTTCTATGGATAGATGTAAAAGGTCTTCTGCAGGCCTCATTGCTTCTTTCAAAGTAGAAACTCTTCCACTCTTCCGAGTTCCGACATTATTTGTTTTAGTTGTTCCCGTATATGACTCAAGCTCTACCATTGATATAAGCGATGTTCCAGACGAATTCTTACTGCAGGAAATGGACCTAGAGAAGCCCACGAGAGCAAGCTTCGTCTACCCTTAGCCTTAGAAGTCAGAAAGGGTCGTGGCCTGAAGGTTGTCAACGTGATTTTCAGATGCTATGTTTATCCATTTTCCCTGGTTTACTTACTGCCCATGGGTATGAACTTCTGCTGTGATAGTAGATGCTGATTTCACTGAATTGTTTGTTTCGTAGTTTCAAGTATGTAAGTGAGATGAACTATTTTTGTTTTGCCTTGTCGTGAAAGTTGACACTTGGGACCCACCCTTCTGTACGGATGATATGACTCATTCTTTTAATTTTCTGTGTTGCATATTTGAATGGCAAATTATATGCACAATTTGTTTGCGAGCTAACTTGATTTTTGTTGGTTTAGGTTTCTTTAGGGAAGATTTTATTGTTTCCATCTTCTGCCCCTAGAGAGTGCACCCAGCCGGATATTGGATTGAGACTGAGAAGGAGATTTTGCTTTTCCTTTGTCATGATGGTGCTACTTGTTTGTGTGATAGAGATGGTTGCTGGAGTGATTTCAGTACCATGTCTAGTGTTTGTTCAGTTAGATCTTCAAGGATACTTCAGCTGGAAGCTCCTATGATGAACCGCTATCAGGTGTACGATACTGTAAGGTTAGATGTACTCTCAAATTTCATGCAAATTTTGGTAAGAATGGTCCATGTTTGTGACATGCATATGTTTTATGTTGTGCTTGAACAAAGAAAGTGAACCAGTTCCCACATTTGCATTTCTCAAGAGGAGAGTAATTTGCTAGGTTTGCATCTGTTTTAACATCGTCCATATACTCCCAGTGACCTAACAGGATTCCATGCCTTCACTGGAGGAAGTTAGAGGAATTTTTGTAATCGTCTTCTGTTAGAACTTAGAACCTTGTGACAAATTTTGCTAGAGACCGGGATCTTGAGCCCTTGAGTGAACCAAGCATCTCAGGCCCTGGAGTGGACCAAGTATGTGAGGTCAGGACAATATCCCATTTGTTTCACACTACCAAATAACAATATTAGGATGTCGATCCAACTGTTGTTGAAAAAAAAGGATACAGATCCAATTGCAAAATTGTTCTTCACTTGTTTACTTGGGCATGTGCATACATATATTTACACATTACATCACGTGAAGGTTTACCAAAAAGGGATCCATATATATACATCAAGAAAACATCACTTCTCACTAGCTAAAATATACCCATTGACTGGCCAAGACCCTTGTAAACCATGGCGATGCCATTCTGGTTGCTGCGTTGCATTACCACAGAGCCAAGGACCGCCCTATCCACCCTCCTCTGTCGACTTTCTCCTAAGCAAGCACATCACATACACCATCACGGCCGTGTCGCAAGCTACCATGATCCTGTCTTCACTCGTGAACCCAAACTCGTCCTCCGACATCCTCAGGAGCTCCCCGAACACCATCGTACAGAGGTACGCCAACGGGACCTCGAACCGCTCTCCACCGGTGGTGTAGACGATACAGTGGCCCTTGCCTGCGATGTGCTGTGCAGGTTGGCATCTTTGATTGGCCGCGTCATTGCCAGCCTCCTCTTCCTGAGGGCTGCCATCAGCTGCCACTTCTTTGCCTGCTGAACTAGCCTCCTTGGAGTGATCATGGTGTTTTATTTCTTCTGATGGGATGCACTTTTGCTGAACATGTGTTGGTAATTGAGTTTTTGGGTGGTGCTAGTTCCATGTATTTATAGGGCAACAAGGGAACACTGCAGCCATATGTTTGTCTGATGAGTGTAACCATCGGTATGACTAGTTGCCAGAGACAAAGTCGTGGGGTTTATCTTCCTGGAGGTAGCTACTTGCTCTGCATGATTGAGATTAATGCCCACATTTCTTCCTAGTCTGCACTTTTAGGTCCATGCTGTTTATCCCTTTGTTGGTCCAGTGATCCAGTCTATGTCAGTCTTATTCTCCCATTATGGTAGTCTGCCTCATGCTGCTTGGTTTTACATTCTTAACGGGTTACATTGGTTCCGATTACCAGAGGTTTGCTTCATGAGCTTGTTTGTTTGTACACTTTTTCCTCTAACGTTATTTTCAGAACTACGATCTACTGATTACCAAGAAGCATGCTAGAACAAGGTCCCAAACCTGTGTACTCAACCTCGAAAAACTCTGTTTATTTAACCATCTGCCAGTAGTTTTTCACTGGATACCATTCGTAATCAGCCTTACTTGTGTGACTTGTCGTTCCTGTATTTATCTTGCTTTCTGAACCAATTCCCTCACTTGCTGCCCATAGCTATGATCTCTAGCAATCAATGGTTTCTTCCTCCTCCTTACTTCTCTTGGTGGACTATTCAAGCCTCTGTATGGCCATTTATTTGGTTCAGATGTAGCTTTCTTCTCTAGACATCGATTTGTGGATTCAGTCAAATTGCATTCATTGTGCTTCTAACTCACTAGAGTTCCGTGTTTATAATATCGAATTTTGTGCTCATCACCAACAGAATTTTGAAAATATGCTTGATGAAGTATTTCACTTTGAAGAGTCAATTAACATGCTTCTATTTTCTTAGCTGGCATATAGTGCCCGGCTAATAAACAACTTTGTGATATTTCTAACAAGAAAACTTCGTAAGTGTAGCTGCATCTGTACTATGTTGTAAATAGGAGAACCGCATGGATGATAGATTTAATTAGGTTTATATGATGGAAGAGTTGGGTTGGCGGTCAATCGGCTCAAAATGATTAACTTTGTTATAGGAACTGCCAAAATCTTTCAGCCTCGGACAGGTTGGATAGAAGGGTAATAATCCATTAAGCCTCTGAATGTCTAACCTCCCAGCATGAAATCCATGGAGAAATCGCAGGATACCATGTTCCAGAAAATTCCAACAGGACTTGAAAAACTTCCAAAAGCCTTACTGTTTTCCACATGGAAAACAGCAGCTCCGAACTTCTCCTCTGTTCCAATTATTATACAGCTGCTATGGAGTGTGTTGTCACGATGCTAAACACCAAGAACGTGAGCTTACCCTCACCTAGGCAACCATCTACTTCCATGTAAATCCATGTGAGGAAGAAGCTTTGGCATGCAACATTACTATAAGCATCACATGAGAGGAGTAGCACCGCAGTCATCGCCTCATCGGTGCTGAGAAAGATACTATTTGGCATTAAATAAGTTTTTTTTACTTAGTACAGTATGATTTAGTTGGATTGTTCTTTGGTAGTGGCTTTCAGGGGGGAAGATAATCACTTAAGAGGAGAGTAATTTACTGAGGTTCGCATCTGTTTTAACTTCTTCCACATTACTCTAAGGATCGCATTTGCATGCCTTCTTGTTATCATGTAGCAAGTTAAAAGTAAAAAGATAACATTCTTCTGTTAGAGCCTTGCTAAAAGGTTTGCTTTGAGACCAGGATCTTGAGCCCTCGAGTGAACGAAGTAGCTCAGGCCCTGGAGAGGACCAAGTATTCCTGGTCAGTACAATATCACATATATGTCCCCTTTGTTTCATGCCAAACAAAAATAATAGGAGATAGATCCAACTGCAAAATCGCTCTTTCCTTACCAGTTTACTACTTTACTGGGTATGTGCATATATACATCTATTTACACATTACATCACATGAAAAATTTACCAAAAAGGGGGTGCATATATACATCAAGAAGATGCATTCTTACTAGCCAAAACTAGCCAGTGACTGGCCTAGACTCTTGTACACCATGGAGACGCCACTCTGGTTGTTGCACGACATCACTATAGAACTAAGGACCACCCTTTCCACCTCTTCTGATGGTTTTCTTCTGAGCGAGCACATGACATAGGCCATCACTGCAGCGTCGCAAGGTACCGTGATCCTGTCTTCACTCATGAACCCGAACTCGTCCTCCGACATCCGCAGGAGCTCCCCGAATACCGTCTTCTGATGGTTTTCTTCTGAGCGAGCACATGACATAGGCCATCACTGCAGCGTCGCAAGGTACCGTGATCCTGTCTTCACTCATGAACCCGAACTCGTCCTCCGACATACGCAGGAGCTCCCCGAATACCGTCGTACCAAGGTATGCCAACGGGACCTCGAACCGCTCCCCACCAGCGGTGTAGATGATGCAGTGGCCCTTGTCTGCGATGATCGATGCGCCGCGCAGGTTGAAGTCTTTGATTGGCCCCGTCATTGCCAGCCTCCTCTTCCCGAGGGCTGCCATCTGCTGCCACTTCTTTGCCTGCTGAACTAAGCTCTTAGGAGTGATCATGGTGTATTTTTTTCTGATGAGATGTGCTTTTGCAGAAACGTGTGTTGGTACTTGATGTTTTTGAGTAGTATGAAGACTCTTGTGTGCTATTTCCATGTATTTATAGGATAGAAAGGAAACACTGCAGCCATATGTTTGTCCTATGGGTGTGTAACCATCGGTATGACTAGTTGCCAGAGACAAAGTCTTGGTGTTTATCCAGGGCCGGTCCTAAGATTTTGGGGGCCCGGGGCGGAAACGAAACTCAGGGCCCCTTAACGTAAACATCATGACAATGAAATAAATTAAGTAAACATCATGCCTCCATGTCTGTCATTAGATGTTTAACTTTCATATTCTATAAATGTCGATATATTTTAATATAATATGGACAAACTTTATGAAATTTGACTCCAGAGGGAGTACTTTTGCTAAATGTCAACGACATTGATTTATTTCCCTAGAGAAAAAGGCGAGGTGGCATACGGCACCCCGGCGAGACCCTCGGTATCGCTAGTGGTGGGGAGTCGAAGGTGGATATTTGCGAGTGTCATGGGGTCGCCGATGCCAGAGAAGGGGTCACTAGAGTGATGGTTGCAGAGGTGGCATCCCGACGGCGGAGGAAGTTACTTGGGCAGGAAGACGCGGCAGTGCAACACCGATCCAGGGTAGTGGTGGACGGCGGTCGGCCATTACTAGAGGACATACCTGACTTGGTGGGATGGCGGAAAAATCGACTCATGCCAAAAAAAAGGGGTAGCTGAATAATAGCAGGCCAAGAAAATTGCATCAAAGGTTGAACAATCCAAGCCATGCATCATGTATCATGTACGTATAAATAAATTAGCAGAACACGCATCAATTATAGCACGGATATGCATCTAAGGAACAGCAATATGACATAGTACCTTGGTGGTGTGCGTTAATGTATGTGGCTACCCATACTACGCCTAGAGAGTCTGGAGACCGAGGAGCAAGCAAACGGCCTGACGATGGGGACCTCGGCAATTGAAATTGGCGGCGGCGGCGGCGAACTAGGAAGAAAATTAGCAGGAGGCGGCAGTACGGAACGGCGGTGGCGGCCTAGGGTTGCGAATTGCTGCGATAGAAAGGGGTGAGGAGTCGCCGGATCGATGGCCTTCTTATTTTTCTACCTGAAGTAAGGAATCGGTCGCATTTTCTAGCGAAACAAATCGATCACTGGGATCGGCCTGTGTGCGAGTTGCCTGCGCTTGCACAGCGTGAAGCCCATCCATTAACTTTTTTTCTGGCCGATGGCAGACCCATAGGCCTAAGCCTACCTACATACCTGATCGGGGGCCCCTCAAGTTTGGGGGCCCGGGGCGGCCGCCCCCTCTGCCCCCCCCTCAGGGCCGGCCCTGCTTGGTTACTCATATTGGCATCTCGTGATGGTAGCCCAGTATTACATGCAAGTAGCGAGCATTTTATTCATTTGTAATTCTCACAAAGCTCAAATCGACGAGAAATATTTTTCTGCGCGGCGGCCTTGGACTGTGAGTCGTGCAACGGTGGTGACTACCAGTTGCAGTCTGCACTATGTTTTTGGCCTGATGCAATGGAGGATAGCCTGGGGCTGCAGTCCTCTGATATTTCAGTCTGACCATCAGTTCTACACTCTTGGAAATAACTTGATAACTGGCGTTGGCAATATTTCTGTTGACCTGAAAATTGTATGTACGAGCTATGCATGTGTGAACAAATTCCATCACGTCATTGTTGTTAAGTTGAGGAATGGTCTGTTTTTGCGGAGATGCAATCCATGTGTTGAGATAATGTTACCCCATCGGAATCTGGGTGAGCAAGCAGAAGAAAATGAATACACAGAGTTACTTAGTCCCAAGAGACAAGTTTGTAAAATGCAACTTCTTTTGAGATCAGCGATTTGGCAACTTTTCAGCAAGTTAGAGTTTACAGTGAGCAATACAATCAATGGTCGACGCTATGGAATTGCGAATCATTGCTATTCTGTTTGCGCAGTCGAATTGCACAATAATCCCTGGTCCGTTTTGCTCTGACTTGGCAGTTGGTCCTGATTCAGCATATCTGAACTTGAATACAGTCTGTGCTTGCTCTGCATACATTATGTCACGGAGAACTTCTCAGGACTGGGCGTTCTTGTTGTGCTTAAATCAGCAACCCCTAGTTGCGATGGAATTTCTCATCGTTGTTACAGTGTTCCTTCTCTATGAAGCTGGCAGTTTGGTGCTCCTCATATTCCTGAACGACGCAACGTTCATTGACAACATATATAATGAAAATCATGCTTGAGTGCTCTGCTATTGAGATGGTGAGTTGTACATTCTCACAAGTTCAGACTTTGGACTTGTATCATGGTTGTCACTGGATTTGCAATGAAGGGTTGAGCAAATTTTGTTGGCCACTAGCAGAGTACTCTAAGTGAAAAGACCAATAAGTCAATTTTGTGAGTGGAAGCAACATCACTAAGCACAGAATAGAGCACATTAAGGGTTAAATTAACTGGCGTACTCGTAGGCACGCAAAAAACATCACAATACAGGTCTTGATAGTGAGTAGGCACGCAGAAAATTCAGTAAGGTCGTCGCCACAGTGTCAGGAATAATAATAAGTTTTATAGTACATACTCCCTAGTGTCAAGAACGCTATTTTATTATGGGACGGAGGGAGTAGTAGGTGCGTAGCGCGTAGCCTCCACACGTCTACTGACCGTGCTGCTCCTGCGTGACCAGCTTGACCAGCTGGCAGTAGGAGGCGGACGCGGTGGTGGCCTGCAGGGCCCACACGGTGTAGGCGAAGGAGGCGGCGAGCAGGAACTGCCCGCAGGGGAGTCCGCCCACACTGCACAGCCCCGTGTCCCTCAGGAACAACAGGGTGATGTAGAAGGAGGAGGAGGCCGCCGCAAGTGACGTAACGGCGGAGGGAACGGCGGCAAACAATTCACCTCTTTCTCTGCTAGGAAGAGAAGAGGGCAGCGGTTTCCTTTGTTGATGGCGCAGAAACTGTTAGTTACGCCTCAGCTTATAATACAGGAGGCTCTTTCTGGACAATGCATGGAGCGAAGCAAAAAAAAAACTTTTTTATGAAAAATATAGTACGTAGAAGGATAGGAATAAACATAACATTTTGAAGGCCCTTGTCATTAAAATAGGATATCTATCTCTAAAAGGTTTTGTATACATCAGTGATAAATTGAAGGTGGTTTAAATGTAATCGAATGTTCTTACATTTTCTGAGTAGAAGAGACAACCTACCTGACGTACTCTAGTATACAAGTGAGCCATTCACATCGTGCATGGCGATTCTTCGGGTACAAAAGAAAAAACTGCACATTCTCACCTCAAAGAATATATGCAGCCCTAGGATCCATGTGCTCACATATGATTGGCACTGCCACTCTCTGGAGTTTGAACATAGATTCGCAAGAACATGCAAGCCATGGCTCGTAAAAGAGAGACAGGACGGCTCCACACTAAGCTTCCATCAATCATATTTCAGCGTGTCTCTTTATAATCAAGTGGGATACGGTGATGTATCAAGTCCTGTAGTTCAAAACGTGCAGTATATATATGCATGCACATGCAGGTTTAATCATTGATGCATGAATCGATTTCTTCTATTTTAGCACTGTTGATGATTGATGTATAGGAGACACTTTTTCAGAATCTCTATTTTGTTAGCCACATAATCTCTTTTATTATTCTTATAAAAATATGTATTGGATTATGTATTTTGTTAGCCATAGCTAGAAATTCTAACATTTCGTAAAAATATGTCAAGAAACGGCCTCACTAGACGGATTATACATACAAGGAATGTATGTATACATGCATGCACGCTTTTGGATTATGTATTGCTAAAATGTCATATGCGATGTGACGTGTCATGAGTCTCATATGCACAATACATAAAAGAATACACCAAGGAGATCTCTGGGCAGATTTCCAGGGTTATAGCGAAGCTTTCGAGGGCTGGCGCTCGATGCACGATCCATCCTTGATAAAATCCGCATGAAATTTTTGAGTACAACTAGCCTTACAGTATCTTACTACAACTGAGAGCGGTACATCATAGGAGCTTCCAGCTGAAGTATTCTTTAAGATCTAATAATTGACCAGGCACTAGACATGGTACTAAAATCACTCCCAGCAACCCACAGCTGCTTTCTGCTTCTTACCTTTCTCTTTCTGGCACCTGAGCTCTGCTTTTAGGCGTGGAAAGAGAGATTCCCTAGGTAGTGCACACTTACTGGCACTTGTTGCTTTGGTTCGGCGGCGGAGTGTGCTCAGCGACTCCTGGGGTCGCCTCGTTTTCTTCTGGGACATCATGTATAATAAGATTCTGATTATATGTCCAGTTTTGTAATTGTCAAACTGAAGTACACTAAATCATCCTAACCAAGATCGATTATTGGATTACAAAATTTATTTTTATTCTGAGTTTTATTCTCAGATTCTATCTGAAGGGTTTGCGATCGTTGTGGAAATCCCATCCAAAATAATCCAACCTGATGATTTGGTGGAGTCTTGTCCTGAGCATTGGATGATTGCGCAATGCCTTTGCCAACCTAAGTCGCTGGAAAGATAGCAAGGGGTGTGGGTGCAGCAGTGTAACGTACCCTTGAGGATCAGATCTGGGAGGAAGAAGGAGGAGGGAATAAAACTGTAGAGAAGGGGAATTGGATAATTGACGGAGAGGCCGAGGAAGGTCAGCTTCCGGTCCAAGTCATGTACAATAATCGATACCCCTCAACTCACACCACACGCACCGTGCTTATACCACCCGCACACGCATGCTACAGCTGCCACGCACGACTTGGTCTTGTGGTTTCGTTTCCCAGCCTTCCAGCCGTCCCCTTGTCTCTGATCCTGGGACCCACTGGCCTTCCAGATCCTTCTGGCTCGGTGCGGCACTCCCAGGTGACGTGACAATCTCCCCCCTTGAGCCGCGGCTTGCCCCCAAGCCGCTGATGTGGGGAACCGCTGTTGAAGCTCCTCTGGTTCCTCCAAGTGGCAAGAGACCTGGGCAAATCTGACCAACGAATCAAGTAGCGCGAATGGTTACTTGTGCTGGTTCTTACCTCTTTACTTGCCAGGACCTGGAGCGGTTTGTGCTGCATTTGCAGTATTGCCGGCTCTGGCGGAAGATCTGCTTCTACGGTGGTGTCCACTCACAAAGCTTGTTTCAGTTGCGAAATGTGCATGGCATGATGTATCTGGCTTGCTTCTGGCAGTGCGAGACGATATGCTACCTTCCCAACTCTCGCAGTCACCTGGTATGGACCATAGTATCAAAAGGCAAGTTTTTGGAACGGCCTCCGTGCCACTGAGCTCTGTATGAACGGTTGCAGTTTGAGGTAAACCCAGTCACCTACAGCAAATTCCTTGTCGGTGCGCTTCTTGTCTGCTTGTCTCTTCGTCCTGTCTTGGGCATTCTTGAGCTGCCGCTGGAGCAGATGCAGCATGATCTCCCTTTCTTTTAGCCATGTCTCTAAGTCTGGGACAGTGCACTGATCTACTTGAGTTACCCCAAACTCCCGTGGTAGTGTGCCGTAGGTGACTTCAAACGGTGTTCGTCCTAGTGCTGAGTGGAAAGTGGTATTGTACCAGTACTCTGCAAGGAACAGCCATTTGCACCAGTTGCGCGGGCACGAGTGAACTGAGCAGCGCAGGTAGGTCTCAAGACACTGATTCACGTGTTCCGTCTGTCCATCCGTCTGGGGGTGGTACGAAGAGCTCATTCGCAGCTATGTCTGAGAGAGGCGAAACAGCTGCTGCCACAAGTTGCTTGTAAAAACACGATCCCGATCTGATATCAATGCCAATGGAAGCCCGTGCAATTTGAAGACCTGCTGCATGTATATCTGGGCGACTGTCACTGTTGTGTAAGGGTGCTTCATGGGTATAAAGTGTGCATATTTGGAGAATTTATCCACCACCACCAATATCACATCATCTCTTCCTGATTTGGGTAACCCTTCGATGAAATCCAGCGACACGACCGCCCATGGTCGTTTGGGAATGGGCAGCGGCTGGAGTAGCCCTGCCGGAGACACCCGTTCTGTTTTCGCTCTCTGGCACGTGTTGCACTGACGTACGAACTGTTGCACCATGTTTTTCAAGTTCTTCCAAGCAAGTAGCCGGTGCACTCTATTATAAGTGGTGTGAAATCCGGAGTGCCCTCCTGTTGCGCTATCATGCAATGCCTTGATCAGAGAAGTCTGAATTTCGGTACCATTGCCAATCCAAATCTTATCGTTGTATCTGATCACACCATCTTGAATGGAGTATCCTTCATCGCTGGTTGGATCTAACGATAACCTGGTGAGCAGTTGTTGCGCTGTAGTGTCCTGTCGATAGCTCTCAGTAATGGCTTCCAGCCATGCTGGTTTGCAAACTGCCACGGCTGCCAACTCCTCTGGTATGTCATGCACTCGACGTGATAGTGCATCAGCTGCTCGGTAGGTTGCCCCTGCTTTGTACTGAATCTTGAATTGCAGCCCTACCAACTTGGTAAATGCCCTCTGTTGTATAGGTGTGTTCAGTCTTTGATCAGTCAAATTCAGCAAGCTCTTTTGGTCCGTCTGAATGGTGAATTCTGAGTGCTGGAGGTATGGATGCCAGTGATCTACTGTGAGTAGTAAGGCCAGGCACTCTTTCTCATAGGCTGACAGCCCCAGGTTGCGGGGGGCGAGAGATCTACTCAAATATGCCACCGGGTGATCATTCTGCATCAACACAGTGCCAATGCATGTAGCACTCGCATCGGTTTCCACCATAAACCGTTTGGAAAAGTCCGGTAATGCAAGCACGGGGGCCTCGATGAGTGCTTTTTTCAGAGCCTTGAAAGCTGCCTTCGTGGTGTCGGTCCAGACAAATGGCACATTCTTCCTCAAGAGGTCGTTGAGAGGCCGGCTGAGGATGCCAAAGTTGCGCACAAACTTGCGGTAGTACCCCGCCAATCCCAAGAATCCACGGAGTTCTTTCACTGTTGCTGGCTGTTTCCAGGTTCTCACCGACTGTACATGCTCGTCCAAAGTCGCCACTCCTGCTCCACTGATTGTGTGCCCCAAATAGCTGATCTCTCGTTGGGCAAAGGAACATTTAGAGCGTTTTGCGAACAGATCATTCTCCTTCAGGAGTTGAAGCACTTGACAAAGGGTATCTAGATGCTGTGAGTACGTCTTGGTGTGGACCAAAATGTCGTCCATAAATGCAAGCACTCAATGCCTGTTTAATGGCCGAAATACTATGTTGATGACACTTTGGAACGTAGCCGGCCCCCCTGTTACTCCATACGGCAGCACCTTAAACTGAAACTGACCTTGGTGCGTCTTGAAGGCTGTCTTGGGCTCATCTTGCTCTGCTAGCCTGATCTGGTGGTACCCTGCCTTTAGGTCTAATTTCGAGAACCATTCTGACCATGCTAGCTCATCCAACAGCTCGTCAATGATCGGCAGTGGATAGGCATTTTTGACTGTAATCGCATTTAAGTGCCGAAAATCCACACAAAACCGCCAAGTCTGATCTTTCTTCTTGACCAATAGGACTGGCGATGAAAATGGGCTTGTACTAGGCACGATCAGCCCTGCGCGAAGCATCTCCTGAACTTGCTTTTCGATCTCCGTCTTCTGTTCTGGAGTATACCTGTAGGGACGAATGTTCACTGGTTTTGCTCCGGGTATTAAGGGAATGGTGTGGTCCCACGGCTTGATTTTGGGTAGTCCTTGGGGTTCTGAGATGACCACCTATTACTCTTTCAGCAGTTGCTCCACTTCTAGTGTCTCTTCTGTTTTTTGCTACTTGTGCTCTTGATCTGTAGCTAGGTAGAGCGTAACCACACACGCAACTGCATGATCATCTACTAGCTCCTGTAATTGAGCCATGGAAATTTGGGGAACAGGCTGAAGTTTGCTTTGCACTCCTTGCAATATCACTGTCTGACCATCCTTTTCGAATTGCAGCATCTTCTGTTCCCAATCTACCCACGTTGGTCCACAACCTTGGAGCCAATCCATGCCCACTATCATGTCATAAAAGCCGAGTGACAAGATGTGCAAGTCCGTCTTGAAGCTATGTTCCTGCGTCGTCCACTCACAGCTCGGAATGATGCCCTTGCAATGCAAAACTCCTCCATCTGCAATCTTCACAGTGATAGGATCGACCCGCTGCACTTGATCTTGCAGATGTTCAGCCACTGCTTCGCTGAAAAATGAATGCGAGCTCCCCGAGTCCACCAGTATGAGCACTGACTTGCCGGCTATCCTGCCCAATAATCTGATGGTGTGTGGCGTTGTTTGTCCTGTGGTCGCGACCTTGGAAATACACATCAAGAACTCGTCATCCGACTCGCCGTCCTGCATCTGGGGTGCTTGGTTCTCCGCTTGTAAGAGTTCCAGTAACTCCTCAACAACGTGCAGCTGAACCGTGGCTATGCATTGGTGGCCTTGACCCCAGCGCTCGCCACACTTGAAGCACAGTCCTCGTGCGCGCCGGTAATTGCGCAGGGCCGCAACTCTGTCTTCGCCGCATGCGCCTCTGTCTGCATGCTCGCCTCGATCTGCACCACGGGCTGCATCCAAGCCCCGACGGTCCTCTGCTGCAGTCGGCGGTGCTGGCAGCAGTTGACGAGCCGGAGGTGCGCCCAGTGCCAACAATGGGCGTAGTGGAGCGCGTTGTTGTGGCACATCTTGTCGTCGAAATTCCTTCCGAGGCAACGCCTCCAGTAGCTCCTCCTGCATGGTAGCCAGAGAAAAAGCAGCATCCAAATCCTTCGGCTGATGTAACATAACACCTACTCGAATATTAGTGCGAAGCCCTTCTAGAAAGTGTGTGGTAAAATACAATGAATCAAAACCAGGGTTATGTTCTAGCATCTGATGCATCAGTTCCTCAAATCTACCCATGTATTTGTGGACTGAACTTGTTTGTCTAAGACTGTGGAATTGCCGCAAGTGTGTTTGATATTGTTCTCAGCCAAATTTGCCACGCAATGCTGCGCACAAAGCCTCCCAGGCGAAGGATGCGCTCTGTGATTCCTACAACTGCAGCCAACGTGCTGCGTTCCCAGTGAAATGCAAAGTTGCTACCCGCACCCAAAGCTCAGATTGAACCCCGTAGACATCAAAGTACTTCTCACACTTGCTCTTCCAAAATTGCGGATTCTCCCCATCAAAGGATGGGAAATCCAATTTCGGCAAAGCCCAGTTGTGCTGGACGTATTGCTGCTGTTCAGCCTCACGCCCCTCTTCCCCTGGAGTGCTTGGAATTAGAGAGAAGGGTGGAGATTTGGACGCACCGTTGGCCGGAGGCGGCACTAGGGTGGTGACCACCCCATGAGCCAAACCCTCGAGATCGTGGATATCGCCGTGGCCACTTGGCCCGTGGTGCCCCGGGTCGACCGCTCGGTGCGGCGCGACGGTTCGTGGCACCGGATCTGGGGCAGCGGCTTCAGGATCTGCAATGGCGGCTGCCGGATCCGCGAGCGCAGGGTGGAGCGCGATGCAGCCCACCTGGGTACGCAGCTCGTCCAGCTGTCCTTGGAGGTTGGACACCGCTGGCCGCCAGAGCTCGAGCGATGTCTGGACGGCCTCCAACCTGGCGTCGGTGGCCGCGCGGCCGTCTTTGACCGTCTGGATCAAGGCCGCCAGTTGCTCCTCCATGGCTGCCGTGAGCTGGACTTGTTTGGTGATGTAGCGTGGCTTCCGTAGGTAATCCGGTGGCTCCAGGTCGCCGGGGATCGGCCGGACTTCTGATACCAAGTGTAACGTACCCTCGAGGATCAGATCTGGGAGGAAGAAGGAGGGAATAGAACTGCAGAGAAGGGGAATTGGATAATTGACGGAGAGGCCGAGGAAGGTCAGCTTCCGGTCCAAGTCATGTACAATAATCAACACCCCTCAGCTCACACCACAAGCACCATGCTTATACCACCCGCACACGCACGCTACAGCTGTCACGCACGACTTGGTCTTGTGGTTTCGTTTCCCAGCCTTCCAGCCGTCCCCTTGTCTCTGACCTTGGGACCCACTGGCCTTCCAGATCCTTCTAGCTCGGTGCAGCACTCCCAGGTGACGTGACAAGCAGGCAGCCCAAGGTTGATAATAGGAATAACAGACTGCCAGCCAAAGCACACATCAATGCTAATAACTTTGTAAGATTTTTCTTATTTGTAGAAGCTCCTAGACATGATGGTCACATTCCGCGTGTATTTGTTGGATACAATAGCTGCCACTTCTGGAGGGAAATCAAGCCCTTGTCTTTTAGTGCATAGGAGAGCGCCTACTTGGCTACCGACAATCTGCTCACCAACATCTCCAAACACATGAATTCTCCTTCAGCGGTACCATCAGTGCAGATAATACATATTTTAAACCTGGCAATAACAGAACAAAGAAATACATAATGAGTGTGATAACATAAGCAAAGGGCTAGCAATGCATCAAATGTACAATGGGCTAAGAGATGGACCTAAATTTCTTCCTAGTACAATCACACGAGGCAACGGTATCCATCTCCATGGTGTAAGGACTTCTTGCTGCACCTATTGCAGGAGGCAAATCACCATGTTTGGCCAGGCACCAAGCTTTTTATGACAGTTGTATATTTGAAACCCTCGGGCTTCATTGAAGCAAAACAATACCCCTGTTTAGGTAACAACAAAAGGCAGGGTCAAAGATGAGAAAAATGTGAAGAGGTGCAGCATCGAAATTGGTAAGTGCTCATCGCCGAGCTGAGTCGTACGCTGGATTTGGTTTGAGGGGACAGCTGCCCTGACTGGTTCAGCAGCGCCTTTGACATAGACTGTTGGCTTGAAACGCTCAGAGTAGCTTGTGGGATCGAAACGAACCAGCAGAGGAAATCAATTAGCGGAGCAGTAGAGTACTGGCATTTTAAAAAGGGTTCGATTGTATGAATGTACCTAGTGCTTAATTTCCATTAAGGAAGTTTTCACCTGCAGCAAAAGTGAATGAGCTCCAAGCACTAAAAGTTAGATGACATAGGATGGCCTAAACTGAAAGAAATGCTCACCCACAAAGCGCTTGTTCACTCCCACATAGGCTGGGAGGTCAGGAAACGGGACACGGTCGTACATGAACCCCGGAAAGCCAACTTGGATGTCAGCCACTGCTTCCACAATAGTGTGGCATGTAAAGCTGATCATCTACATGCCCTGAACTTCCCTATAGCTTCTTTTGGCAAGTGACACCATGAATCTGGTCAGAATGTACGTGTTTGCCCTCAGCCAATAGCGGAGCTTTATCCTCCAAGTCATCCTTTCCTATCTCAGCGTACATGGCATTTCCCTCCAAAAGCACGAAACATGGTTAAGACAAAGCGGTCAGCTGCATGAGGGTGCATGGAAAGTTTACATTGTTATCGACCACAACCATATCTACATGTTGCACCAGACCAGTGTCAGTGCCACCACAGTATTCTCAGAGGCGGGAGACACAGACACAGACGTTCCAGTTCTTCACTCCTGGTTTCAGTTTCGACAGAGGATGGTAGGCCATCTGAAGTACCAACTATCATATTCCGGAATGATAAATAAAGTGGGCAGGCTATATGGAGACAGAAACATTATTCAGAGGCAAAATGCAAGACACAAAGCAAGGCAGGGGGAATTAAGGGACTATAACAACAGAAAAGTATGTACACTACAAAAGTATTTACAGAGGCTGTGCGACAGCCTACAGAATCATACACCAACAGACTCAAGGGTTTATCCTTGGCTTTTGTCAATTGTCATAGCAAAACAGACTTTAACAGGGAATTGGCGCCTCCTTAGCACAAAGGGGTATCTGGACTTACCAAGCATGAGAGTTATCCATGGTATATAAACTATGTTGTCTATAGCAGATCCGGTCATGACTCGTGCTTCAGTTATAAGATCTGTTTAGTTGGTCACGATTAACCTTGTGTCATTGCATAACCCACATGAATGGTTAATGTTTCTTAGTAACATAATGGGCACCCCAACTTTAAGGACCAGTTTATGGTCTGGGACATTGGCATCAGCCACCTGCTCATCTGTGTTAGAGATATCATCGTAGATCAGGTACTCTTTCTTGTCTCCAGGCATGGTAGATAAGACAATAGGATTAACAATGTTCACAATGTCATTGGTTGGTGCTAGTATGGCACGTGTACGTAGATACACAGGATCTGTGTATCTTGTAAGGAGATCGCCATATATAGCGGCCACAGTGGAGTGCACCTTGTCCTCTTGTGTGTGCAGCAGAAATTTAGGAGGTATGTCTAGCCAAGTAGACTCACTTTCTAATCCACGCTTGGCTGCAAGTAGAGCTCCATTTCCTAAATCGAGCACCCACTGGCTGAAATCTGCCAGTTCAGCACGGAAAGTTTCATCGAAGTATCTAACCCCCCACAAGATAGTCCCATATTAGTAGATAAAGTGACTATCTTAATGTGTGCCCACGGGGGAGATTTTGTTAGTGGCATTCACTATTTGTGATCTTGTACCTCCCTCAATAACCGGTAATATCTGCCTAAGGTCACCCATGAAGAACAAACACCAAGCCACCAAATGGCTTGTCTGCTGCTGATGGGTCGGAGGCAGCAAGGATGTCTCGCAGTGACCTATCAACTGTCTCAAAACATTTTCTATGTGTCATCAGGCCTCGTCCCATATAACTAAACTCGAGCTTACGGTACACCAACTTGGGAACCACTCTTGCCATGAGGAAAGAGAAGTGGATATTGAAGTGTCATGTAAGCAGGATACAATGGGGAAATACATGTCACCGGGGAGAGTGCGACTGTATGACAATATCACGTTCGAAAGTTTCCAGAGAGGAACCACCAACAACCAACATAGCCAGCTCGTCAGAAGTAGGCAAATTGTACTGGACTGGGGCACCCTCCCTAGCCCCAACAATTCTTGTAAGTGCATCTAGTGCCCCTTAGTGATTTTGGTGTATTGAAGACTTATAGGTTAAGGGACTAATGCGTTTGTGAGTGTACACAGGTCTATAAGTCTATGAGGAGTTTGATATTTACAGAGAAAGTCGACCCCTAAAAATGAAGTTCTTCGACTGAAGACTTTGATATTTTGAAGACTTTCTGAAGACTTTGAAAGTGAAGAAATTGGTGTGACCTTGAAGACTTGGTATTCATTTGAGGAACATGAAGCGTGAAGACTTTTGTTTTCGTAGTTTCATTTTCTCTTTCTTGAGTCATAGGAAACACCGTCTCGTTAAAGGGGTCGAGGAAATACTAAGGAAAAATTTCCATGTGATGCTCAACTCAAAATCCTACACCTACCAATCCTTCGAGTGAAGCCTTTGGAAATCTGATCTGATTCAGTCACTTTCTTCAAAGGATGAGACGAAGTTCTTCCGTCATCGAGGAATTTGCTCTAATCGAGGAGTTAGGAATTCGCCAGTCGAATTGCCTACACATGAGGAACATGATAGCCCCGAGGAATTTGAGAGTCAAATTTCGACCGTTCTTGTGCTCTTGCCACCTGTCCCAAAATATCCTATCCACCTAACGGTCATATCATTGAAGGGCATTTATGTCTTATCATGTCGGGCTGCTCCCTAGGCTATAAATAGCCGCCCCCTACAACCACTAGCTGGTTGGCTGCTCCGAGGACTTTGAGCTAAAATCATCAAGTGAGGAAAATCCAAAACCAAACCCCCATAAACCCAAAGTGATTGAGCATCACTGAAGAAATTGATCCTGCGTGGATCCGACGCTTGTTACCTTTGAAGAATGTGCTTCTTCCAGACGGTTAGACATCATGGTCTAGAGCATCCAAGAGGAATTGTGGATCGCCAAGGGACCAAGTCTGTGAAGGTTTGGAAGTCACCTGAAGACTTACCATGAGTGATTGGACGAGGTCTGCGTGGCCTTAGTTCAAGGAGAATACGGTGAGGATCGGGTGTCTGAGCTGCGTGCTTTCGATGATCGGGTGTCCAGGATCGTGTCCTCGAGTTTAAATACTCACCGCTCAACCAGACGCATAACCGAGACAGTGGTTGGAACTGGTTTACCAAATCATTGTCTTCACCAACTAACTGGTTCTATTTCCTCAACTCTTTCATTTCCTCATTCTTGTGTTGAGTGTTTGTTCATATCTCGTGCTTGAAGACTTTGATCAAGACTTTCTCAATTTCCTCAGTTCAATTTTTTAGTCTGCTTGTCTTCATCTTGTGTTATCCTGTGATTACGCTTTTCAGACTCTGTGCTAGTCTTCATTTCATCATGATGACCATGCTTGTATTCTGTTATGTTTACTTCGAGTACTTATTCTCTGCAGTAGTTCTTCACTAAGGAATTTCCTCACCAGCAAATTCCTCGATGAAGAATTCATAAAATCGCCTATTCACCCCCTCTAGTAGATATAACGCACTTTCAATTGGTATCGAGCAAGGTACTCCTTGTTCGTGTGATTTTGGTTTAACCGCCTGGAGTTTTAGTTATATCGACCGCAGGTATGATCAAGGTCTCGGCTGGGTGTCCTACCTTTGATGGGACGGACTACCCCTACTGGAAGGACAAGATGCGAATGCATCTTGAGGCAATTGACAACGATCTCTGGTATGTTGTGGAAAATGGTGTTCCTCTGTCTCACCCTCACCGAACGCTACCGATGTGAAGAGATTCAAGCAACTCGATTCTCAAGCAAAGAATATCATATGTGGCCATCCGAGTAAAGGACAAGATGGAAGAGTGAGTGCTTTGGAAACCGCTAAGTTTATCCGGGATAGGCTGTCCAAAGTGAATGAAGGAGTCTCAACTCCGCGTGACTCTCGAGTTGATGTTCTTCGGAATCTCTTCAACCGCTTCAAAAGACTCGACAATGAAAATGTCCAACAAACCTTTGATCGCCTCACTGACATCTCAAATGAGCTTCAAGCCCTCGGTGCCATTGACATCACAGACCATTAGGTGGTGAAGAAACTGTTGAGATTGCTTGATTCCTCATTTGATACTCTGGGACTGATGATACAAGAACGGGCTGACTACAAGTCTCTTGATCCTGCCGATATCTTCAAAAGGCAAAATACTCACGAATTCCAGCTTGCTGAAAAGAGATATCTCTATGGTTCAAGCTATGGCAAACCACGTGCCCTGAAGGCCAAGGCTGTGTCTGACTCTAAATATGAGGATTCTGGTAGTAGCCTTGGTGATCCTGAAGAATTGAGCCAGGAGCTAGCACTGCTTGTGAAGAAATTCCAGAAGTTCTCAAGACGTGGTCGCTGGAAAATCCTCAAGAAGCGTGATTCCTCATCAAGTGACTATAAGAGAAGGCTGTGCCACAAATGCAAGAAACCTGGTCACTATATTCAAGATTGTCCTCAGTGGGAAAAGGAAATGAAGAAGAAGAAATACAAGGATTACAGTTCTGATGATGCAAAGAAGAAGAAGAAATCGTCAAAATCTTCATCATCAAAATCCTCGAAGTCTTCATCTCACAAGAAGAGCAACTCCAAGAAGGCTCGGGCATTCATTGGCAAGGAAATGGACTCTGAAGCTGAATCTGAGGAAAATGAGGAAGATGAGGCGTTTGAAGAATCTGAATCTGGTGTGGCAAGTCTGGCCTTTGCTACTACTTTGGTTAGCAAGTCCATCTTCAGCACTGAAGAAATTGACTCCACCGACAAGCCTGATGAAGATAATGATCACTACGCTCCCACCTATTGCTTCATGGCGAAAGGTGCAAAGGTACTCAAATACAACTCCTCTGAATCTAGTGAAAATGAATTTGATGAGGATCTCAAGCCCAGCTACTCTAAACTTGCTAAGATTGCTGTAAAACAACAAAGGGCTTTTGAAAAGGTTCAAAACATGCTAGACAAAAGTGATGATATTTGGGTGAAGAAATGGATCGCACTAAAGCCCTGACTGAAAATCTTCAGAGACTTCAGTCTAGGTTTGATAACCTTCAGGGTAATCATAACTCTCTCTTATCTGATCATTAGAAACTTTCTTATGAATTTCTTCAAAGAAAGTAAGATCTTGAGAAGCTAAAAGTGAGTTATGAAGATCTTCAGAAGGAGCGCGATTCATTACTAGCTCAACAAATCAGTGCTTCTCAGGAAGAATTTGTTCCTCCATGCTTAAAGTGCATTGAACGTGAATCTGCTAATTCTTCACCTGAATGTTCAAATGCTTCAACTGTAATAAATTCTTCATCGCCTCTGCTATCACTAATTCCTCATCCGAGGACATTCCTAGTATCACTTGACAATGTAGGGTTGAAGGAATTGTACATGACAGGCATGTACAAAAGCCTCAAAGGGCATCGACTCTTTGTGATGTGCTCAAAAGCAGATCCTCAACAGTAAACCCTAGGAAAGAGGGTATTGCCTTTGAGAGGAAACTCAATGCTGATGGAACATATTGAAGCCCGAGCGGTACCCCAAAACCTCATGGGTTGCTGCAAAGGGACCTCCAGTTGATCCATCTAACTTATCTGGCTTTACATGTGAATCTCCTCATTCTTCTGATGAGTCATTTGACTCCAACTATAAACTGTTCAAAAATCTGAATGGTGAAGTATTTGCTACATATGTTGGCACTAACTGCAGGAATGGGTCTCCTATGAAGAAAATCTGGGTTCCGAAGAAGTGCCTTGAAAGTCTTTAGGTGAATGTCCTCATGACACCACCTGTGAAGAACAGGAACCCCAGATCAAATTCTTCATATGGACCAAATTCTTCATATGGATCCAAGTCCTCATACGGACCAAATTCCTCACATGGATTTAATTCCTCAAAAGGATCAAAGTCCTCATATGATTATCATCATGCTAACAACTCTGTCTCGCAGGGTAGAGCTAAGGGCTATGAATATGTGCATTATTCTTCAAACCATTATGTTCATAAGTCCTCGAAGAATTTCTCTGCTTATTCATATGTTTACCCTAACCCCTCTTATGTGAAATGAAATGGTTTGGCATCTTTGCCACCTTTTTCATATGGTGCTCGCAGAGTGATGAACTCTTTGCCACCCCTCCAGATGTGGGTGGTGAAGAAAAAGAACTAATCTCTTCTGCAGGGTCAGGTCTCCAGATGTGCTTTAACGTTTGAAGAATTTGCTGGAGACCTGACGAAATTGCCTGAAAGGACGCAGGCTAAACATGATGAAATGAACCTTCATTTCACACGTCCTCATACTGATATATCTGTTTACTGATTAATGAAATTCCTGTGATGAACTTGATATCATATTCTTCACTGATGAAGCATATGAGATTGTAAGCTACACTAATTCATCTGCAGGATGATCAACCCAAAACTATTGAGTGGGTCCTCGATAGTCGATGTACGAATCACATGACTGGTGACAAGAATCTATTGATGGATGCTCCCTTATCACCATCACCTCTGAAGCATATCATCTTTGCTGACAAAGGCAAAAGTCAGGTATTGGGTCTTGGTAAGGTTGCAATCTCTAAGGATAAACACATGGACAAAGTCATGCTTGTTGAGTCCTTAGGATACAACCTCATGTCAGTCTCAATGCTTTGTGATCTTGATATGGTTGTTGTCTTTGGCAAGTATCACTACTAGGGAAAACCTTATACACAGAATGTTACCAATGGCGCCACAAAATGAGGCGCTCTCGCTATTTAGCAAGAGCGCTGCTCGCGAACAGCGCCATCGTTAGTCGCTTAGCAAGAGCGCCGACAGTGCATGTAAAGCGCTACTACTATATTGCCACACCGTTCCCGACATGCTAGGTATAGTAGTAGCGCCCTTCTACGAACGGCGCTACTACTATGGATTTTAGCAGCAGCGCGTTTTTCCTCCCCACGCTATAGTTAAAGCTATTTTCACCTAACCCCCCGCGCGGCCTGATTCCCTCTCCTCCTCTGCTTCCTCCCCCAATTCTCCTCTACTATTCCTCGTCGCCTCCGCCTCGCCGTCGTCTCCCCCGACCCCACCTTGCTGCCATCTCTGAAGGAAATATGCCCTAGAGGCAATAATAAAGTTATTATTTATTTCCTTATTTCATGATAAATGTTTATCATTCATGCTATAATTGTACTAACCGGAAACATGATACATGTGTGAATGCATAGACAAAACAATATGTCACTAGTATGCCTCTACTAGACTAGCTTGTTAATCAAAGATGGTTATGTTTCCTGACCATGAACAAAGGGTTGTTATTTGATTAACAAGGTCACATCATTAGTAGAATGATCTGATTGACATGACCCATTCCATTAGCTTAGCACACGATCGTTTAGTATGTTGCTACTGCTTTTATCCATGACATATACATGTTCCTGTAACTATGAGATTATGCAACTCCGCTTACGGAGGAACACTTTGGTGCTACCAAACGTCACAACGTAATCGGGTGATTATAAAGGAGTACTACAGGTGTCTCCAAAGGTAGATGTTGGGTTGGCGATTTCGAGATTAGGTTTTGTCACTCGATTGTCGGAGAGGTATCTCTGGGCCCTCTCGGTAATACACATCATCAAGCCTTGCAAGCATTACAACTAATGAGTTAGTTGTGAGATGATGTATTACGGAACGAGTAAAGAGACTTGCCGCAACGAGATTGAACTAGGTATTGATACCGACGATCGAATCTCGGGCAAGTAACATACCGATGACAAAGGGAACAACGATGTTGTTATGCGGTCTGACCGATAAAGATCTTCGTAGAATATGTAGGAGCCAATATGGGCATCCAGGTCCCGCTATTGGTTATTGACCGAGAATAGTTCTAGGTCATGTCTACATTGTTCTCGAACCGTAGGGTCCGCACGCTTAAGGTTTCGATGATGCTTATTATGAGTTTATGTATTTTGATGTACCAAGAAGTTCGAGTCCCGGATATGATCACGGACATGACGAGGAGTCTCAAATGGTCGAGACATAAAGATTGATATATTGGAAGCCTATGTTTGGAGTTCGAATGGTTCCGGTGAAAACAGGAATTTACGAGTACCGGAGGTTACCGGAACCCCGGGAGGTAAATGGGCCTTAGTGGGCCTCGAGGGAGAAGAGGAGGGCCGGCCAGGGGTGGTCACGCCCTCTCCCCCAGTCCGAATAGGACAAGGAGGGGGGCGCCTTTCCTCTTCCCTCCCCAATCCTATTCCAACTAGGAAGGGGGAGTCCTACTCGGTGGGAGTAGGACTCCTCCTGCGCCCCTCTAGGCCGGCCGCACCTCCCCCTCCCTCCTTTATATACGGGGCAGGGGGCACCCTAGGACACACAAGTTTGATCTACGGATCGCTCCTTAGCCGTGTCGGTGCCCCCTCCACCATATTCCACCTCGATCATACCGTCATGCGAAGCTTAGGCGAAGCCTGCGCCGGTGAAACATCAAGATTGTCACCACGCCGTCGGTCGACAAAACTCTCCTCGACACTCGGCTGGATCGAGTACGAGGGACGCCATCGAGCTGTACGTGTGTCAAGAACTCGGGCGCCGAGTAACGGCGCCGGATCGGTCGGATCGCGAGGAGAACGTCGACTACTTCCTCTACGTTGTGATCGCTTCGCTTGGTCTCGAGGGTACGTGGACAACACTCTCCCTCTCGTTGCTGTTCATCACCATGATCTTGCGTGTGCGTAGGAAATTTTTGAAATTACTACGCTCCCCAACAATGGCATCCGAGCCTAGGTTTTTATGGTTTGATGTTTTGCACGAGTAGAACACAAGTGAGTTGTGGGCGATACAAGTCATACTACCTACCAGCATGTCATACTTTGGTTCAGCGGTATTGTGAGATGAAGCGCCTGACCGACATTACGCCAGACGCTTACGCGAGACTGGTTTCACCGCCACGAGCACTCGTTGCTTAAAGGTGACCGGTGGGTTTCGTCTCTCTCACTTTAGTTGAACTGAGTGTGGCTACGCCCGGTCCTTGAGAAGGTTAAACGGAGTCTATTTGACGAAGTATCGCTGTGGTTTTGATGCGTAGGTGAGACTGATTCTTGCTTAAGCCCGTAGCAGCCACGTAAAATTTGCAACAACAAAGTAGAGGACGCCTAACTTGTTTTTGCAGGCATGTTGTGATGTGATATGGTCAAGACGTGATGCTATATTTTATTGTATGAGATGATCATGTTTTGTAACCGGTTATCGGCAATCGGCTGGAGCCATATGGTTGTCGCTTATTGTATGCAATGCAATCGCCCTGTAATGCTTTACTTTATCACTAAGCGGTAGAGATAGTTGTAGAAGCATAAGATTGGCGAGACGACAACGATGCTACGATGGAGATCAAAGTGTAGCGTCGGTGACGATGGTGATCATGGTGGTGCTGCAAGATGGAGATCATGAAGCACAAGATGATAATGACCATATCATATCACTTATATTGATTTGAATGTGATGTTTATCCGTTTATACATCTTATCCTGCTTTGATTGACGGTAGCATTATAAGATGATCTCTCACTAAATTATCAAGAAGTGTTCTCCCCGAGTATGCACCATTGCCAAAGTTCGTCGTGCCCAGACACCACGTGATGATCGGGTGTGATAAGCTCTACGTCCATCTACAACGGGTGCAAGCCAGTTTTGCACACGCAGAATACTCGGGTTATACTTGACGAGCCTAGCATATGCAGATATGGCCTCGGAACACGGAGACCGAAAGGTCGAGCGTGAATCATATAGTAGATATGATCAACATAAGATGTTCACCATTGAAAACTACTCCATTTCACGTGATGATCGGTTATGGTTTAGTTGATTTGGATCACGTGATCACTTAGATGACTAGAGAGATGTCTTTCTAAGTGGGAGTTCTTAAGTAATATGATTAATTGAACTTAAATTTATCATGAACTTAGTACCGATAGTATCTTGCTTGTTTATGTTTGATTGTAGATAGATGGCTCGTCTTTGTTGTTCCGTTGAATTTTAATGCGTTCCTTGAGAAAGCAAAGTTGAAAGATGATGGTAGCAATTACACGGATCGGGTCCGTAACTCGAGGATTATCCTCATTGCTGCACGTAAGAGTTACGCCCCGATGCACCGCTGGGTGCCAGCCTGCTTCCGATGCAACCGACGACGTTAAGAACGTCTGGCGAGCAAAGCTGATGACTACTCTATAGTTCAAGTGCCATGCTTTACGGCTTAGAACCGGGACTTCAACGATGTTTTGAACGTTATGGAGCATATGAGATGTTCCAGAGTTGAAGTTGATATTCCAACAGTAATGCCCGGATTGAGAGATATGAAGTCTCCAATAAGTTCTATAGCTGCAAGATGGAGGAGAACAGTTCATTAGTGAGCACATACTCGTAATGTCCGGGTACTACAATCACTTGACACAATTGGGAGTTAATCTTCCGGATGATTGTGTCATTGATGTAATTCTTCAATCACCGCCACCAAGCTACAAAGGCTTCGTGATGAACTATAATATGCAAGGGTTAGTAAAGACTATGCTCGAGCTCTTCGCAATGCTAAAGGCTGCGGAGGTAGAAATCAAGAAGGAGCATCAAGTGTTGATGGTCAATAAGACCACTAGTTTCAAGAAGAAAGGCAAAGGGAAGAAGAAGGAACTTCAAGAAGAACAGCAAGCAAGTTGTCTGCTCAGAGAAGAAACCCAAGTCTGGACCTAAGCCTGAAATCGAGTGCTTCTACCGCAAGCGATCGTCACCGGAGCGGAACTGCCCCAAGTATTTGGCGGATAAGAAGGATGGCAAGGTGAACAAAGGTATATGTGATATACATGTTATTGATGTGTACCTTACTAGAGCTCGCAGAGCACTGGTATTTGATACTGGTTCTGCTGCTAATATTTGCAACTCAAAGCAGGACTACGGATTGCTTAACACCGCAAAGGACGAGGTGACGATGCGCGTGGGAAATGGTTCCAAAGTCGATGTGATCCCGGTCGGCACGCTACCTCTACATCTACCTTCGGGATTAGTTTTAGACCTAAATAATTGTTATTTGGTGCTGCGTTGAGCATGAACATTATATCTGGATCTTGTTTGATGCGAGACGGTTATTCATTTAAATCAGAGAATAATGGTTGTTCTATTTATATGAGTAATATCTTTTATGGTCATGCACCCTTGAGGAGTGGTCTATTTTAATGAATCTCGATAGTAGTGATACACATATTCATAATGTTGAAACCAAAAGATGCAGAGTTGATAATGATGGTGCAACTTATTTGTGGCAATCGCCGTTTAGGTCATATCGGTGTAAAGCGCATGAAGAAACTCCATATTGATGGACTTTTGGAGTCACTTGATTATGAATCACTTGGCACTTGCGAACCGTGCCTCATGGGCAAGATGACTAGAACCCGCTTCTCCGTACTATGGAGAGAGCAACAGATTTGTTGGAAATCATACATACTGTATGTATGTGGTCCGATGAATGTTGAGGCTCGTGGCGGATATCGTTATTTTCTCACCTTCACAGATGACTTAAGCAGATATGGGTATATCTACTTAATGAAACATAAGTCTGAAACATTTGAAAAGTTTAAAGAATTTCAGAGTGAAGTTGAAAATCATCGTAACAAGAAAATTAAATTTCTACGATCGATCGTGGAGGTGAATATTTGAGTTACGAGTTTGGTCTACATTTGAAACAATGCGAATAGTTTCAGCAACTCACGCCACCCGAACACCACAGCGTAATGGTGTGTCCGAACGTCAGAATCGCACTTTACTAGATATGGTGCGATCTATGATGTCTCTTACAGATTTACCGCTATCGCTTTGGGGTTATGCTCTAGAGACGGCGCATTCACACTGAATAGAACACCGTCGAAATCCGCTGAGACGACACCTTATGAACTATGGTTTGGCAAGAAACCAAAGTTGTCGCTTTCTAAAAGTTTGGGGATGCGATGCTTATGTGAAAAAGCTTCAACCCGATAAGCTCGAACCCAAATCGAGAAATGTGTCTTCATAGGATACCCAAAGGAAACAGTTGGGTACACCTTCTATCACAGATCCGAAGGCAAGACATTCGTTGCTAAGAATGGATCCTTTCTAGAGAAGGAGTTTCTCTCGAAAGAAGTGAGTGGGAGGAAAGTGGAACTTGATGAGGTAATAGTACCTTCTCCCTTACTTGAAAGTAGTTCGTCGCAGAAACCGGTTTCTGAGACATCTACACCAAGTAGTGAGGAAGTCGATGATGTTGATCATGAAACTTCGATCAAGTTACTACGAACCTCGTAGATCAACCAGAGTAAGATCCGCACTGAGTGGTACGGTAATCCTGTTCGGAAATCATGCTACTAGATCATGATGAACCTACGAACTATGAAGAAGCGATGATGAGCCCAGATTCCAAAATGGCTTGAAGCCATGAAATCTGAGATGGGATCCATGTATGAAAACAAAGTATGGACTTTGGTTGACTTGCCCGAGGGTCGGCAAGCAATAGAAAACAAGTGGATCTTCAAGAAGAAGACCGACGCCGACGGTAATGTTATCGTCTACAAAGCTCGACTTGTCGCAAAGGGTTTTCGACAAGTTCAAGGGATTGACTACGATGAGACCTTCTCACCCGTAGCGATGCTTAAGTCTGTCCGAATCATGTTAGCAATTGCCGATTTTATGATTATGAAATTTGGCAAATGGATGTAAAGACTGCATTCCTGAATGGATTTACGGAAGAAGAGTTGTATATGATGCAACCGTAAGGTTTTATCGATCCAAAGGAGCTAACAAAGTGTGCAAGCTCCAGCGATCCATTTATGGACTGGTGCAAGCATCTCGAGTTGGAATAAACGCTTTGATAGTGTGATCAAAGCATTTGGGTTTGTACAGACTTTTGGAGAAGCTCAGATTTACAAGAAAGTGAGTGGGAGCTCAGAGCATTTCGATATTATATGTAGATGACATATTGCTAATCGGAAATGATATAGAATTCTGGATAGCATAAAGGGATACTTGAATAAGAGTTTTTCAATGAAATACCTCGGTGAAGCTGCTTACATATTGGGCATTAAGATCTATAGAGATAGATCAAGACGCTTGATTGGACTTTCACAAAGCACATACCTTGACAAAATTTTGAAGAAGTTCAAAATGGATCAAGCAAAGAAAGGGTTCTTGCACGTGTTACAAGGTGTGAAGTTGAGTAAGACTCAATGCCCGACCACCGCAGAAGATAGAGAGAAAATGAAAGATGTTCCTATGCTTCAGCCATAGGCTCTATCATGTATGCAATGCTGTGTACCAGACCTGATGTGTGCCTTGCTATAAGTTTAGCAGGAGGTACCAAAGTAATCCAGAGTGGATCATCGGACAGCGGTCAAGAACATCCTGAAATACCGAAGAGGACTAAGGATATGTTTCTCGATATGGAGGTGACAAAGAGCTCATCGTGGCGGTTACGTTGATGCAAGTTTTGACACTGATCCGGACGATTCTAAATCGCAGACCGGATACATATTTACTCTAAACGGAGGAGCTGTCAGTTGGTGCAGTTCTAAACAAAGCGTCGTAGCGGGATCTACATGTGAAGCGGAGTACATAGCAGCTTCGGAAGCAGCTAATGAAGGAGTCTGGATGAAGGAGTTCATATCCGATCTAGGTGTCATACCTAGTGCATCGGGTCCAATGAAAATCTTCGTGACAATATCGAGCAATTGCCTTAGCGAAGGAATCCAGATTTCACAAGAGGACCAAGCACATCAAGAGACGCTTCAATTCCATCCGGACTTAGTCCGGTGGGAGACATAGAGATTTGCAAGATACATACGGATCTGAATGTTGCGAGACCGCTGACTAAGCCTCTTCCACGAGCAAAACATGATCAGCACCAAGACTCCATGGGTGTTAGAATCATTACTATGTAATCTAGATTATTGACTCTAGTGCAAGTGGGAGATCAAGGAAATATGCCCTAGAGGCAATAATAAAGTTATTATTTATTTCCTTATTTCATGATAAATGTTTATCATTCATGCTATAATTGTACTAACCGGAAACATGATACATGTGTGAATGCATAGACAAAACAATATGTCACTAGTATGCCTCTACTAGACTAGCTTGTTAATCAAAGATGGTTATGTTTCCTACCATGAACAAAGGGTTGTTATTTGATTAACAAGGTCACATCATTAGTAGAATGATCTGATTGACATGACCCATTCCATTAGCTTAGCACACGATCGTTTAGTATGTTGCTACTGCTTTTATCCATGACATATACATGTTCCTGTAACTATGAGATTATGCAACTCCGTTTACGGAGGAACACTTTGGTGCTACCAAACGTCACAACGTAATCGGGTGATTATAAAGGAGTACTACAGTGTCTCCAAAGGTAGATGTTGGGTTGGCGATTTCGAGATTAGGTTTTGTCACTCGATTGTCGGAGAGGTATCTCTGGGCCCTCTCGGTAATACACATCATCAAGCCTTGCAAGCATTACAACTAATGAGTTAGTTGTGAGATGATGTATTACGGAACGAGTAAAGAGACTTGCCGCAACGAGATTGAACTAGGTATTGGATACCGACGATCGAATCTCGGGCAAGTAACATACCGATGACAAAGGGAACAACGATGTTGTTATGCGGTCTGACCGATAAAGATCTTCGTAGAATATGTAGGAGCCAATATGGGCATCCAGGTCCCGCTATTGGTTATTGACCGAGAATAGTTCTAGGTCATGTCTACATTGTTCTCGAACCGTAGGGTCCGCACGCTAAGGTTTCGATGGCGCTTATTATGAGTTTATGTATTTTGATGTACCAAGAAGTTCGAGTCCCGAATATTATCACGGACATGACGAGGAGTCTCGAAATGGTCGAGACATAAAGATTGATATATTGGAAGCCTATGTTTGGAGTTCGGAATGGTTCCGGTGAAAACAGAATTTATCGAGTACCGGAGGTTACCGAACCCCCGGAGGTAAATGGGCCTTAGTGGGCCTCGAGGGAGAAGAGGAGGGCCGGCCAGGGGTGGCCGCGCCTCTCCCCCAGTCCGAATAGGACAAGGAGGGGGCGCGCCCTTTCCTCTTCCCCTCCCCAATCCTATTCCAACTAGGAAGGGGGAGTCCTACTCCTGGTGGGAGTAGGACTCCTCCCGCGCCCCTCTAGGCCGGCCGCACTCCCCCTCCCTCCTTTATATACGGGGGCAGGGGGGCACCCTAGGACACACAAGTTTGATCTACGGATCGTTCCTTAGCCGTGTGCGGTGCCCCCTCCACCATATTCCACCTCAATCATACCGTCGCGAAGCTTAGGCGAAGCCCGCGCGTGAAACATCAAGATCGTCACCACGCCGTCGTCTTGACGAAACTCTCCTCGACACTCGGCTGGATCGAGTACGAGGGACGCCATCGAGCTGTACGTGTGTCAAGAACTCGGGCGCCGAGTAACGGCGCCGGATCGGTCGGATCGCGAGGAGAACGTCGACTACTTCCTCTACGCCAGATCGCTTCGCCGGGTCTCGAGGGCGTGGACAACACTCTCCCTCTCGTTGCTGTTCATCACCATGATCTTGCGTGTGCGTAGGAAATTTTTGAAATTACTCGCTCCCCAACAATCTCCCCGACCCGCCTCGCCCGTTTCCTCGACCCGCCTCGCCGCCTCCCCAACCCGCCTCACCGAGCCTCGGTGCCGCCTGCTCCCGACCCCATCTCTCTCCCCGCTCTGTAAGCACTCTCCCATCCGATCCTCTCTTCTGCTTAGTATGAACCCTAGCTATTTAGTGCTAGTTAGTATGAACCCTAGGCTATTTTTAGTGCTAGTTAGTTAATTACTTAGATGGTAATTAGGGCAGTAGTTCCTAGGTACTTATTTTTAGTAATAACTAGTTGAATTAATAGAACTAGTTAGTAAGAACTTGTTTCTATTTTTTAGTTAAAGCAAATTTTCCCGCCTCGGCGTGGGCGATGCCTATCCGCATCCTCGCTGCCGAGTCGGCGGAGGATTTACACCTGCTTGACCAGATCGGTCATGTCCGGGACTGGGCTCCGCCGGGGTGGTACTGGGAGGCGCTACCTACCGGGGGGCGCAGGTTGGTGAGGAGCCAGCCTGTCGTTGACCCGAACCTTCTTTGGTGGCGGTCGCGTGGGCCAGTGACGATCCATAGGCTCGAGGACTCCGCGGAGGTGGTGCATCACCGTGTCAGTGAGGAGGACGCGCAAGTCCGTCGCTACTTGTTTGCGTTGGAGCACAGGCCGTTCTCCAATACCTGGCAGGTTCTTCGGGGATCTCACTGGACCTATGATCCCGTGATGGTGCCTTCTCTGTGGGTGTCCACCGCCCGCGCCGATACCCATCGTGTGCTAGAGTTTTAGTTGTATTAGTGATGTTATATGTATGACACTATTCGTGATGTATTAGTGATAATATTCGACGATGTACTGACGCATGAGATGATCTACTTTTGCTTATTGAATGCATGCTAATTTGAGTCCTATAAGATATTTTGAAATGTATATCTTGTGTTGCTCAATATCCAAGTGGCCGGTCATGTTTGCAGGTACACCTTCAAGTGGCCTATGTTTTGCCGGAGTGTTGATTCATTTCCGTTCCGGCAAATTTCAGGCGCTTGATATGTCCTATTTTAGCAAAGGTCATGCCGGATTTTTCCGTGAATTTTGGCATGACTTGTGCTAGAATATGTAGGAAATATCGAGTGCCCCGGATTTGTGTGTTGAGTATCTTGGTAGTTGTCTTCGATCAATTTTCAATTAATGTTTTAACTATGAACATAGGAAATGTCTGACGACGAGAAGGATTTCGGTATTTGCAAATACTGCGAAGACGAGCGCGGCCTGTGTGATGGAATCTTCCTAGATGATGATAGGCACTTCAGCATCAAGCTGGACGAGAACTTCGAAGTGGATACAGTAAGTCACAACGACAAGTCTTTTTTCGTAATTAAGCATGACATCTGCTTCATTTGCTTCAACTTATATTTTTTTACTATTCTACTAGCGTATCCCCTGTCATGCAAGAGTTTTGGTATTGGATAAGATAGGTTTCAGTCATAGTATGGAGGAAAAGAAAGTTTACTTGAAGACCGAGCATGGTTATATTTTCCATGCGAAGTTATACAATTCAGACGACTACACCTATTTTGGATGCAAAACATGGCGAGCACTATGCAAGACTTATGCATTTGAGCCTGATATGGTTATCACCTTTGATATTCATCCGGAAGATGATATTGAAGGTAATACCGACATCTGGGTCAATGTGCAAATGCCTCCAGTTATACCATTATGTAAGTTTCTCAACCATATTTATGTCTTTGATATTGTTTATTCAAAAATAGTTGACAACTAATTTGTATTGTCACTTATTTCCGCAAGCAAACATGTCCAACCTTGGTAGACAGGACCGTATATCGTCTGGGCTGAACTCAACTGCGAGGAGCTCACCATTATGTTTCATGGCTTGAGGATCTTGATATTGCCAAGGCAAATTTTCTTCCTGCATTTAGAAATGTTAGTACTGAAAATGTGCGACCAATAGTGTTCGTAATGAACTACGGTCACATCCATTTAGGAAGGATGGTAAGATTTTTACTTTTTGTCCTCATTGCATCTTTTCCATGCATTATTTTTGAAGCTAAACTTCATTGCTAAGTATGTTACCATACGATGTTCTTCAACAGGGACTCCCGATGAATGTTGTGCCTTATGGGATTGAGACTAAAGGTATCTTGAGTATTATCAACTTACGGCAAAGATATCCTACAGCTTACTTTAGTGCATTCAAGATTAGTGACGGATGCTTAATAGTGCAAGACTGGACCAAATATTTGTTGGGGGAGCGCAGAGAAGTACTAGGGAGCAGCAAACAGAGGTGCCTTCCACGATTAGGAGACAGGTTCATCTGCATGCTCCAATTTGATCAAGGAGGAGAGCTACACATGTTTTATGTTCTTTTACCTAAGAGAGAGCAGCAGGAGTGAGTAGCTGGCTAGAAATGAGTTTCAGGATGATGATGTGCTACACTATTACTATGATGATAAAATAGCTAGTGTTGGTGGTAATGACTATGATTATTATTAGCTAGTGTTAGTGGTGATTAAATAAATACTGTTGGTGGTAATGACCATGATGATGATTAAATATCTTGTGCTGGCGGATTAGATTCAAGTGGAGGCAACATGTGGTGCACATTGAAAGTACTACTAGTCCAAACTAGATCAAGTTTGGATTAGTAGTATACTTTTGACATGCACCACATATTGCCTCCACTTTAACCTAATCCACCTTCATTTAATATATTGTTATGGATATAATGATGTAAACCTCATAACAGCTGGTATTGTACCAATATTTGTATGATGGCGCATAAATACACTAAAAAAACATACTAGTAGCGATGGAAAGAAAACACGCTGCAAGTAGATACCTTAGCAGTAGCGCGGTAGTGAACAAGCGCTGCAGCTATTTGTCCTAGCAGTAGCGCGTGATGGCACGCGTTACTGCTAAGCAATAGCTGTAGCGCCTTATTAGTAGCGTGGCCACCCGTGCTACTAGTGGGCACAAAACACGCGCTACTGCTAGGGTTTTCCCTAGTAGTGTATCGCTGTGTTGTGATTATGGAAGCTGACAATTCCAAAGTCTTCGAAGGCTTTAGGAGAGGAGATCTGTATATTGTTGATTTCTCTACAGGACCACAACCAACCGTGTGTCTACTTGCAAAAGCTTCAGAAGGCTGGCTATGGCATCGACGACTTGGTCACGCAGGCATGAGGAATTTGCACACGCTTGCGAAGAAGAAGCATGTCATTGGCATTGAGAGTGTCAAATTTCTCAAGGATCACTTATGCGGAGCCTGTGAAGCGGAAAAATGACCAAGGCCAAGCACCCAGCAAAGTCTATCATGACCACTACTCGTCCATTCGAATTGCTTCACATGGACCTCTTCGGACCTAATCATTACTCAGCAGTCACTAATGATGCATCTCTATATGGTTTTGTCATTGTTGATGATTACTCTCGATATACATGGGTACACATTGTTACTTACAAACATGAAGTGCAGGAAGTCTTCAAACGATTTTCCTCGAGGGCTTCAACCAACTTTGGTGTGAAGATCAAGCACATCAGAAGTGACAATGGAACTGAGTTCAAGAATTCCGGTCTTGATGACTATCTTGATGAACTTGGTATTACTCATGAGTTATCTGCTCCCTATACTCCTCAAAGAAATGGCATCGTGGAGCGCAAGAACAGAATCTGTTGTTGAGATGGCTCGCACTATGCTTGATGAATACAAAACGCCTCAGCATTTTTGGATTGATGCAATTGATACTGCGTGCCACATCATTAACAGAGTATATCTTCACAAATTCTTCAAGAAGACGGCCTATGAACTCCTCACTGACAAGAAACCCAATGTGAGTTATTTCAAAGTCTTGATTGCTAAATGTTGGATTAGAGATCCTCCCACAACTCTAAATTTGCACCAAAGCACATGAAGGTTTTATGCTTGGTTACGAAGGACTCGCACACCTACAAAGTCTTCAACATTGTTCTTCACAAGATTGTTGACATCAGAGATGTGCGGTTTGGTGAAACTAATGGCTCGCAAAGAGAGCACCTACCTTCGTGTTAGATGAACCAGCACCGAGGATTCTATCAAGTTCAAGGCAACCGAGGATGTCATTCCTCTTCAAGAATCTGCTGAAGAATTCATTCCAGTTCATGAAGAACGCCGAGCTGATGCACTGAAGAAAATGTCAAGAAAATGGTGTCAAGAAAATGCTGATCAAAATCCTCAGCGACAACCAGCTCATCCTTGCGTTGCAAAAGAAGTGCAAGTGGAGAAGATCATCGATGACATTAGTGCACCAGGTCCTCTCACACGCTCAAAAGCTTCACATTTATCTAACTTTTGTGGGCACTATGCTTTTGTCTCTATCACAGAGCCCACTAAGGTAGATGAATCATTTCTGGAGCCGGAGTGGATTCAGGCTATGCAAGAAGAATTACATCAGTTCGAGCATAACAATGTCTGGGAACTGGTCAACCGTCCAGATCCTCGCAAGCATAATATCATTGGCACAAAGTGGATCTACCGCAACAAGCAAGATGAAAATGGCCTTGTGGTGAGGAATAAGGCACGACTGATAGCTCAAGGCTACACACAGGTTGAAGGAATTGATTTCGATGAAACTTTTGCACCTGTTGCTAGACTTGAGGCTATTCGCATATTACTTGCTTATGCTAACCATCATGATATCATCTTATATCAAATGGATGTGAAAAGTGCATTCCTCAATGGTAAGCTTGAGGAAGAAGTATATGTTGCTCAACCCCGTGTTTTGAAGATCCAAAGAATCGACAAAGTCTTCAGACTTAATAAGGCCCTCTATGGCCTCAAGCAAGCCCTCGGCGTGGTATGATACATTGAAGGAATTCTTCGTGAAGAATGGCTTCACACCCGATTCACTTGACCCTACTCTCTTTACTATATCCTATGATGGTGAACTGTTTGTGTGCCAAATATATGTTGATGATATTATCTCTGGCTGTACTGACCAACGTTATAGTGATGAATTTGCCTATATGATGAGTGAAGAATATCAAATGTCTATGATGGGAGAATTGAAATTCTTCTTAGGTCTTCAAATTAAATCAAGAGCGCAATGGCATATTCATATCTCAGAGAAATACCTCAAAGATGTACCGAGGAAATTCGCATGCAAGATTGCAAAGGCGCTAAAATTCCTATGCCCACAGATGGCCATCTATGCAATCGATGAAAATGGTATTGACTTGATCACAAGGTATACCGCCCATGATTGGTTCTTTATTGTACTTATGTGCATCTAGGCCAGATATAATGCTTAGTGTTTGCATGTGTGCCCGATTTCAAGCTGCACCAAGGAATCACACCATAAGGCTGTGAAGCATATTCTTCGATATCTAGCTCACACACCAACACTAGGATTATGGTACCCCAAGGGCTCTGCTTTTGATCTCATTGGATATTCTGACTCTGACTATGCTGGTGATCGTGTGGACCGCAAGTCAACATCTGGCACTTGGTCATTTCCTATGACGATCTTTGGTCTGTTGGTCCTCGAAGAAACAGAATCTGCGATCACCGCTCATCTTTGAAGCTGAATACATTGCTGCTGGCTCTTGCTGTGCTCAACTGCTTTCGATGAAGCAAACCCTCAAGGACTATGGCGTCAATGTGAAGAATGTGCCTCTCCTCTGCGACAATGAGAGTGCCATCAAGATTGCTCACAACCCAGTTCAGCACTCGAAGACAAAGCACATTCAGATTTGTCATCATTTTCTTCGTGATCATGTGTTGAAGGGCGACATCTCCATCGAGCACGTGAAGACTGAAGAACAGCTAGATGATATCTTCACTAAGCCCTTGGATGAGAAGAGATTTAGCAAGTTGCGGTGTGAGCTAAATATCTTAGAATCTTCGAATGTTCTTTGAAAAGGACACACACCCTGACACTTATGCAAAATTGATGACTTAGATGCGCAACACATGAAGAAACGCTTTTCTTCAATCAATGAAGAATAACACTCTAAGTGTGAAGAAATTAATGAAGAATTTGATTCTCGTAACCCTCGACAATTGTACGCGGTGTCTGAAATCATCATTCTTATACGGTGGGTCACGCCACCACAAAAAGTTGAAAATCTTCAATTTGAGTTTTTCCTCATTTTTGAAATTCTTCAGTTTTTCAAATTCTTCAACTTTGCAAAATCTTCGGGCGAGCAGTTTAAGTCCTCTACAGCATTCACTTATGGCTATTTCTTCAAGTTGCTTTTTCTGCTAAGTGAATGTGATCGGACCCTTCCCCCTCTATGCTATACTCAACCCAATCTATTCACAAATTCTTCATGTGCGTTCTATTTGAAACTCGTTCAAAATCTTCACTGTGTCCTTATCAGCTGAAGAAATTGCGAACGAAACTTTAAAACAAATCTTATCCAAAATTTTCGTTTTTACCGCCCAAACTATTCCACATCCCACGATGCATTATTATATTCACCCACGATCTTACACGATCTCATCTGCACAGTACGTGGGTGACACATGTCGCGTGAAGGAGAAAGGGCAGGGGCATGTTCGTCCCAAAATCTTCGGGCGAGCAGTTTTTCACCGTGGCTATAAAAACCCCTCTCCCCTTCCTCACTTCATTTACTCCGCTCAACCGCTCTCTCTCTCTCGCTCGAGCTCCTCAAACCCTAGCGCCGCCGCTACTCCATCGTCACCGGTGAGGAAGAGCTTCGCTGCCTCGACCTCGTCGCCGTTGTACTCGCGCCGGTTGCGGAAATCTTGACTCCGCCGCCGCCGTAGCTATTTCCCTCTGCCAAGTTAGGGCGTGGGAGATCTAACCTAACGAACTTCTCGTCTGTTCTTCCCAGTTCGTCGTGTTCTTCACTTCGGGTAATTAAAAGTTACTTTTATTACTCACTTTGATTCTTAAAATTTCTTGAAAATCTTCAAAGGTGTTTTATTCTTCAAATCTTCACACATATGAACACCTCACTCATTGTATGATCTTGATTCGTTTCTCTAAGCAATCATTTTCTTCAAGATTCCTCAATTGTGTGGATCTTCGATCTGTACAACTCTGGAACCTAAGATAAAGAACGCTTAGTGAAATTCCTCAAGGCTCATCTGGTCAAATTCCTCAAAACTTGTCTTTTCGAAAAACCTTCTGAGAACGCATATGACCTCTCCAAATTCCTCGCATCTATACTCTGTTCACAGGTACTCATGTCCGCTGCTGAATCACTAGGTTCTCATCAACTTAACTCATTTGCAGCGTTCCTCGAAGAAAAATTGCATACTTCTTCAGAGTGTTCAATTGTTCAAATTCCTCATCTGAAGAATATGGCTGAAGGAAAGAGACCGCAGAAAGGAGGAAAGAAGCCTGAGGTCATGACTGCTTTCGAGATCCCTGATGAAATTTATGCTGACTATTGCACACCTGATGAAGCAAAATTTGGCAAAGAAACCAAAAATCAGCGCAAGGTGCGCATTCAGAGGATTGAACGGAGATGGGCAAGAGAATGGAGGGAGTACAGATATGTGACTCCAAAGTACATGAAGAAATTTGCCCTCAATCCTCCATGCCCAAAAGCTCCACTAACACCTGGCCAAGCAGCTGATCCCACCAGCATCAAAAGTGGTGAGGACTTTCCTGAACATTGGGCTAAGCGCCAAGCCAAATTGGCAAGACAAGCCAAGGAGGCAGTGAAGAAATTCAATGAGGATTCTGCCACTGCTGCTGCTGCTGAGACCTCGATCAAACCGAGGAAATCTATGCCAAAGAAGCCTGCTCGTAAACCAAGTGCTTCACCAACAGCGCCCTCACGGCCAAGTTCCTCAGCTATGCCCTCACGGCAAATCCCTCAGACTGCCATTGCTCCACCAAAGTCCTCAGCAGCTCCATCAAAGTCCTAAGCTCCTGTGCATCTAGCTACATGTCAAAGGACTACGGGTTTCACAATTGCTTCTGGTGTCTCAGCAAGTTCCTCAGCTGCACCAATGTCCTCATCAGGCCCCACAGTGTTGAAGACTAAAGCAACAGCTGGACGCGGTCCTCGGCCAAGTCCAAGAAAGAAACAGGTCGCATTCCATGTGCCCTCTGATGTTGAAGCTTCTGATGATGAGCTTGCGAAATCATCGAGATGCATAAGTAAAGGCCGCTAGAGCCAAAGGCACATCTGTGCCACTGCTTTTGGATCCGAGGAAAATCCTCGACTACATTGACCTCTGGCACAAGGATCCAAACATCCCAATGCCTGATTTCCATCTGACTCCTGGTCAAAGTCACATGCTGACCCATTTCATCACTCAAGAGAAATGGAAATTTGAGAAGGCAAGAGAGATCAAGAAAGCGCAATACAGAAAGGAGAAGCTCCTGAAGAAAAACGTTGTCAGAATGACACTTGAGGAACTTCTCCAGGCTTAGTCTGAAATTCAAGCCCTCAGCAAAGACTTCGATGCCTACTATGCTGATTGGCAAGGAGCCAAAGTGAGATTCGTCAATCTAACGAAGAAAATGACTAATGTTGCAGCCCCATCGCAACAAGAAAATCTTCAGGCTGCAGACTCTGCTCAGCCTGCTAAAGAACATGCCAGCACCGCTGATGACTTTTAGCCTGCTGATGAAAATGCTAGTTCCAGGGCTGGTGAAGAAATTCCAGCCGCTGATGAAATTGCCAGGGCATCCACTAGTGGTGCGCCTGAAGAAACTGAAGTGATCAGGGCAACTGCATCAGTTGCGCCTGAAGAAAATCAACTAGATTCCTCAGTTCCTCCCGCGCCTACACCAACTCCAATTCTTCCATCTGCTTATGAGGTGAAGAAGGCCAAGGCTGCAGAGCGAGCTGCAGTGAAGAAAAGAAAGGCATCAGCTGCGTCAAATTCTTCGGCTGTGAAGAAAATGAAGCCAATGACCAGCTCACTTGAAAATCCAATCGATGTCGTTCCAATTTCCTCCATGCCATCAAAGGACCTTGTTACTTTTGGAGAAAACTATGTGATCCCAAGCGGATCTAATGAAGAAAATCATTCTGCTGCTTCATCAGAGCAGATTGATGAAGAAATTGAAGTGGATACAATCCCTTCAACGCCAGTAATTTCCTCACCTATGCCTCAGTTCACAGCTGAAGAGGCTGGTGTTGAGGAAATTGAAGATGAAGATGTGGATATCGGATGCACCACACCTGTGATGAATGATGACTTTTGGGAAAGTCAGCATCCCAATACTCCTCTATTCACACCTATCCAACAGATTCCTCAGTCCCCGGCAATAACAGTTCAACTGGGCTCTGAAGAAACTCAACCCACTCCATTAGTTCATGAAGAAATTCCAGCCACTAGTGCTGAAGAACCTGCTGCTGCTGATCATAAGGTTGCACAAGAAGAGGAACCAGAAATTCCTCAGCCTGAAGAACCTGAGCTCGCGATTCCTGAGGTGGTGATGCAACTCACTGACATCCCTCTGCCAAAACCGAAGGATCCGTTCTCAAGCAAACAGAAGTTCAAGGCTGAAGGCTTCTTTTCCGAGCATGTGTTCTTCACTGACTACAACCCCTATGACTCTGCTTGCATAAGGAAGAGGCGTTTCTGGACTGCTAGTCAAGCAAACTTCTATTCCTCTGTGCTGTTTGACAAAGACAAAATCTTCGATCATGAACATATTCCTCACGTGGATATGGAATCTCTGCCATGCTTCGAGCCAGTCCTTAGTGTTCTTCACGATGCAGGATTACTCAACTTATGCATTGACATCTGTGATTGGAATGAAGAACTCATTCTTCAGTTCTACACTACACTGCATATCACTGGAGACGCTGAAAATGTCAATTCATGGGTGTTGGATTGGATGACTGAAAACACTCACTACAAGGCACCGGCAACTGAATTGCTTCGTGTCCTTCCTCTCGATCCTCCCCATGAAAGTGCACGTTGCATCTACAATGACCCTGAACTGACAAATCACTATATGCAAGTGCTCATGAAGCCTTTGAAGCCTGGGCAGACCCCTCGAACCAAATTCCTCGTCAAGGAGTTACTCTATGTGCCTCGGACTGTCTATCGAATTCTGACGAAGACAATGAGTCCTATCAAAGGCCACGACTCAAATGATGAAGAAGTCGTTGGCATCATGAAGAACATGCTTTTCAACATCATTCATGGCGTTCCCGTCAACTTCCATGATTTCTTCATGAGGACTCTGGCAAATGTTGCTATGTCACCATTCAAACTGAAGCCCTATGCGCCTTGGATTATGAGATTCATAAGGGCAAGATCTTCACTGAATTACAAAGCTGACACTCTGAACCACGGTAGCTACTTGCCTTCCATTGAAGTCCTCAAACGGACAGTTTCATCAGCTGATGATAAAGGCAAGGCAGCCGCTGTGATCGATGAAGGCATTCGTCCATTGGATGGTCAATTTTGCCTTGCTGCATCTTACTCTACCAATGACGACTCTGCCACACATGACACTGCCGCAAATACCTCAGCCAAGCAAAATCCTCAAGCCACAGCACCCAGGGTGATGACTGACCGTGAGTTACGCCTCAGTCTTCATCAGAAAGTTGATCGCAATCACAAATGGGTAAAGCGTCAGTTCGCTGCCCTTCTTCACAATATGACCTCAACACATAATGCATTGAAGAAAAACCATTATCACCTTCATGAAACCCTCAACCGCACCTGGGCTGTCCTCACTCACGTCTATAGCGCGGAAGAACTGAAGACTATGGGTCTCAAGGAAGCATTTGACTGGTCTGCACCTCCTCCGAAGAAATTCAAGAGGGTCAAAGTTCCTGATGTGGTGGCCAGCTCTTATTCTTCATCGCGTGACACTGATGAGTATGAAGATTTGGACGACACTGCGGCAGGCCCTGCTACAACAAACAACCCCGACAACGCTGGCGCTCCTCCATCAACTTGAAATTCTTTAGGGGCGTTAGTCCTCAGTTTCAATCCTTTTGGTCATTTGATGACAAAGGGGGAGAAATCTGAGTTAGTCTTCAAGCGAGTCTATATAAAGGGCGTGTTTTTTTTAAGTTACAACTCTCGTTCTTCCGAAACTTTTATTGGATCGAGTTGTAATCTTAAACCCGATGGTGCTCTGATACTTTTGGATGGTGCTCTGATGATGCACCATGCTCTGATACTTTTGATGTGCTATTCTGCATGCTTATTCCTCGTTAATATTATTGCACGCATGCTGAATTACATCAGGCACCATATTTCATCATGCATTTCAAATTCTTCATATTATATATCAAATGCGTGTATGAATTACAAGATATAGGGGGAGATCTCCATGATTCAACTCTTCAAATGTGCATTGCCTCAAACGCAAATTCCTCACTATGCACACCTTCAGGGGGAGTTCTTCTATATCTTGCAATCAAATTCCTCAATATCAGTATTTACACTTCATATGTTTATCCCCGTTGAAAACTTAACCTATGTTGTCATCAATCACCAAAAGGGGAGATTGTGTTTATCTAGTGCCCTTAGTGATTTTGGTGTATTGAAGACTTATTGGTTAAGGGACTAATGCGTTTGTGAGTGTACATAGGTCTATAAGTCTATGAGGAGTTTGATATTTACAGAGAAAGTCGACCCCTAAAAATGAAGTTCTTCGATCAAGACTTTGATATTCAAGACTTTCAAGACTTTGAAAGTGAATAAATTGGTGTGACCTTGAAGACTTGGTATTCATTCGAGGAACATGAAGCGTGAAGACTTTTGTTTTTGTAGTTTCATTATCTCTTTCTTGAGTCATAGGAAACACCGTACTGTTAAAGGGGGTCGAGGAAATACTAAGGAAAAATTTCCATGTGATGCTCAACTCAAAATCCTACACCTACCAATCCCTTCGAGTGAAGCCTTTGAAAATCTCATACAGTTCAGTCACTTTCTTCAGTGACAGAGACGAAGTTCTTCTGGTCAGTGAGGAATTTTCTCTAACTGAGGAGTTAGGAATTCGCCAGTGCTAAGGAACATGATAGCCCTGAGGAATTTGAGAGTCAAATTTCCGACCGTTGCTGTGCTACGCGCTAGCTGTCCCAAAATATCCTATCCACCTAACGGTCATATCATTGAAGGACATTTATGTCTTATCATGTCGGGCTGCTCCCTAGGCTATAAATAGCCGCCCCCTACAACCACTAGCTGGTTGGCTGCTCCGAGAGAACTTGACACTTGTCATTTGAGAGCAACCCATCCTTCGAGGACTTTGAGCGAAAATTATCAAGTGAGAAAAATCCAAAACCAAACCCCCACAAACCCAAAGTGATTGAGCATCACTGAAGAAATTGATCATGCGTGGATCCGACGCTTGTTACCTTTGAAGACTGTGCTTCTTCCAGACGGCTAGGTGTCATGATCTAGAGCATCCAAGAGGAATTGTGGATCGCCGAGTGACCAAGTCTGTGAAGGTTTGGAAGTCACCTGAAGACTTACCATGAGTGATTGGACGAGGTCTGCGTGGCCTTAGTTCAAGGAGAATACGGTGAGGACTGGGTGTCCTGAGCTGCGTGCTCAGTGACTGCGTGTCCGGGACTGCGTGTCCTCGAATTTAAATACTCAGCCGCTCCAACCAGACGTACAACTGAGACAACAGTTGGAACTGGTTTACCAAATCATTGTCTTCACCAACTAACTGGTTCTATTTCCTCAACTATTTCATTTCCTCATTACTGTGTTGAGTGTTTGTTCATATCTGTGCTTGAAGACTTTGACTGAAGACTTTCTCAATTTCCTCAGTTCAATTTCTTCAGTCTGTTTGTCTTCATCTTGTGTTATCCTGTGATTACGCTTTCTGTACTCTGTGCTAGTCTTCATTTCATCATGATGATCATGCTTGTATTCTGTTATGTTTACTTCTGAGTACTTATTCTGCTGCAAGTAGTTCTTTGCTAAGGAATTTCCTCACCAGCAAATTCCTCAGTGAAGAATTCATAAAAATCGCCTATTCACCCCCCCTCTAGTCGATATAACGCACTTTCAATTCTAATGGCCAGGCACTCACCGCCGCATTCTTTGAGATGCATTTTGTTCCCTATGTAGTCCGTATTGAAATATCTAAAAGGGCTTATATTTAGGAACGGAGGGAGTAGCATTTTTAGCAAAGTGTCTGCTATCTCGGGATCGATATCACAGTTTGTTTTCTCGTTTGCATGGAATGATTTTAGTCTGTTGTCGATCTCATTTTCGGAATCATAGACATATAGCTCAATAAACTTAGGGGCAACTTTACGTTGAGGAAGCAGGGAACCAATGCGGAACACACTTGACCACTAATCCTGAATACATAGGGGCCCTTAGAATCATTGATGCTTTTATCAATAGTGGCTCCCATAGAGGTGAAAGCAACAAATAGTTATAATGCATATTCTTTTTGAAAAATTTCTTCGAATGTGGAGGGCCATCGAACTTAAGGAGTTCGGCCAAAACAGGGGGTGGGTTGGGGGGGTCTCTGAAAGGAGGGATTTTCACTCTACCACCCTTGCAACAACCATTGTAGACGATCCTATTGTTCGTAACAGCAGAATTGTGTTTACACCTCTCCTCAAACCAAAAGAAAGCAGAACGGTGGGAACACTCGTACTCCAGAGCTCCCTCATAGTAGGAGCGCCCCCTGTGTGAGGCTGCGCAGCACAGAAAGAGGGGAACAATAAAGAGAATGAACAACAGGTGAAACTCGGCAAAAGATCAAATTTTATGGAAACATATAACGCAGACCCAAACCTTTCAAGCTATTGATGTGCTCCTGCGAGAAGCTTAAGTAGTGGGGGCTAATGGATAGGTTGGCCGTGGGATAAGCAGCCGGCCGATCCTATCGTAGAACAGCAAAACGGCAATCTCACACGTCGGCAAACATCCTAGAAAGGAGCCCAGTTCTAAGGGGACAAAAACAGACCGCATGCACGCAACAGACATAAGAGTAGAAGCCACCTCTTGGCACGGACGCCTATGCGCGCTGATCGATGCGGTTGTTTGGTCTCAGGTGAGTCATCTGGCACGTGCACAACACCTATAGGAGGACTGGCGTGAAGGGGGCATAAGCCAACACGACAACGACAGGGCAAGCAAGCTGCGGAAACGTGGAGTACAAACCCACTACTGGAGCTGGGCACGACCACGATGCCTCGGCCGCGACTGCAGGAGAAGAAGGTCCGCAGATAGGGAAGGAGAGGTAGGAAAAGCAGAGCAGGGATAACCAGAAAAAAAAAACAATCAGGCAGACGCAGAGAAGCCAAAGGAACTCACCGCTTAGCGGTGTCACCGAACCATCCACTCGATCGCGCCGGCGCACAGGAGGTGGTTTGGCCGGAGGCCCAACCATCCCTCAACAGGAGCCAGGTCTGGGTTATAGAGGCTTCTCAGGTATCAAAAAAAGCGAGGGAAGAAAACCCATTTGACAGGGCACACACGGTCTGCTACAGCTGATACATGACCATATATCTCATAAAGAATCCCTGTGAAAGCCTGAACAGAATATCTAGTTCTACCCTAAACATAGCCTCAGTACAGATGGAGCAGGGGTAGCTTGCATATTTAGGTGCCAAGGATAGAGAAGGTCAGATAAGGGTTTATATTTCATTACAACATCAAGCTCAGCCAGGTAGACCCTCTCTACTAGCATTAGATATTCTGATATACAGATAAAGAGGACGATGCAAAATCATTTTATGAAGAACGTGAATATAATCGCTGACCTGTAGTGTGCTATATATTCTAACTCCAGTAATTTAAAACTCCAAAGTTTCAGAAATCGAATGGCGTGTGGCAAACACTATATTATAACTCTAGTCATTTGAAGTTTCAGACTTTCAGAAACTGAAATATCAAATAAAGGAAGACTGGCCCTTGTAATTGCGCAAACTGATATTGGTATACATACAAAGAAGATCACGTACAGGGCTAACACCTAGATAAAGCCATATTTACTGATGACCTCCCTACTCATAGTAAAGGCGAGTATCTACCATTACCTAAAAGAAGAGACCTTTAAAAAAAATCTAGAGTTCACATGAACACTACTGATGATATCATCCTTCTTAGAAAATGCACATCACGGTCTAACAAATAATGGATGTATGAAGAAATCAGCATATTAAGATATTGAAAAGAGGCCCAAGGATCTGATGCCACAGAAAAAAGTTTGTTTTGTATTTCCATCAGCTTGAAAGCACACGCAAAACTGGAAGGCCATGTCACAACATAGTTTATTTTTTTTATTTTTTTCCTAAAACTGCAACATGAAGGTATATACAACATGACTCAACAGCAGTGCATGCAACAAAGTAGTTTGTAGCAACAACCACATACTGCTGTTTTAAGACTGCTCGACGGTGGGGAAGGATGAAACAGTGGTGAACCTCTAGGACTGTTTAATTTTGTCACTGAAATGGCGTCCAGACTATATATTCTGTGAACTGCTTTCACCCAGTGCAGCAGTTTTGACACAGTTTTTATCCTATATGTTTTGGCCCATCACATTGTTTAATACTCCCTCCGTCCCATAATGTAAGACGTTTTTTGACACTACGCTAGTGTCAAAAACGTCTTACATTATGGGACGGAGGGAGTAACAAATATCCATATCGCTGAATATGTTATCTGATTAACCCCTATTCTTCAAATGATCAAATATCCATATTTTCTACGCATATATGCTTAAAACACACATTTACCTCTAGTCTGGTAGCTCCTATTATAGGTTCCAGTCAGTAGAACCCTTTTTTTGGGTTATAGCAGAAGGAAATGCATTAGCACACATGGGCAAAGCCACATAGAACTTCAGACTTGGCAACACAAAAACAGTCGTAGGGACAAAACAGAAGCACCCTGCGTGCACAAAAAAGTAAGGTGAGGCAGCGAAGCTTACATTGACCAGACCCATGGATGGATGCATGAGGACAGCGTAAGTATAGGCGGGCGAGGCACACGGAGGAAGAGGCAGCAACACAGACAAACAACCGAGCAGGCTACACAAGACAAGAGGCGATGCTTAGAGAACAGCTTTGAATGACTAAACAGCCCAACTTTGTCTAACAAACTCATACCTTTCAACACCTTCTTTATTTTATTTTCAGTTGATTTGTAAATCAAATAAACTACAATTTTCCACCACGCATGCAAGTTCTTTTGCAAAGTTCGGTACAACCTACACTTCACAGAAATGTATTGATTGCTTAATCAGTTTATCCTACAGGGCTTTTATTTGCTCTTGGAAGAGCGGCTCCCTTTATCTGGAATGAGTCAATGAGGTAACAACATGTAAATAAAATCAGCTCTTGGGTCACCTCCAGGCAACAGCTAATGCAAACTCTGGTCACTGAGTTAAGCGCAAATAATATTGGTGTGGGCTAATCTGTACGTTTTTCAAGTATGCAACCAACTGTAAGCTAACTCTGATGGCAGTACAAAGCTAGCCATCTAGGTAGCGTTTGGTTGTGTGGCTATCCAATTGAAGGATAGGGATAGCCAGCTTCCCTGAGGATGCCGCTCGTTTGGTTAGGAATGCACAAAGGATAGGGATAGCCAGATACCTACGAATATTCGCCCAAAACCTGGTTGACGAGAGCCGCCAAATTCTCATGGACGAGGGCAGCCATCGTCGCGCGACGCCCTCTATTTCCCGCTTTGGTCACCTCCATCGCGCTGAGCAAGTACAATGGCGCAGTCGAGGTACATGTCCTCATGCGTTCCTCTCACTCTTCCGTTGGCCGGCGGCGGCCGGCGGGGAGCTCCGGCATCGCCCGCGGAGAGCTCTGGCCGTGGTGAACGAGGAGCACCGGTCCTGTGTAGCACTGTCGTATTTCCTGCAGTTGATTTTTCGTCCCTCACGCGGAGCTCTGGCGGCGGCCGGCATGTATGCTTCAACAGTTGCATAGTTAGGTGCAGCTCCGGCATAGTTAGGTGCACAAAGAATTGTGTGTATGCTAGCCCCGCTTGTGTATATGTGAGAGGATTCCTGGCTGATTTGTGTGTATGCTTGCGTATATGATATTTCTCAAGTTTATTTTCGTCACCACAATATCCATCCACCCCTTTTCCTGTCAACCAAACATACTAATGGCTATCCCTAACCACCTTGCATCCTTCTAACCAAACAACAAAAGATGACTATCCCTAACCAGCTGGTTGGGGATGCCCTTAGCCAATCCATCCTTGCCCGCGAACCAAACGCCACCCTAAATGCAGCAACTACATGTGTCATGTAGGTTAAGAATACACTTAATCTACCGCCCAGCACACATGAACCACTATAGCATGTAAACGACACAACAAATCTGGAATGTATATATATCCAGGGGCTTACATTGAATAGGATGACAAGCTATAGCCTTACAAGCCGGCGGAGGACGATGAAGTAAGCAACCACCCGTAGAGAGCAAAGCGCAGTGGTCAGCGAAGCAAAAATCACCAAAACCACAACAGCGGAGGCGAACCAGCATAGGACAAGAGGCGTGAATTTACCTCAACCGAACGACTCCATGGCAGGCGTAGTAATTAAAGAATCACAGTGGGAGACAACCAGGACAGCTGCAGTTCAAAACAGAGGAAGAAACTAAGAACAGATATCAGAGAAGATGGCATGGAAAAGTAAAAGGAAAGTGGGCAGAGACAACCACAAGCACATCTCTGAAAGTACTCTAACCTGTCCTGAAACTTAAAGCCTGTGTGGTGTTAATCTGTTTATGTGGTATTAATTATTATTACATGCATGTCTTGAAGGAATAGATATATGGAGTAATGATATTGCTAGAAGGATCACAGAGATTTATACATGATGCTTTTGTCAACTAAATGACTGCACCCTAGGATCCAAACCTTGATTTGACTTCCGCATTATATTTAGAAAAGAACCTGTACTTCAGTACCACCAATCAAATTAAACTTCACCATTATTTTCAGAATACTGTAGTAGCCCATGTTCATGTTTCAGCAGAAGAACTTGGTTTCAAAGAACCGTGAAACTAGGCAAATATATTGAGATTGGTTATTTTACCTCTGTTTTAGTATTCAAGTTGCAAATAATTAAGACCTGAACTTTTTTTTATATCAGACAGAGTTTAGATGAAACCATTTCTGAACCCTCGTAAACCATATAGTTGGCAAAATTGATTGAGCCTAATGAAACCCTGGTAAACCAAACATTATGATTTATTCTAAATGTTCTTTAGATAGGGGGGCACTAAAATCAAGTCAGCCATACTATATAACTAGCAAGATGCCCATGCGTTGCACGGAACATCAAGATGCATTTGTATGAGTAGTTTATCTTGTGGGAGAAAAGAATGAACGAGGGAATGCCTTATTTGCAAATGCGGAGAGGGGTGTGGGTATCTTTTTGCAAAATTGCCATAGTTTCCTTCCTATCCGTCGGATATAAATCGGATGGCTTATATTGCAGGATGGCAGGAACACCATCATCACCAACTATGTCTTTTATAGGAGTAGAGATTAGTGGTTCTGTGACCAATCCAAGTTTGCAAAGAATGGCTCATGCCATTAAATTAGCAGATTCAAGTTTCTAGCTAACACCTAGTGGTCAATGCAAGGAGGAGGGCGGCATGGAAAATAATCTGAACTCAACTCAACCAAACAATCCCATTTAAGGCTGAACCGAGGCAGGAAAAACAAAATGCTCAACGGGAACCTATCCAACCCAGAGGAAAAAGGAACAGCTTCTTACCGCCAAAGAAGCAGCAAGATCCCAAAAATAAGCCCAAGAACACATGCCAGTGAGCCAAAAAAACTGGTAAAATTTAGGAGAACATGCAGAGGGGTAGCAGCCTGATCAGAAAGGAACAAACATGGAAAACAGGGATCTGCTTTGTTTAGTTTATGACAAATCCACTGCTGCCGAAAAGAATCTGCTTGTTTAGCTTATGAGAAAGACATTGTTCTTAACTGGTCATGACATGAAGCTTATCTAGGATTATAACAGGTAACACCGAGGGCGGCATAAGAGCACAGCGACCGGCAAGACGACAGGCCGGGATCAGAAGCTCACCTCAATCAAACGACCCGATCCAAGGAAAACAGGTGAACAGCAGACACCGAGCAAAGCAGTGCACCTGCAGCATAAGACAGAAACATGGTGAGGAACTTCCCACAATCATTATACATTTTGTTTTTAATCTCTTCAGGTCAAGCAAACAGAATCGGTCCCAAATTTACACCACTCCATATCTAGAACCTGAATTCAACATGTTTGAACTGAAAAAAAGAAAAAGAAGTCTTGCCGGAGGCAAGGTAGGTCGACAGGGAGGAGGCAACAGCAAAAGGGCAGCAATCAGCAAAATCATAGATGGAAACATGGGGAAACAGCAGCACGCACAAACGAGAGGAACAGACGGGAAGAAATGAAGACCCACAAAAGCAGACCGACACCCTGCCCACCTCGCGCGACGGCGAGGAATCAGGAGGACGACCGGGATGAGCAGACTCGAAGGGGAGATGGACAGGGTGGAATGGCCTGCGGGAGAAACGGGCAGGAGAGGGGAGGTAGTGAGTAGGCGAGGTGAGGAGCAGGTGGAGGATGGGAAGGGACGGGGAGTAGCGTCTCCCTCGTCGCACATCACGCGACCATCCCCTGCTACGGCGTGACGGCGTGCACAGTGAGGAAGGGGGTGACGAGAGGCACAGTATGGTTAGACGGGCCTCATGGTTCGTCCAACGAGTTTTGCACGGTTTCCATGAGGCCTTTGCAGGCCGCACGTGGAGGGGCCAGATGTCGTTCAGTTGGCGAGGGGAAAGGCCGACCGGACAGCAAAAACCCGCAGCAGTGACTGTGGATGGTGTGAGCGTCGAGAGCCTCGTTGAGGTCTTCTCTTGACAGATAGCTCTCACAAACAAATGTTGCATATAATTTGCCATTCAAATATGCAACACAGAAAACTAAAAGAACGAGTCATCATCCATACAAAAGGATGGGTCCAAAGTGTCAACTGTCATGACAAGGCAAAAGAATATAGTTCATCTCACGTCCATACTTGAAACTGCGAAACAAACAGTTTGGTGATACCAGCATCTACTATCCCAACGGAAGTACATGCCCATGTGCAGTAAGTAAACCATGGTAAAATGGATATACAATGCATCTGAAGATCCCAATGGAAGTAATTTTTTCCTTCCTTATACTCCTTAAATAGCGAGTCCAGATATTATAGTTTCCCCTCCTTTAAGGAACACATTCGAAATTGTTCTACTCACACCAACAAACTGCTAGCAGAAAGCACTTAATAGTAATGAGATCTAGCACATACCTGTTTGAAAGAGCCCAGGGTACTTCTAAAGCATCATGCCATCATGTTCCAAAGTAGCCTCACTCTCTGTTTGGCTTGACCAAAGCACCTTCCTTAACTTGATAACCTCCATCCTTGACACATGATCAGAGATCTCCAAAATACGCACCAGATGGGGCTCGACGGTGACGTCCTGTTGGATAATAAGCACCACAAAGGTGCATTTAATTACTGAACTACACCGGGACCAAATTCCCTTGTAAAAGAAAACTACCATCCTGAATCAAGCATAACAAAAATATAGCAGGTTAAATTAGATTTAAACACAGTTTCATGCTTCTGCCTTTAAGCCAAGGTCAGTTACATTACTTTCTGCCACCCAGTACTTCCAGTTGCTGCTGCGGTAAGATATAGTTGGGGAAGATGCAGCTCTTGCCTTGAAATTGCCAGCGCTCTGGTCACCACTTGCCTTTGAGGCAATCAAAACCTCACTTGTAAACGGGCTTGGTGTTGACATTTCTTGCTCCATGTTTTCAAGCTGAATTAAAACAATTCAATGATGTCATTTCATGCTCCAGATCTTCAAGCTGAAACCAATCGGTAACAGTAAAAAGAAGAAAAAATTCAAGACCATCGACCTTCATTTAAATTCAATTAATATGTCGGTAAGAAACTCCATCACATCTTTTAAAGCAGATTTTTCTGAACCTCCTTTAGAACAAGATGCATTGCCACCTTTATCACCCTTGGTCTTTTTCAGGTTTACCATACGTGATTTGCATATGGAATCGCATCACCAATCTTGAATGCCAGTTCAGAGACAGAACACATCCTTCTGATTCTATGACTGAATCAACGAAATTAGAAGGAAAAATAACCTAAATATGAAAGAGAACAGAATTATGTAACAGATCTTTTTTCTATGATATAACCAGAGTTCAACACCATAACTACATAATATCCAAGTTGAGGCACATAAAATTCAGTTTAACAGGCTAATAAAATGTACACCTAAACCCGTAGACGGATGCAAGAACCACAACACTTGGGTTGACAGTAAGTTGTTTTATAACACTGTGGCAGACAATTGATACTGGTATTACCACAAGGAGGATGTAGTGTAACAATCTGACGATGGTCTGGGTCAACCAAATTATCCAAGATGGCTAAAGCTTTGAAAAAGTTATCAAGTGAATTGTCCATGTCTTCTGCAAACCAGATATGGGGCAATGAGTATCAAGACCATTAACCAACTAAATAAAGAACAATAACTATAGTTTAAGATATAATTGAGACTACCTCTTTATATGGAGACTGCAGCCAGAGCAGAAAAGATTTTAACATTCTTCATAGTGGTGTTTGGGCTCTTCTCAACTATTGCTCTTGCATTCTCCAACATTTTTCAGGCAAGATCCAAATCAGAGTAATCTTCGTCTCCTGCCATGCCATCACCATTGTCACTGTGATGGTTCCCATCCTCCTGATATTTGCCATTTGAGTTTTGCCCTAACCAATGACTATTATCAGTATTTGCCATGGATGGAAGATAGGCAAATCTATGATCCAAGTAAACCAATATAATGTGTGTAGTATTGTTGTAAAAGAAGCAGCCCATTCAAAGCACTCTAGGTTGACAGAGGAATCAAATGAAGTCAGTCCTTCGGAGATTGATATCTGTTTAATCTGGTATTGGCATTCCCAAATGTGCAACTAGAGAAATGGCTGAAACAACGCATATGCAGTAGGACACTCGTATTGTTTTCTTTCAAAAAAAATGTGGCAGAACTAAGTATATAAATGGTACCGCACACCCAAGCTCAATCATAGACATTTCTTTGATTAAGCAACCCAAGCTGTTTCTTGTTGTAGTACCAAAAATTGTATTGCACCGGAAGGCCCTGCTTGGATTGAGTGTAATTTCTGCATGCTCCCCAGTATTGTTTTTTTTTTCAAGATTGAGCTAAATACTGGGGAGCACACAAAAAATACTCACAATCGAAACAGGCCCTAAAGAAAAGAAAAAACACTTTGATGAGATGTTCTCCTACAGAATGATGATGAGAATCAACAGCTAATTCCAAACATTTTCAAGTTTTGCCAAGACCATTAACTTCAAAATATAGTGGTACATTAATGATTAACAGTTTACCACGTATAGTCTTCAACAGGTATGAACAGAGGATGAGAAAAGGTTGTATATCGTAATGAGTATGGTATTATAAACTACTTAGATAGATAATAATAGTAACATATTCTAGTGTACATGACCATATGGGGTAACGGGATAACAACGCACATTCTTTGAGTATGACCTTCCTCCGAAGATGGAGCATCCATAATATTGCTAACAGAGGCATTTGAGTATCCAGTATCATCTTCGTTGGTTGCACTTCCCACTGATTCTTTTTTAATGCATTACTCAAAGTGCCAAAAGGCCAGTTCTTGAGTACGAGCATTCTTGAGAATGTTGAGGAGCATCTCCTCCATATTCGTAACACGTCATAGCACACTCTGGAAAAAGTTCTCCATAAAATGCAGCCCTGGGTGGAAAATATATACATCATCTGCTTGCCTCTTGTAACAACTTCCTAGTGCATATACACATTATATATGAGGTAGAAGTTTGAAGTAGCAACCAAATAGAACTCCTAAGTAGTGGGTGGAAGGGAGAAACCATAACCTGATCTCATGGGCACAGCCAGGGCAATATACGGCGTTGACAAAGTCCCATTTCTCCATGGCCTTGGAACCCTTTTGGAATAGCCCCTGTGCACACTCTAGTTTAGTACATGGAGTGTAAAAGTTCGTGTAGGGAATGACTACATCGCCTACCATCCGCCCCTGGATGTTTACCTTCCTGACTTGATGTGTACTTAGATCAACCATTAGCAACTCAGAGCATGTTTTCAGCACAATCACTCCAGCTTTGTCCATGAAGCAATCGGATGGATTTGTCCGGTAAGGCATGAGTAGGGAGCAGCTCATGGATGGCGCGGAACTGAGCCCATTCTGCAGCTCTGTTGGGATCAAATACCCTGGTCCACATGGTACGGCCACCGGTGTCCTTAGCGTCATTGTAGCTGACAAACCCCAGGTTGCCATCTTCTGTCACGACGAAGAAGTTATCGTGGCTCTCATCAAATTCGGAAGGCACGCTGAACCATGACAGCTTCTGCTCGACCAGATATATGTCAGTATGTGCAAGATTCCAAAACCGGTATTGCAGGGAAAACATATTGTGTTCCCCAAAACGACGCTGTCCCAGACCCTGCCGAAGACCATGGTCTGTGGGTGCTCAAAGCTGGTGAACTGGCTCCAGGTACCGGCCTCAAACGAGTAGACGCAGCCCTGCCTACGACCACAATGAGAAAGGGGTTTCCGTGGCAATCGACAACATGGTCGCGGCCGTCTGCGGCGCAGAGCACCACCTCATTCCAGCTGCTGTCAAAGAACCAACCACTGGGCGTCCGTGATGGGGTCCCAGACGATGAGGCTCTGGTCCTTGTCGTCGACGCCGTCGAATTCCTTGTACTTGTCATAATTCTGAAAAGGACGCGGGCGTGGCGTGAGTCGAGCAAGCACCTGAGTGGAGAAGGCAGTGGTGGGGGCGAATCTGGAGTTGCCGATGTAGCCACCGGAGCGGACGTGGTGGAGCAATCCCAGCAGGGGCGCCCTCCGGTGGAACTCGCCGTAGCGGCGGCAGCAGAAGCCGGGGTCGTCCAGGACGGCGACGAGGTGCCAGTCCTTGCACACGAGGGAGGCGCGGGCGAGGTGCTCCAGCTCGTCCGGCGGGCAGCGGATGAAGATTTCGTTGACGATGGGGTCGAGTAGCAGCACCCGGTGGCAGCTGGGTTCCGGCGGACACTTGTCGGCGGCGGCCGATTGGGGAGGGTTAGGGTTGCGTCGGGGGGGATTTGGGGCGAGCCGAGGAGCGAGGGGTGGTGCTGCTGGTACCTATGCTTGATCCGCTGATGAGAACAGACGGTGAGTAGGCGGCGAAGGCCGCCGGTGAGGGGAACCGGCCAGAGATGAGAGAGGATGCGGGCGCCGCGCGGTCGTCGGAGCTAAGCGGTGGAGTGCGTGCACGACCGCCTCGGCGCCTCCTCGGAAAACTTTTCCTTCCGAGCTGTTATGATACTCCGGAAATCAAAATTTAAAAATTTCAAAGTTCTAGGGAAAAAACTGTGGATATTCACAACAAATGTTTCTATAGCCCCTGAAGGTTCCAAATCTAAATTTGATCTACACATACACAAACAGAAAACCCAAATACTTCATCGTGCACGCGCACAATATGGGCGAACCGAACGGCCGCGTGAGGACGTTTGATGAGTGCGTATCGTGAGGCCCCTAGTGCTAGGTGTTTTTTTTACTGTAAATAGACTTTATTTCTTAAATAATAAACATGTCATTTGCTAATTCGCCTGCCACCTGATTGGCCTCTCTATAGCAATGTTTGAAAGATATTGACGCAAAGTCCATCATAAGCCGTTTGCACTCTGTGATGATAGCTACCTCCGGGCCTAAATAATCATCAACTTGGTTCACCAAGTCCACCGCGAAGGAACAATTTGATTCAAGTTCTATGTTGTTGCATCCAATATGAGCTACCAAGTACAGCTTGTTTCTAATGGCAGTTAGCTCAGGTGAGTCAACTCCATTAATGTTTCGAACAAACCAACTTGCTACCGCAGTAAATTCACCTCAGTCACCACGAGCCACTACACCACAAGCATCTGAAAGTGTTTCATGTTGAAAGGAAGCATCAATATTTATTTTCACTATCCCTTGTCCTGATTTCCTCCACATGTGATCACTCTTCTTTGCTAGACCATTGGGTATAGTTGATCTGAGGTAATTTGTGACCAAAACCTTGATGGCTAGTGCAGTTTTTTTCCAATGTTTGGACTTTAACTCCTTTTACTATCTAGACGATGAGGGGAAAGAAGGCTAGGCGAGACGAGGGCCTACCACCAGGGAGAAGGCCAGTACGACGGAGGAGGTACGCCGTGACAGCTTGTATCTGTGTTAGTATTTCTTTGAAAAGGAAGGGATGATGCATCACAACAGAGGTAAGAATTTCCCTCAGTTATGAAACCAAGGTTATCAATCTAGTAGGAGAACCAAGCAACACTATGTAAATAACACCTGCACACAAACAACAAATACTTGCAACCCAACGCGTAAAGGGGTTGTCAATCCCTCAACGGTATTGAGAAAGATTAAATTGTATGAGATTTGATAAATAGATCTAACTAAAACAAAAAATAAAATAAATAAAAGAAAAGAAAATTGCAGCAAGGTATTTTTGGTTTTAATATGATAGGAAATAGACCCGGGGGACATAGTTTTTACTAGAGACTTCTCTCGAGAAAATAGCATACGGCGGGTAAACAAATTACTGGTGGGCAATTGATAGAAAAAGCAAATAATTATGACGATATCCAAGGCAATGATCATGTATATAGACATCACATCCAAGATTAGTAGACCGACTCCTACCTGCATCTACTATATTATTACTCCAATTATCGACTGCTATCCTGCATGCATCTAGTGTATTAAGTTTATGGAAAAACAGAGTAATGCATTAAAAATGATGACATGATGTAGATAAGATAAACTCACGTATGAATAAACCTCATCTTGTTACACTTAAGAGCAACGATATATGCGTGTCTCTTTCTGTCACTGAGATTGAGCACTGCAAGATCAACCCCAAAAATTGATATAAAGTTGCTAGTAAATGTACATAAAACATCCAAGATTGATACTTTAATAGCATGGAACAATAAAAAATTATAGATATGTTGAAGACGTATCAGCATCCCAAGCTTAATTCCTACATATTCATTATATATTCTTTTCTTTTGTAGCATGGACATTTGGACTTTAAGTGATTTAAAGTAATAGTCTATAATTTGACATTAAGACACTAATACTCAAGCATATCAACGCTAAAGAAAGCTATCTCTAACCTATTATGCTGAATCATTGATCCATTCATGAAACACACTCAAATATTAGCTACATCCAATGCACAAATATGATAATAGTGTTCCCTAGTGATGCTTTATAAGAGATGAAGACTCGATTTTTTTTTTGCATAAAAGTAAATAGATAGTCTCTTCGCAGAGGGAAGCAGAGATTTGTAGAGGTGTCAGAGCTCATAGCTTAAATTGAGAGATAAAATTGTTTTGAAAGCCATAATTTTTCTATCAACGAAAACGACTGAGAATTCTCAATATCTTCCATGCTAGATAAATCATAGGTAGTTCCCAAACATAAAATAAATTTTATTTTATTTCTCACCATTCTTGCACAATCCATGGCTAGCCGTATCTATGGGTGCTTTCCATACCAACACTTTCCAAGAATTTATTATTGAACAACATATTAAAATAATTCATTTCGGGACCGGGCATCCCTATTATCTGCCACCCTCTCGCGCAATGACAAGTGAATAAACACTCATCTTGAGAATAACCTACCTAGCATAAAAAAATACTAGTCACCCCATGTCGCTTCATGAGCGGTACGAGCACACAAAAAGGAAATTTATTTTAAAAATTAGAGTTGGCACATACAAATTTACTGGAACGACATGAAAACACCACATATAGGTAAGTATGTTGGACTCATTTGGCTCAACTTTGGATTTAAGAAGTTGGATGCACAAGCAGTATTCCCGCTTAGTACAAATGAAGGAGCTATGGTCTCACAGAACCAATCAATCCAGTTATACATCAATGTTTCTCGAAACCCAAGCAAAGAAACAATTGTCAAACTAGTGACCAATCAAACAATCAAAAAAAATTAACGACGCATAAGTCTTCCCTTTATCACATATAAAATCTCAGCACAAAATATCAACTGGTGATCTAAATGATCTTATATTTCTTTACAGAAGAAGTACACTTCATTTTGAACCTCATAAAAATTGGAGGGTGTGTGCTTCTTTTCAATATTCATAGCTACAGGTTTCCATGATAATGGGGAATGGAAATTGACCTTGTAAGATTGGGTTATCCTAAATTTACACTCAGCAATTTAACAGTAACATGTTCAGTTGCTGATCTTTGTAAAATTGAGATATTTCCTTTTGCCATCTTGACCGGTGCAAATCTCAAACAAGTGGATCGAGGTTATGAAACTACACGTGTGGTTGCTATTAAGTTGAGGCTCTTTGTCGGGGCGTATCTCTGCGGCCTCGAGCACCTATGGGGCACTGGGGGCCCCTTCTAGTCCGGCAAGGGAGCGGGGGTCGTGCGCAGAGCAGATCGAGGTCGAGCGCGCGGGGAAGACGGGTAATTTTTACCCAGCTTCGGGGCTCTCCGGAGAGATAAAACCCCTACTGCTGCTTTGGTGGTTGTATTTGATCTTGCTCGAGCATGCGAGCGTATGGTGGTGCTGTGGGTGTCGAATGGACCGAACCCCTTCTACGTGCGCATGGGCCTCCCTTTTATAGTCTGAAGGGGGTACCCACAGGTGGCAGCGTAGGAAGAGGGGGTAGAAACGTAAAAACGCAGGTTGGTACAACAGTGCACAACAGTGCCCCTACCTAACTCTGACGGTAGGGGACAAGGGCATTAAATGCCCGTCTGGTCGCCCCAACAGTGTAAAGAAACGACCGTTAGGTGAGCCACCGGTTGCCACGATGGCGCCTCTGCCAGCTCCGTTTGCCACCTCGCTCCGCATGGCCGCGTAGTGCCTCGCCACGTGCCCTTGGGATGGCCTTGCGATGACACGTTGCTGGGTGTGCTGAAGTTTGGGTGGCAGCCTTGCCGCGGCAAGTGCCTTGCCGCGGCCCCTATCTTGTTGTGCCGGCAAGCTTGCCGGCCGTCGGGCCTTGTCGGGGCGCGCGGGGCGCCGCGGCAAGTCTTCTGGTGATGCCCTGGTTGGCCTTCCCGGCAAGCTCCTCTTGCCGGGGCCTTCGTGTTCTTGGCTAGTACTTTGTTCTTGAATGGCAGTAATAAACAATGGTGGAGGGCCTTGGCGGGCGCCCGGCAAGCCTTGCCGCGGGGTGCTGCGACTGACCGTGCACAAGTTCGGGGTACTAAGGTACCCCTACTTTAGTACACCGACAGAGCCCCGGCTCGGGCCATACAAGGTGCCGGCGTTGTTGGGCCAGGCCAAAAGCAAAGGCACGGCACGCAGCGGGCTGGGTCCGCATGAATTGGGCTCCGTGCCACCGCGCCCCCCCAACGCAAGCGCGCGTCGATTGCGGCGTCGTGGGAGACGTGGGTGGCGGGTGCGATCTTCAAGGCGCCCACCCCCGTGATCACTGGGCAGGGCGAGGTCACTTCATCCGTCGCCCCGTCTCCGCTTTTTCGCCACGCGGCTCCCATGCGCGGGGGTCGGGCGGGCGGCGGAGATCCCAGGCCGTCACGGGCGGAGATGGTGGGTCGGCCCCGCTCTTCTGCCCCCCTCGTGCCCTAATTGGCTGAGCGGGGCGGCCGAGCCCCCACCTTGCTCCTTTAAGAAGGGCTGAAGGGGAGCGCAAAAATCCCGCACTCCATCACCTTCCTCTTCCTTCATCTTCCGTTACTCTTCCTCCCATCTGCCATGGAGGGAGGTAATCCTGGTCCTTCTTCGGTGGCGGCGAGGGTCGCCACCAGGCAGCGCGCCTCTCCCTATCCTGCGCCTGCGGCGGCGGAGTCGGCCGTGAGGGGAAGAGGGAGGGGGCGAGGCCGCGGACGAGGTCGTGGGTGGTGGTCGCGCGCTCGGGAGAGGCGGGCGGGCGTCGCCACCCCGTCTCCGCCGGCAGCTCCTCTCCTCGAGGCGGTCCACACCGGGACGCACTTCGGAGTTCTTCATCAGCTGCGCCAAGCACCTCGTCGCCGCCTCCGGCTGCCGGCCTGTTCATGAGCGCGATGGAACCGGATCCGCCGAGATGTTGGAGTTGCGCATGAGGGGCTGCGGATCAGCGGCACTCGAGTGAGCGTCGATCCCCAGCCCGGCGTGATGTACTTCGACCGAGGGTGGAAGACGTTCGCTCGATCCACAGCTTGACGGCGGGTTTACCCTCCATTTTAAGTTAATGGAGGCGACCTTCGCCATCAAGGTCTTCGGGGACTCCGGCACCCGGGCGAGATGCTGTGTGGACAGCTCCTCCGATAGCGAAGGCCCCTCCTCGAGCGAGAGTGACGAGGAGGGGAGCGACAGCGACGACGAGGATGGCGGGTCCGACTAGGCGTCGGTCGCTGCCTCGCGCGCCACCGGCGACCCCATCATCCGGGTCGCCGGCCTTCTGAACTCCCCGGGGCCGTCTCCTTGGGCGGCTGGCGTAGGGAGGCTGCGGAAGAGGAAGAGGGGTGGCGGCAAGGCCGTCAAGTCGGAGTACGAGGGCGAGGAGCCCTCGACAGCGTGCTGACGTCCCGCCGCCCCGTCTTCAAGCTCTGCCTCCGGCGCCTCCGTCTCCGCCAAGCTCCTGGCCGGCCCCCGGGAAGTTCTCTTGGTGTCTTCTGGCACCCGTGGCTCACCTAGGCGCCCCTTTTGCCCCCCCGGCAAGCTTCTCTTGCCGGTGCCTCCTTGACCCACCTCCTGAACAGAGATACAGGAGAGGGATTACGGGCATCTTATCTTTCAATTTGTAAGCCTTCGGGCCTTAGCTGTATTTAAAATCAGTAATCCTCTCTATCATGTTTTTCATCCTCTATGGACTTGTACTAAACGGGGATGTTTTTAATGAAAAGAGGGGAATGCTCGCCGGACTAAGTCCTTTACTTGATTTTGTGTCTTGTACGTTCCCACCCTACGCTTCTAGGGGACTTGCCGGAGCGAACACACTTGCTGAGTGCGGGATATCAGCAGCCCGCTGGCGGCGTTGCTTCCGGCAAGCAACCTTGTCGGGCCAGTTGCCACACGCTTGTATTGTTGAGCGGACTCGGAAACAAGCCAAGGGCGCAACTTGACCGCGACTCGGCTCCTCCGCGCACGGGTTTTACAAGACACGCCCATTCAAGGACGCGGCCCCGCCTTCCCCGGCCCACAAGAGGATGCATGACGAGGGATGAAAAACTTATCTGACTCCGCAGCCTCCCGGCGACCTTAGCTTGTCGGGGAGGAACCTTGGCCTTCGCAGCCCCCGGCAACCCTGGCTCCGCCAAGACCCAGGTGCCGGTGCGCCTTCTCTTGCCCTTGCCGCCGATGCCGCGGCCTCCGGAGGCCCTGGCCCGTCCCGAAGGAACTTTGGCACTTGTAGCCCCCAGCGAAGCTGGCTTGCCGGGGCCCGCGCGCCAGCGCGCCCCTCGAGCTTCTACTTGTCTCTGTTATTACAGCCATGAAAATAACTGAGACAGCACTGTAATAAGTTTATTATATATAATAATTTTTTTATGGTGCGACTCTGCAACGCGATGCCATGCTTTGCCCTTCGTATGTTTACACTCTACGCTTCTAGGGAACTTGCCAGCGCTAACACACTTGCTGAGTGCGGAACATCAGCAGCCCGCTGGCGGTGTTGTTTCCGGCAAGAAACCTTCTCGGGCCAGTTGCAGCGCACTTGAATTGTCGAGCGGACTCGGAAACAAATCAAGGACGCAACTCAGCCGCGAGTTCGTTCCTCCGCGCACAAGTTTCTCATACGAAAGTCGCCCCACGGCAAGGCTTGCTACGTTACGCCCTCTACTTCGTTGTATCCCTCGTACGTTTCTAACCCTACGCTTCTAGGGAACGTGTCGGCGCTAACACACTTGCTGAGTGCGGGACATCAGCAGCCCGCTGGCGGTGTTGTATCCGGCAAGAAACCTTCTCGGGCCAGTTGCAGCGCACTTGTATTGTTGAGCGGACTCGGAAACAAAGCAAGGACGCAACTTAACCCCGAGTTGGTTCCTCTGCGCACAGGTTTTTCGTACAAAGGATAAACGCTCGAGGGACATAACACAAGGCTATAGGACTAAAAAGTGCTCTGTACAAAAGCTCGGGTGACTTAGCTTTTCCGTCTTCAGCAATCCGGCGGGGCCGTGCTTCTTCCCCGATTTCCGCCCCCCTTGTATGTTTTCTTCCTCACGCTTTCGGGGAACCCTTCGGCGCAAACACACTTGCTGAGCGCAGGACATCAGCAGCCCGCTGGCGGTGTTGCCTCCGGCGGGAAGAACTCGTCGGGCTGGTTGCGGTGTGCTTTTATCATCGAGCGGACTCGAAGCAGATCGATGGCTCAACCTAACCACGATTCGACCCCTCTGCGCTTGGGCTCTTCATACAAGGTATGGACTTTCAGGGAGCACAACTCAAAAAGTTCGAAGTTTGGCAGCTTTCTTTGCCCCATCGGCCGGCAGAGCTCGATGGCGCGTCCTCGACGGCAGCGCGGCACTCCGGAGAGGCGGGCTTGCCGGAGTGAGCGCCAGAGCCGTTCTCGCCGGGCTTAGTCTTTGGTTGGTCTGCCTTTGCCTTCTCGCACTTGCCGGTGGAGCTCGATGGTGCTTCCTCGACGGCGGCGCAGCACTCCGGGGAGGTGCGCTTGCCGGAGTAGGCATCAGGGCTATCCTTGCCGGACTTGGCTTTCTTCTTCCCCCGGGGAGCTTCAGCGGCAAGTGGCTCGCACTCTGCTGCGGCCGCTGCTTCCCGATAGATCTTGTCGGCGCAGATGAGCGCATCCCTCTTGTCGCCTTGGACAGAGATAACACTCATCGGACCGGGCATCTTGAGCACATTGTATGCGTAGTGAGAGGCCGCCATGAACTTGGCGAAAAGGGTCGGCCGAGTATCCCGTTGTAGGGTCGGGGATATCAGCCACATCGAACGTGACCCTCTCGGTCCCGAAGTTCAGCTCACGCCAACGCCACGGCAATGTGATCTTCCCCTTTGGCTTGCTCCTTCCCGGATTTATTCCTTGAAAGGCACCAGTTTCTTCGAGCTCGCTGTCGGGGATCTGGAGCTTCTTGAGCACTGCGGAGGAAATCAAGTTCAGGCCGGCCCCGCCGTCAACCAGCATCTTCGTGACCTTGAGGTTGCGAATTGTTGGTGAAACCAACATCGGCAAGTACCCGACCGCAGTGATGCGATCGGGTGGTCCTCAACGCCAAAGACGATGGGCGTGCGGACCACTTCAGAGGCTGCGTGCCTCGACGGACGGCTCCACAGCATTCACTTCGCACCCACTATTTGAGTTGGCGGTGCGAGGTGTGCGAGGCGCCGCCGTCGATGCACAACACTTCATCATATACGAAACTCTTGATCATCAGTCTCATCTTCCTCCATCTCTTCATCCTCATCTTCATCTTCGTCCTTGTCGCGGCCGCGGGGAGGCCTGTCTCCTTGCCGCGGCTTAGCCTTGCCGCGGTGCCCTCCCCGGGCGGGAAGCTTCTTGCGGATCCTCCGCCACCTCCTGGGCTCTCTCCTTATCGCGCGCCATACTTAGCTTTTGCAGCTCCGCCATCTGCTCTACTTTTTTGCAGGTTTGGAGGTCATGGCCTTTGGTGCGGTGGATCTTGCAATAGCGCTTGCCGGAGCCATCCTGCTTGTCGGCGGCTGCTACAGCCTCGCCGGAGTCGTCGGTTTTGGCCTTGTCGGAGCCGCCTCCGTTGCTGGAATGTTCAACAGCTAGTACATCCTTAGCTTTTCTCTTCCTATTGTTCCGCCTCCGGTTCTTCCTTGCCGGGCGGCATCCTCACCGCCGATCCTTCGCTCCGCAACCTCTCCGGGATTTTCCTCCCTCCTCAGCCCGTGCACACTTGTCGGCCGAGCGCAGAGCTCGTGACATCTCTAATCTTGCACATCGCCATCTCCTCCTCATCCTGCGTTACGCACGTTCTGATGAAAGGCGCCGATAACCGCGGCGGGGTGGACGTCTGGGATGTTGCGCTGCACCTGGCTGAATCTTTGTATGTACTTGCGCAGGGGCTCCCCCTCCTTCTGGACAAGCAAGTGGAGGTCACTCTCCTGGCCATGAGGCTTGTGGCCACCCGTGAAGGCGCCGACAAACTGGTGACACAGTCCGCCCATGAAGAGATGGAGCCGTCCGGCAAGTGCATGAGCCAAGATCGGACGTTGGGCTTGAGTACCGGCGGGAAGTAGTTGGCGAGATCTTCTCGTCGCGCCCTCCGGCAGCTGCACCGCGATGGTGTAGATGCCGAGGAACTCCGACGGTGTATCCTGCCATCATACTTCTCGCACGCGTCGCTTGAAGTTCTTGGTTTTGGGCCATCGGACTTACCGCAGCTCGCGGGTGAACGCAGGGCAACCTGCCGCGTCGACAAGTCGCTGGTTCTCCGGCGCGTGCGTCGACAATGGGCCCAGCGCGCTGGTCGATTGACGTCGCGCTTCTCTCCGGCGCTTCGATCGAAAAGTCTGGCGTCTTTGTGTTGCCGTTCTTGGAGGACGTGGCGTTGATCGCGGCGAAGTTCGCGGTCCGACGACGCGTGGAGTCGCCGTCAGGGTTGGTCCGGCGAGCTGGCGATCTTGGCCTTCGGGGCTGGGAGTGCACGGAGGTGGCACCCCCAGCGGTCTTGTCGGCGTCGGCTTGCGTCTGGGCGCCTTGCCGGGGCCTCGATACGCTCGATCGCCGGGGCTTGTCGCCGTTGGCGAAGCCGATGAGGCTGTATATGGTCATCCTCCAGTCGTCGATCTTGTGCGGCGCCGGAGGGTAGTCTAGAAGCAGCTGGGCTCGGGCCAGCGCTTCCTCCGCTGTCTTGGGTGGCGGTGGTGATGAACGGCGCGAGGAGCGGGATGTGCTCGGACTCCCAACTGGATTGGGAGGTACCACACCCCGTCCAGGCGACCGTATCTCGCTCGCGCCAGCATGCGGGCATGCATGCTGACCTCGAGCGTCCCGCGACCCACCAGCTTGGCCTTGTTCCAACGCGAGAACGGTGCTAGGAGCACCGGGGCGTTGTTGACCTTGCACCTCCTGGGAAGGGTGCGGTGTCTGCTCGGTCGCCGACGCTTGCGGGGCCTTGTTTCTGGATCTGGTGACGACACGAGACCCACCGGCGGCGCCCGCTCCTCCGCCGGCGTCCACTCCACCGCCCGTTTGCTCCAGCGGTGGTGGCGGAATCGATGTAGACGGAGCGGCCACCTTCGAAGGCTTCTTCTTCGGTGGCATGTTGACGAAGATCTTGAAGTAGCGCGCGTGGAGACCGGATCAGATGCTCACGACCTCGACGCCCCCCTACCTGGCGCGCCAAAGATGTCGGGGCGTATCTCTATGGCCTCGAGCACCTATGGGGCACTGGGGGCCCCTTCTAGTCCGGCAAGGGAGCGGGGGTCGTGCGCAGAGCAGATCGAGGTCGAGCGCGCGGGGGAGACGGGCAATTTTACCCGGTTTGGGGCTCTCCGAGAGATAAAACCCCTCTGCTGCTTTGGTGGTTGTATTTGATCTTGCTCGAGCATGCGGCGTATGGTGGTCTTGTGGGTGTCGAATGGACCGAACCCCTTCTACGTCGCATGGGCCTCCTTTTATAGTCTGAAGGGGTACCGGCGGTGGCAGCGAAAAAGAGGGGGTAGAAACGTAAAAACGCAGGTTGGTACAACAGTGCACAATAGTGCCCCTACCTAACTCTGACGGTAGGGGACAAGGGCATTAAATGCCCGTCTGGTCGCCCCAACAGTGTAAAGAAACGACCGTTAGGTGAGCCACCGGTTGCCACGATGGCGCCTCTGCCAGCTCCGTTTGCCACCTCGCTCCGCATGGCCGCGTAGTGCCTCGCCACGTGCCCTTGGGATGGCCTTGCGATGACACGTTACTGGGCGTGCTGAAGTTTGGGTGGCAGCCTTGCCGCGGCAAGTGCCTTGCCGCGGCCCCTATCTTGTTGTGCCGGCAAGCTTGCCAGCCGTCGGGCCTTGTCGGGGCGCGCGGGGCGCCGCGGCAAGTCTTCTGGTGATGCCCTGGTTGGCCTTCCCGGCAAGCTCCTCTTGCCGGGGCCTTCGTGTTCTTGGCTAGTACTTTGTTCTTGAATGGCAGTAATAAAGAATGGTGGAGGGCCTTGGCGGGCGCCCGGCAAGCCTTGCCGCGGGGTGCTGCGACTGACCGTGCACAAGTTCGGGGTACTAAGGTACCCCTACTTTAGTACACCGACACTCTTACTCAACTAAGCTAGAGTCTTCAGTAATGACCAATTCAATTCTATGGTTTAGAGACTAAGTTATAATGTCTTTATGCAGTGTTTCCAGGTTCTATAGCCGTCAAGAATGTGGCTTGATTCAAGTTTGCTTCTATATCCACAAAATTCAGCAGGTGCTGCTCATCTTCTTCTAGGCATTTTGTCTACAAATATCTCTACTATTAAAGAAGAATCGAACGTCATGATGGTTCGACCTCCCTACCCCTCCGTTTCGTGAGATAAAATCGCTGGAAAAACCCCACATTCTACGCTAGAGAAAAAAACCAAAAGAAGATCCCACATTCTCCACTTCTCCTCCGAACTGGCCGGCTTCATCTTCAGATCTCTTTCTCGCCAACCCGAGCCCCCGACCCCCTTCTCGCCCCCACCGGCGACCTCGCAGCCTTGTTCCGCACACCACACCTGCCCCTCACCCTATCTCTCGACCAGAGGCCACAGATCCAACAGGTGTCCGTGCAGGATAGGACAGGAGCCACCGGGAGAGGACCTCCTTCTGGCCAACCTCCACAGCGCTACCGTGACCAAATCCCTACCCCGCGGCCTCCCCCACCCACCACCAGCCATGGCGACTGAAATGGCCGATGTAGGAGACCCGTTCGCGTCACCCTCTCCTCCAAGATGGCGGCCTACAGGGACAAGGCGGGGACATCACGTACAACAACCGTCTCGTCAGCTTTGGCGTGGAGGACGAGAAGATCGAGCACGACCGAAGCGGAGGAGGGTCACCTCTGCCTCATCGTGCATGAGATGTCACCTCTCTATCTTCATGGATTAAGAGCATCTCCAGCCGCCCCCCAGGACACCTTTTTAGGCTCAGTTTTAGGCTCGGACGACGCTTTTCACCGAAAAACGACCCAACCACGCCCTCAACGCCCCCAGGACGTCAAAATAGCGCCGCAAACCAAAGAAACCCGCGCCTGGGGGCTCTTGGGGCGCCATGAAGTTTCGGCGAATCGTGTCTCACCATATGTCCTTTTTCTTGGCCCACTTAACTAATCATTCTCCTCACAAACTTTTGCTTGGGGTGGGGTGTGACTGGGAAGATGCCCTCTTTATTTCGCCGGATGACCCCCAAGACACAAACTTTTTTTGGTTCGGTGGTGTTCTTGGGGGTGCCAACGGCTGGAGATGCTCTAAAGGAAGCAGCAGTGCGGATCCCATCTCCACTCGTGACCGGCTGTGCGATTGGCCTATTCTTCCCTTCTATCAGGTACGCGCCGGCACGACTCGCCTCTTCACACGTGACATGCTCTGTAGGTGCAAGAGGGACGGCGGCGGGATGCATGTCAGGACCCCGACTCAATGCCACATCGATCTAGCATGTAACACCTCATATCACTTTGCGGCCTCACGCACGGTATTCCCACGGGTGTCGCCTTACCTTTGCAGGGACCGTTTAGCCTTTTGGCACACGTATATGATAGTGTCGCTAGCATCCATATGATAAGGAGCCCGGCTGACATGGCTAGTCGTAAACCCAAAGTGGCACAAACTTACAGGACAGCATCCATGACCCGAAGATCGAGCGTGTCGGTCATCACGAGTGAATCCAGTGCTGTAGCACTGGGCTAGCAGACTCGGAGAACCGGGCAGTGGCGGGCTAACAGGACTCGGTATTCATCGCGTGACATTTCCCGAAGGGACGAGACACGAGAGCGAAGAAGGACACATGCCGGCCAACCTAAGTGTTCGGAGCAGTAGCAAGCTACCATGGCTCGGTGGAAACACTAGGAGACATTTCCGTAAGAGAGGCTACTAAAGATAAACAACTAGATAGTCGATCCCACACATACCAAGCATTTCAATAACATACACACAATATGCTCGATATGTGCAAATACAACATGGCATCACAACATGACTCTCGACTCAAGTATTTATTCAATAGGCTCGAGGAGCGAGATATTACAAGCGGGGTCTCATGACCCAACATTGAGCATACAAATCAAGCACAAGCGGAAGCTAATATGTCAGAGTACAGACATCTACAAATGAAAAAGGCTTAGAAGCCTGACTATCTACCAGATCCTGCCGAGGGCACAAGATCGTAGCCGAGGTATCAAGCTAAACGTCGAAGTCCACGTGGAACTACTAGTGAGACTGAAGTCTCTCTGCAAAAACATAAAATAGGCAAACGTGAGTACAAATGTACCCAGCAAGACTTACATCAGAACTATCTACATATGCATCATTATCAACAAAGGGATGGTGGAGTTTAACAGCAGCAAGCCAGCTTTGACTCGGTGGCTATCCTAAACTACGACTGCAAGTAACTCTTTTGAGGTGGCGCACACGAGTCCACATATTCACCATATCAATACACCACTATGGATCCGCTCCCGTCTCCCTACGAGAACGCCATCCATAGCACTCACGCTTATCTTGCGTATTTTAGAGTATCCACTTTCACTTGTCTATGAACTGTTATAGGCAACCCAGAAGTCCTTTACCGCGGACACGGCTATTCGAATAGATGATGTTAACCCCGCGGTGTACTTCTTCATACATGTTTCCACCACTTAGCGTCACACACGACATGTGCTCGGCAGACTTCAAGCGAAAGCCGACGTGGGTGTAGACCACGACCTACCTAAACACTCAAGTCTCTAGTCCAGGTTTATCGCCTATTTGGGTTCCATCTATGAGGAGTTCCGGCCGAAGTTTCGCTCACAGCCCCAAACGATGTGAACAGGGTTCCCGAGATACCAAACGGGCATCCGGTACACCGTGCCACGTACCTACCGCATCACAGCCCACCCCTACGGTCAGCGCTGTCCCACGGCCTCCAATGGCTACAAACACCGAAACTACTTGCAACTCCCCGGACAGAGGGCTAGGGTGAATAAGAAGTCGGCGGGGTCATATTTCAGGCCCAATGTATGGTAGTAGCTGAATCATGGATCACAAACACGAACTCAGTTCCTAAGGACGGCTTCAATGAGACAACCCACCATGTACTCCTACATGGCCTCTCACCGATACCTTTACCAAATCGTGTTCACACACTTAGCTCACACACAGTAGGACATGTTCACACACCTCTGATTCATCCTCGATGAATCAGACCTGACTCAACTCTAAGCAATAGCAGGCATGACAAACAAACATGAATGAGTAGGCACAACAGGGCTCAAACAACTCCTACTCATGCCACTACAAGAAATATGTCAACTTATGACCTTCTGTCAGTGACCCTCGAAGAATTGGTCATAAATCTATGACCATTTTAGACCAATTGGTCAAAAGCTGTTCAGGGGGCTCCAAACCCTGAACCATTGCGACCATTTTGGTCAGAAAGGTCGTAATTTCCTTACACGAAATGGTCACAAAGCAAATAGTGCTAGTCCGCTGCCTTATTTCTAGTTGTTAACGACCAATATAGATGGTCATAGCCTTGTAAATTGTGGTGGGTTGCTATGACTAGGCGCCACCTCATCAGTTTTGCCTATGTGTCATGTCCATGTGGCAGTTTTTGCCCTAGGTTGTGAAGCAACCTATATTTCTGTCATTCCCAAAATTCCCAAAAAATCTCATAAATTCTTTGGGTCATATCTTCACAAATATGTAAAACCTTCCTTGCCTAGTTCAAAAATAATTCAAAATATTCATTTTCCTATTTTGTTCAGAGTAACAGTTTGTGAAGGAAGTACCACTTTGGCATGTCCAAATAGTATCCATTTTCTACAAGGCTTTCCTATGCCCAAATAACCATCCTCCACCAAATGCCAGCTCAATCCATTCATTATTTTGAGCCGAGCTTCAACATTCGTATTTATGTCCAGTGTGGTGGTTTGCAAAGCAAGTACCACCTAGGCTCCTCCTTTTGAGCTGAAAATTTGTGAAAACGGTCTTCTTAGTAACTGATCATCCTCACCAAAACTCACGCCCATTATCCATGTACATTTCCGTACCACTAATCAAACACTTGGCTGCTAATTCATGTTTGAGCATCGATTGGTCTCCTCATGAGAATCTTATGTTGTCATTTTCTTCCTAGCACCAACCTGGGAGTGCCCAACCCACTAGACATGCCTAGGCCGCCCAGAACACATGGCAACGCCACGGTCACGCTGGTGACCACGCTTGCGGGCATCTTGAGTTCTGGCAGCTCTAGAGTTGGGGCCCTCGGCCACCGCCCAAACCTCGACGTATCGCCACCAAACCATGTATTTATGATTAAATAGGTCCTTATGTAACTAGAAATGATTTTTGGAAAAATACATAGCAAACTATGAGGCAATGCAGTTCAAATTTGACCCGCTTCCAACTGAATCGGCAGAAATTTGTCTTTTTCACGAGAGGTGGATCAAAAAATTTTACACCGGACCATTTTGTCAATTGTGCATTAAATATGGCCTAGTATTTTATAAAAATGATTTGGTCCAATTTTGCAACAATTATTTGGTAGTTCCTTCACAAAAAAACCTCCTTTGGGGCACTCGAAAAATGGAAAATGGTTTTTTCGTCCAACGAAAATGAAAACTTCCTTAGGCAACATTGTTTGCCATTCCAATATGCACCCTTGTGCACAATATGAGATCATTTGAACAAACTATGCCATGAATGTGGCCATAAGATTGATCATTTGGCTTGAAAGCCATGAATCTTCACACTTGATAGCTCATTTATGAGAACACTTTTTTAAAATAATTACCGTATTACAAGTTTATTATTTTTCCTGGAAACCTGGTCACATATAATGACACAATGTGAAGGTTTTCCAATTTTTTGATTTTTTTTGAATTTTTTATGCCCGTTTCAAAATGCGGTCAAAATGGCGGGCTTGACCGTTCCTAGCTAGTGGTTGAATCTTGGAATTTTTTTGGTGTTTCTATGATTAAATAGATACTTATGTACCTAAAAATGATTTTTGGAAAAATAAAGAGCAAATTATGAGGCAACTACAGTTCAAATTTGACCCGTTTCCAACTAAATCGGCGACAATTTGTCTTTTTCACCGAGGTAGATCAAAACTTTTTCACCAAACCATTTTGTCAATTGTGCATTATATATGGCCTAGTATTTTATAAAATTGATTTGGTCCATTTGTGCAACAATTATTTGGTAGTTCCTTCACAAAAAACCTCATTTTGGGCACTTTCGGAAAATGAAAATGAATTTTCCGTGCAAAGAAAATGAAAACTTCCTTAGGAAACATTGTTTGGAATTCCAAGATGCACCCTTGTGCACAATATTAGATCATTTGAACAAACTATGCCATGAATGTGGCCATAAGATTGATCATTTGGCTTGAAAGCCATTGATCTCCACACATGATAGCTCGTTTACGAGAACACTTTTTAAAATAATTACCGTATTACAAGTTTATTTTTTCCTGGAAACTTGGTCACATATAATGACACAATGCGAAGGTTTCCCAATTTTTGATTTTTTGAATTTTTATACCCGTTTCAAAATGCGGTCAAAACGGCGGGAATGACCGTTCCTAGCTAGTGGTTGAATCTTGGAATTTTTTTGGTGTTTCTATGATTAAATAGGTCATTATGTAACTAGAAATGATTTTTGGAAAAAATAAATAGCAAACTATGAGGCAGCTGCAGTTCAAATTTGACCCGCTTCCAGCTGAATCGGCGGAAATTTGTCTTTTTCACGAGAGGTGGATCAAAACTTTTTACACCAAACCATTTTGTCAACTGTGCATTAAATATGTCCTAGTATTTTAGAAAATTGATTTGATCAAATTTTGCAACAATTATTTGGGAGGTCCTTCACAAAAAAACCTCCTTTTGGGCACTCGAAAAATGGAAAATGATTTTTTCGTCCAAAGAAAATGAAAACTTCCTTAAGCAATATTGTTTGCCATTCCAAGATGCACCCTTGTGCACAATATGAGATCATTTGAACAAACTATGCTATGAATGTGGCCATAGGATTGATCATTTGGCTTGAACGCCATGAATCTTCACGCATGATAGCTCATTTCTGAGAACACTTTTTTAAAAGAATGAATGTATTACAAGTTTATATTTTTCTGGTAACTTGGTCATATATAATGACACAATGCGAAGGTTTTCCTATTTTTGAATTTTTTTGAATTTTTTATCCCGTTTCAAAATGCGGTCAAAACTGCGGGAATGACCGTTCCTAGCTAGTGGTTGAATCTTGGAATTTTTTTGGTGTTTCTCTGATTAAATAGATACTTATGTACCTAGAAATGATTTTTGGAAAAATAAATAGAAAACTATGAGGCAGCCGCAGTTCAAATTTGACCCGCTTCGGTGAATCGACGGAAATTTGTCTTTTTCATTAGAGGTGGATCAAAACTTTTACACCCAATAATTTGGTCAATTGTGCATTAAATATGGCCTAGTATTTCAGATAAATGATTTGGTCCAATTTTGCAACAAATATATTATAGGTCCTTCACAAAAAACTCAGTTTGGACACTCGAAAAATAATTCTCTTCTGAAAAACTTATTTCGAGAACACTTTTTTATGATATTTGCATTATTCAAAGTTTCTTATTCTTCTTGAAAAGTAGGTCACACTTGGTGACACAATGCAAAGTTTTTTATTTCTATTTGTTTTCATAAATTTTCTAGGCCACAAATAGCGGACATGTTTTAATATCTTATTTTCAATTGATTATGACCAATTTAAATGGTCTTAAAATCATCAAAGGGTACTGCGTTTTGATTGGTCCCAAACCATCTCACACGGATCATGGATTAGCACCGTCGGATGCGCCAGGATCCAACGGCAGCCCACACTCCACCCTCGTCGCTCTGCCCCTCCCTCTCATCCTCATCCACCCAGAAAACCCTAGCTCACTTATCCCCATCGCCGCTGCCGCTCCCGCTCCCTTTTCCCCGCCGCCGCCGTACTCCTCCTCCCTCGTCCTCATCTCGTCGCCACCGCCACCTCCTCCCGTCCCCGGCCTCCTTTCCTCCCGTTCCCGGCCTCCTTCCGCAGCGCGCGATCCCCTCTCCCCTCCCCTCCCGATCCCACCCACCGAATCGATCCCGATCCAGTCCAGATCGAGAGAGAGCGAGCCCCCTCCCACGATTCCCACCGCCGCCACCCCCACCCACCACCGCCGATCCGGCCCCGTCGGCTCGTTCCCCTCGCGCAACTGCTCCCCTCCTCCCCGCCCTCCCTGCGCTCCAGATCCGGCCCCGACGAAGCCATGGTGAGTCCCGTCGTGGTGTCTGGCCACCCGGCGACGGCGGGGATCCGCTGCTGCAGCGCCCACGCTGAGGACCTGCGAGGCAGCGCCGTGGCTGCGGGGCGCGCCGTGGCTGTGACCTTCTCCCCATGCCCGCGAATCCACTCCCAGCGGTCGATCCACCCTCACTCCATCACCAGGCGCCAAGGACCCAGATCCAACACCGCACCTTCTCTCCCTGTCCACCACGCCACAACGCCATGAAGATGGATGGAGATGGCTTCCTGCTCTACTCGGGGCGTCTAACCACGCCAAGGTCCAGCCCTTCTTCGTGGAGATGGATGGATTGGAGGGCCGACGACTCCAAGAACGAAATCCACCACGCGCTCGAGGTGAGGTCTGAGAATTTCCTCTCTCTCTTAAAAATTTTCATTTTGGGAATCCTTGCCTCGGTTGCATCGCCTCCTCGCTTGGACCGGACTGATTCATTTTCTGCGTGCCCTTCACAAGTACACCATGACCATCATGTTCGACGGCACCTACACGAGTGGAGGTCTCGGAGAAGATTAGCCTCCTGCAGCGGCTTGTGACCCAACCTCCTCAACAATGAGGCTTCATTCATGGCTAGTAAGGTTCTGACACCTCTTTCTTGAGATTTCTGGTTGTATTATACATACAGTCAAAATTATACCTTTTGAGTTTTGATGAATCATGTGCTATTCCGCCCTTCAACAACGATGTCATTGTTTTCTCATGATGATAATCCTGCATCACTTGACTGAAACATACCAGTCCAGTCCATTCTCACAACCAATTAAGTCCAGAGCTCACACCTCTCTGTTGATGATGCACGTACGTTCCATTTAAAGAATAACATAGGATTAATTAATTCTTGGGCTCTTTTAGCCGTGCTTATTACTCTAGGTTCCAAGTAGAGATGCAGTGATGCCAAACATCGCCTCTGCTTCAACTGATTAATTTTCTGCGTGCCAAACAGAGCCTGTGATGTTATCAAAATATTTGCTACTCTTAATGGGTTTATCCCACTTGATGATCTTAACCACCAAGTTACTGTAAATTTGTACAAAGGACTGATGGTTTTGGTTTGAGTTACTTGACCATTCTTAGCTCGCTAGATAGTGCCTGCATCTGGTCCTGATTAGAGGAAAACTAATACTGTATGTCGGCATTGCAGTGTGGAGTGCAATGCCTCGTACGCATACCACTCCCTCTACGCCTACTTCGACCGGGACAATGTTGCCCTTAAGGGCTTTGCCAAGTAAGCACAGTGTTGTAGCTGTCTTCCATTACCAAAGCTACTAGTACAATATTCTGATCAAACTTGGTTCTCGAATTCGATATCATTGTTTTTTTCTCCGTGTTCTTTAAGGAATCGAGCGACGAGGAGAGGGAACACGCGGAGATGCTTATGGAGTACCAGGTATCAATAATTCCCTTGACCTTTGAATTATTAATACCATTGTCCTTACGTGCTAGCTAGAAACTGATGGATGATGCTTGGTGTATTCTTGTGTGTTTCCATCGAAATGGCGTGGAGGGCGGGTGAGGCTCCAGTCTATCGTGACCCCATTGACAGAGTTCGACCACTCTGAGAAAGGCGATGCTCTGTATGGTAAGTTTATTTATGGCTGTGGGTGTTTATGCATATTCAGTTCTTAGAAAGGGGCTGTTAGTTGTGCCAGATTAATTACCCGGGGAAAGTAACACTTTGTGGAAGAAATAGGATATATATATGTGCTTCTGTTGCTTCTATAGTATAGTTAGTACTCATGCCCATGATCGACCAGGTCCCTGCTCTGTTTCTTCTTCTTTTGCTTCCTGTATGTATGTATGTGTCTATGCATGTAGCCCCCCCGCTCGCGTACTGTTGCCGCTGCTCCTGCTATTTTCTACTGCCTGCTGCCGCATACTACTGCTGCTCGCCAGATGCCGCAGCTACTCACTGCTGCTGCTACTCTTGCACTGCTGCTGCTGATGCTACTCGTTATGGAATTCATTATGGAATTTGGTGCAGTGTACCATCAGTCACAGCTGCTGAGTGAGCCAGTTAGGTAGTAGTACATGACAGTGAACGGCTCAAAAGTATTTCTGTGTTTGATGCATGGCCTATCTTACTTCGTGGTTATACATTCTGTTATGTACCTAACTTATATTGGAAGCTGACTATTCTGTAAGATGGATCTAACCATCATTAAGTGCACAAGTTTTCAGGATAATTCACAACTGCATTAAAAAATTATAGTGGGAGTTATACATGTTTTCTCATGATAGATTGATCTAGACTGAAACATGATTTTGCATCCGGTTTTCCGTCGACAAATATACAAGTTATATCAGCAAGTTACTGTATGTGTTAGAGAAATCAATGTTGATTTATTTGTTGTTCTTTTTTTTCTTTCTAATTTGTGCATGAGAGCAAACTGGTGTAGCTAGTTGGACTATGCAGCCATGAATCAGGAAGTAGCATATTCAGTTTTGCTAATAGAAAATAAATGTATTAAAAACTTTAAAAACTGCATAATAAGTGCTTGTTCATGTTTGGTTTTCTCTAAACTTTGCCTGTATGATTGAGGGCAAATTTACTTGGTTCTTTTCTCTAAATTGTGCTTGGAACATTCATTTTTATGATCTAAAATTGCCTTCCTGTGATGATGCAGGTGCCCAGTTTGTGCTCGCTACCGAAGGAGCTCCATGTTGAAGAAGATTGAAGAGCACCAGGGTTAACACCATGGCAGCTTGTAGAGCTTGTAGAGCTTGTATATGTATAGAGCTTGTAAATGTATCACGTGTAGAGCTTGTAAAGTATATGTTATTTGTACAATAGGAGCTCTGTACTGAATCTGCCTGATAATATTTGGAGTATTATGTGTGTGTTTTGTTTGTGCCAATTTAAATATAGGTTATTTATTTACTGTTAGATTGAAATATGAAGAATAAGAACTTGCTTGCTGGGACCCATGTACCTGAACCTGACATCTGGGACCCATTTGACTAGTGGACCTTTTTTATATTACAAAAAAACTAAAACTTTCTAGCAGAAAAGGCCACGGCCCCAAAATGAGAAGGCTTAATTGTTGGGCTTGGCCCATCTACCTAGCCAAAATTAATATGAGAAAAAAACACAAATAGGCGAATTGTTGGGCTAGGCCCATGTAGAAAACCGAATTGGACCGGGCTGAATCTTGTGCCACATCGACTTGCCACGCTGGATGCCTACATGGCACGGGAGGTTGCTAGTGACCAAAAATTTGGTCAAAGAACCAACGACCTTTTACATATCACGAGAAGGTCGCTATAGTCGATTAATGACCCTCAGCTTTTGACCTTCTGTTTTTGGTCACAAAAAGGTCGCAAATGAAAAACTATGACCTTTCAGCGACCAATAGTGAGGGTCACAAGTTGACATATTTCTTGTAGTGTGCTAGTGGGTTTCATCTATTTACTGTGGAATGACAGGTCATGCAAAGGATAAAGGGGTTCAGCTACCGCAGCAAGTAACAAATGATTCGTTGTTGTCCTAATGCAGTAAAAGAGAGCAGGAGCGAGAGAGTGGGATTGTATCGGAATGAACAAGGAGGTTTTGCTTGCCTGGCACTTCTGAAGATAATATAGTTCTTCATTGGTGTCATCGAACTCATCGTCGGAACCACGTCTATCGAGGGGACAAATACCGGCAACTGAGAAAGAACACAATCAATGCAATGCTACAATATGATGCATGATCATGACATGGCAATATGCTGTGATTTGAGCTAATGCACCTAGCTATGATTTAAATGAAGTTGGTTTGAATACATGATTCAAATTCAAACTCCATATATGATTATTTAGATGCCCTTTATTTGTTTTGTCCAAAACAGAAGACAAACATTGTTCAAACATGCATGAAAATGGTACAGATGGATTCCTTGAATTTTTCTGATAATTTTTCATATATAATTTGTTTGATTTGGAGTTACGGTTGATTTTATATGAATTTTAGAAGTTTAGGCAATTTTCTGGATTTTCCTATATAAAAATAAATCCAGAAAATAGATTACTGCGTCAGCCTGACATCATCATGACGTCAGCTGGTCAACTGGGCGCCTCCAGGTCAAACCTGACCAGTGGGTCCCGCGTGTCAGTCTCTAACTATACTAACCTAGTTTAATTAGCACTAACCTAGGTTAAACTAATTAAATTTAAACCTAAACTAGATTAATTAGCCGGGCGGGGCCCGCATGTCAGTGGGACAGGGGGGAAGTCAACCCAGCCAGCGGGGTCAAACCACGCCGGTCAGCGGGTCAACCCCTACCGGCGACGTGTCGCCGGCGACGACAGACGCGGCGGCAAGCAGCTCTTCTCGGCGACCATTTGAGCAGAGGAGACCACCTACGGGAGCCGAGGTTCGCCGCATCCACCGAGGTGGTGGCTCGGCTCGGGGTGGCGAACAGCGCCGACGAAGCTTAGCAGCGGCGGCGGCGTTCGGGCATCTTGCGAGAGCGGCTGCGGTGGCCTAAGCGTCGCGGGTTAGCACTTACAGAAGCTACGCGAGGCGGCGAGCGTGTTAGGCACGACGGCCGGACCATTTGGTCGCTGGGATCACGTCGGCGGTGAGCGTAGGCGGCGGCGCGTACGGGTGTGAGTGGTTTGGCGGCTACGGAGTGCAAACGAGAAAACGGAGAGGATGGTTCGAGGGAGAAGCTCACGGCGGTTTCATCGGTGCAGACGGCGAGCTCGAAGGAGGACCGGAGCGAACGGGGCGGCAGAGTGGATCTCCGGCGACCGGGGATGAAGACGACGTCGATGGAGGCGCTCCAGGGCCTCCCGAGGCGCGTCTATTGGCGGAGGGGTAGCCGGCGACGTGGTGGAGCTTTTGGGCACGACGGAGGGGCGAGGGATCGGCGGTGGCTCGGCAGCGGTGGTCGGTGGCGGCAGCAGGCCTTCGGCGCGTCGAGGGAGAGAGCGAGAGGAGGAGAAGGGCGTTCGGGAGAGAGTGAGAGGGACCGGGGTGCGTGGCGTCACCGGGGCGTCGAGGAGGAGCCAAGCAGGCTGGGAGGGAGGAGGTGGCCGGGGCGCGTGGCCTGCGCGCGCCACCGAGCAGCTTCGGGGCGAGGGGGAGGAAGACGACAGGGGGAGAAACGGCGGTGGTGGGCTGGGCCAGGCCTCAGCCACAATGCCGGGCCAGGTGGGTTGAGAGGTGAGCGCCAGGTAGTCCTTCTGCTCTCTCTTTGCTTTTCCTATTTCTGTTTTTTTTGTTTTGGTTTAGTAATAAAGCTAAATCATTTCATAAAATCCTGGAAATAGTTATGGGTGCTTTCTGAATTATTTCAGTGACCCTCAGCAATTTCCAACATTTTTGGAGCATCTAAAATATTTATAGCATTTAAATAGCCCCAATTCAAATATGTTTGAATTGATTCAAAGTCCAAATATGTCCTGCAAAAATGTGAACCATTTTTGGTAGATGCTTCCACCTTGATCCAGAAATGATGAACATTTTTAAAGGGCATTTTGAAATCATTGAAAAATATTTTGGTTGAACCTTTTTGAATTCCTCTTTGATGCTAGGGTTTGAACAATCCCCATTTCAGGTTTAAATAAAATTTAAACATGATGCAACACTCTAATGCATGCACTAGGCATTGTCAGAACTAGGGATGTGACAATGCACTGCGGTGAGGTTGCGGGAGGAACTGCGGCGCAAGGCATGGATTTTGAGCTCTCCTGCGAAAGAAGGCGATGCGGGCAGGTACTCCTCGAGTGTGCGCAGTTTTGGCATGTAGTTGGCCTCGCCGTCGCATCCATCTTCGGTTACCAGATGTGGTCGGCAGTGGTGGTGGTCGAGGCCTCTGGCTGGCCTAGCGTTGCAGTGCCCCGCATGCCATGGTTGTTCTAGATGCGGTGATGTTGAAGTACAGTCGTCTCTCTCACTTGATTTCAAGTAGTGTTCACCTATTTCTGATTTTGTTCCAGGTTATTGTTGTACCATCGACAAACCAGTCAACTGCTTTTTCTCTGGATGAACACATATGCATGACTTAACTGGATCTATGGCGGACGTTTGATCTGAACTACTTCCTTCTTTGTAAATATATCCATTGAGTAAAAACTAATTAATTGTTTGATTTCTAGCATAAACTTGGTGTCCGGTCTCCTAGAACAGATAGCCAAACAAAATATGGTGTTCTGGGTCATGGTGATGGTGCCATTTACTTGAGTGGTATACATATCTCTATATATTTTAGAAATAGCAAACTCGATTAAAGGATATAAAGTTTCTTACATTTGTTTTCCTTGTCTTCCCTACAAGCTGAGGTGTAGCAACAAATGTCTCGTAAAATATCTGGAGGGAGATTTCTTGATTTTTAAAGGCATCATTCCCACAAATAGGCTCTGTTTGACAGCAAAGTATTATAAAAACCGGACTATTAGAAAACTACAATATTTTATCCAGTTGATATAGGATACCTCAGTTTTGGCATATCAACGCATTTTTAAAGTATTGGCAATACAGTGACCTGTTTGGCTAGTGTCATACGCAGATATGTGAAATTAACTGGCTAGCCGTTTATAACTGTTGCAAACACGCTCTAGATATCTAGCCGCTGCATGCCAACTAATGGCCATGCACATTTACCATCGGCAAGCACAAGGCTCGTAGCTTAAAAGAGGGGCCTCCGCAGCAAAACGTAGCCAACAGTGCACCAGGGTGCCGCGTCGGCACTCGCGGGTCACGCTAGCGCGCCGTGCCGCCGCGCGGCATCCACGGTCATAGGTTGCCGCAACACCTAGCGAGTTACTGTATCTCACATGCAGTAGCGCGCTTGTGGTTAAATCATGCGTGGTGAAGTGGATTGGATTCATCGTGCTAGCTTGTAGGAGTATTTGTACGTACCGCGCAACTTCATGGCAGGACAGCAAGACAGCCGGTGCCACTCTCCAATTTCAAGGGCATGCTGTTCCTCTCAGCTTGCACGGAGGGGTGGGACGGGAATCGCCCGGTCGCTCATACGGAGGCAGAGGCAAACGGCCGACAGCCAGAGGCGGGAGTAGTGTAAGCTGGAGGATGAAGTCCATTGCCGCTGACAGATATGACAGGACCGCGGCAGCTTCGAGCGAGGAAGAAGATGCGTTTCTTTCGCATCCTTTGTTTTAAAAAAAGAGGTCCATGGTTCTTTTTTTATGCAGAGAAATTACCACAATTTGGGAAATACTACAGTATTGTTACTTCGGTTTTCAGTGGTAGTCAAACAGTTTGCTATCAAACACAGTCTAAGTAGTTGTGCCATCACTCGTTAATGTTGGATCGATAAAACATGACGAGTGCAATGCTACTTCCTTTCACACTGAATTTTATGTGTACACAACATTTTGTCAGAACAAATTGTTTCCTTGTTCTACATCCGTACATCCAAGGAGTAGTTGATATAATAAAGATGGAAATTTGCCTGCAATTACAAATGTCTTTATCCTTTGTTCAACACAAATGTCAGCAAGAATACTGTACATCAACTGTCTTTTCTGAGCAACAACCAATATCTTGTATATATTTTTTTAGAGTTTTTGATTGGCAGTTCACTTATCTTTTATATATTGGACTTCAAATTACAAAAATATGGAACTCCTATTCATCAGTACTTACACACGAACATTGCGGAACAACGGTTGGAGAGAAAGGGGAAGATGGCCGAGGAGTGACTCTATGGAGGTTTATGATGAAAGAGATGCGCTCGATCCCGTTCTATTCGGTGGGTCCCCTCCCAATTCTTGTCTCTACCATTCTCTCCCATTGCAGAGGGAGTACTAGTCCGAATTTAAAAGGTACTGCCCTGGCTGCATGTGTCGTTTATTTGTGGCTTGTGGCTGTGCGTGCGTTGCTTACTGCATGTGCGTGCTGGACTCCGGCCGTGTGTGCATCTGTTGATTCATGTTGCTCCCGCCGGCTGTGCTATTCGTTTTGTGTTTATTATAAGTGAGAAAGCACCCAGACAACAGGATATCATAAATTCTTGTGCCTTCATGAAGATCGTGAGAACATATTTATAAATTGGCAATTTCTTCATGTTTTAGGTTAGTAGATTTTTTGAGGCTACTCACAATGGGGAGTATCACATACTAGTATCATGCATATGATAATAGTGTATGATACGACATTCATAGTGCATAGTATCGTAGAGTAGTATCTGAGATGATCATATTTATTGTCATGCATGACACAAAGTAGCATAGCATAGCATTTAACATGATACGGTATCTATCTATATTACTCTAACCCTCTCTCTTTTTTTTAATTCGTTGCCACATCAGCATGTTTGCTAGCTATCTCCGAGTGTATAATACCGGCTATGATACCACTACTATGGCCAGCTTGAGAAAATGGTTAGATTTGGTTCCGACGGACTAAATGGATGTGCCATTTAGCACAGATGAACGGCTAAATATGGGAAGAAGTGAGAAGGCGAAGACGCATGATATTTTGAGCTTGCACTTTCCATCATGTACACATGGAAACCAAATTATTTTCACACTCTATTGTTAGAGTAGCTATTCATTCCTTTTACTGAGTGGTGTTAATGGAGGATATCCAATGGATATGCTCGACACAAAATGTCATAGAGGATGTTGCAAGTCAAAGAAGTATGAGCATGATGAAGGAAAAAGAAGGAACTCACAGTGGAGCTAAACAAAGTTTTGTAGGAGTAGAGCACTGTCATGCATGATTTTTTTTCGTCAAGCCGTTGATGTATATGTTGGTGTAACAAAAAATTCCTTTCTGAACCGCTCCAGTGCCCATAACGACTTAATATTCATACATACATCACAAAAAATGCATGATGGCAATAAATTTGTTTCCTTATGTCTTACTTCTCCATATCCAAATTTTTGTGTATAATAATCTTCCATCTTTAAAGCTTTCTTTAAAGAGTAAACACAATGTATCCCTAGCGGAGCTAGTTGAAAATCACTGGGGGCGAAAACACAAATCGTCAATGTGTCGGGTTAGGGGGGGGGGGAGCAAATGCTGCAAAAAAACCTAATCTATGAGCTCCTACTTTTCCCCCTAAGGCCTTGTTTGGTAGGGGTGGATTTGAGAGGTTTGGGGAGGAGGGGATTTCAGGGGATTTGGTGAATCCCCCTCTTCCACCCAATCCCCTCAGATCCCCTTCAAACCTCAAATCCCTCTCCACCCACAATCCCCTCCATATAAAGCACCGTTTGGTAGGCAGGGATTGCCCTATTAAGTTAAAATGATATAAAACAGTTAAAAATCCAATCTTTATAGGTTAAATAGCATCATAGCAAGACGAACTTGCTATAAAATTGTGAATGACACCTAAGTGTCAGTCTAACATTGAACGAATCCCATCCAGCACTAACACTACTACTACTTAGCGATAACCAGAGTGAACAACCAAATTTGCAACTAGATACATGCGGTGCAGTCTAAGAGGAGGTGAACTTGGTGACGGCCTTCGACCCTTGGAGACGGCGTTCTTCAATATCTTATCACAAGAACAACTTTGAAGGACTTGAAACTACAAACAGAATTTCCATGCTTGGTTGTTTATCAAATTTTCACACTGTATTATATAATTTGAGAGTGAAGAATTAAATAATGAATGCATGGAAGATAGTACTAGCAGACTAGGCTAGATGGCCACATATACTCTGATATTGGAGAATCAATGTTGCTCACCCGGATTATGCACCAAGAAAAGAAAAGAAAAGGTTCTGGGCCTCGCGGGGTTAATCCTCTAGAAACCCTGTCGATCCGCTCGTACCAAATGAGGCCTAAAGGAATTGATGCAAGGCTGGGGAGGGGGGGGGGGGGGCAACAGCCCCTGGCCTCAACATAGCCACCCCCACCCCACCCTTGCAATGTACATGTAGCTATAACGCATCGACGAGCGTGACGCAGTGGTGGCCTGTAGGAACCACATGATGTAGGATAAGGAGACGACGAGTAGGAACTGGCCCAGGGGAGCTTCGCCATCCTGCACAGCCCAGTGTCCTTCAGAAACAGCAGGGTGATGTAGACCGAGAAGGAGGCTGCCGCAAGCGACAAAAGTGGTACCATCTACAAACAAACATATATTAGTATCACTAGCAAAAATGCCCGTGCGTTGCAACGGGAGAAAACCATAGAACATAGTGCAATAAACATGACCCAATAATATGTGCATGCCCTAATATTTGAACATAGATACCCATATGTATCGTTCACTTAAAAAAATGTGTTATGGCACTGCTAATAGAACGTTATGGCATTCTAGTAATGTCTCGCTAATAGCACGCTATTGTTGCTTATCCTCCTTGTCTCGCCGATCAGTGGTCATGGTATACACTTGCAAATATCACAAATGTACCTCACTACATATACGGTGAATCAAGGAACTTCTGCAATTGACATGAGCAGATGAACAATATATGCTCACCTCAAGGAACAAGTCAGGTCCATTTAGATGCTACCTCCATATGCCATAGCGTCACACCTTGTGAAAGGAACATTGCGTTAAATGTGAGCCACAAACAGTCTAGTTTATTGACATAATTAAATTAATTAATTATTTTATTTGTTCCAGAACCTATGCAAGGTAGCCAACCGTTGCAGACCTCTCTTCCCTATAAATAATTCAAAGTAGACAGAATTTTTGCGCAAAAAGTCTAGTTTATTCACATAATTAACGTAAATTAATTATTTACTTGATCCAGAACCTATGCAAGGTAGCCATCTGTCGCAAACCATTCCTATAAATAATACGAAGAAGAGAAATTACCAAGTTTTGGGCAAGCAAATTACCGTTGAAACGGTGCCGTTATAAATAATTCTCAAGTGGTTACTTGATCCAGAACCTATGCAAGGTAACCATCTGTCGCAAACCATTCCTATAAATAATCTGAAGAAGACAAATTACCAAGTTTTGGGCAAGCAAATTACCGTTGAAACGGTGTCGTTATAAATAATTCTCAAGTGGTTGCTTGTTTATTTTTGATGAAATGCAACAGGCACCGCTTTTCATTCGTTAAGAGCGAAACAGACAGGTTACATGGTATATAGGCCATTGTAAAGTTACCGAAACAGAAGAGAAAAGGCAAACACTATTAGTTACAAGCTAGAAGGTTCACTGCAGACCATAAGACGACTACCCCATCCATTTCACTCGTTTCATTCCCTGCATGAAGGAAGGCTCAGAGCTCTTCCGATATTGAGGTGAATCATTAACCCACATGTCACTGCTATCTAAAATAAAGATCAATGGAATCAATGTTTTGTTGGGCTTGGCACTAATTTTAAAAATTATTAACGTGCATGATAATAGCATATTTGGAATCTACACATTTTTCTGTTGGATTTTCATATATGACATGTTAGAATTGGAGCTAGGATTTAAAAGGTATGAATATTTTTAAAAGTATTTGATCTTTTAAAAAAAGAAAATAAAAAGGTTGTAAGTGGGCTCGAACCCGCGATCTCCAGCATGGTACCCAAAGGCCACAACCACTGGGCTACATGCCTTGCTATTTTATTGGATGGGAGTCCGTCCTATTGACCTAAGCTGACAGCGGCAAAATAAATAAAGAAACGAAACGTTTTTTCTACTTACCGGTGGCATGGTGGGTAATTATTCACAACTTCTGGGGTAATTTAGATGACGGACGACCAGAAACACTATTTGCTTTATCATTAGGTAGAGAGGTAGAGATAACATATATGCAACTACGTACAATAGTAAATTCCACATGCTTTGCACGTTAATTCCTGCTCAATTCTCCATCATTTGATTCAATCAATGTCTGCTATTCAAAGTTATTCACACACTATATGGGGTTTATTTTTTTATAGATACATTGTGCAAATAACTCTGAACATAAATTGTTGATTCACTCTACCAGATGGTGGGTAGTTCACAAATCTAGGCAAAGTCAACCATTGAATCAGTTTCTTAACACCCGAGCTATTGCCACGTCGCACTTCCAGCATTGAGCGGATCAACTTCTTGAGCGATCCATCAATGCACACGCAAGAGTTTGACCGTCATCATGGTGCTCGAGGACAATAGGTGGGGAGACATTTACGTCAGTCACAATTGTGACCTATTCGGACACGCAAGAAGCCCTGATCCCGTGAAGGAAAGGACGCTCATAGCCAAGGAAAAAGTTGATGATGATGCGCACATTGGTGGACGAGCAAGATCTAGCTCCTCCGATGGTTTGTAGAGTGCACATAATCCTACGTGACAACAAATATAGCACGGGAGGCATGCCCGTGGACGCCAGATGCTACAACGCGTCAGAAGCAGCCGACCAACCAGCAGGCTGTTTGCTCGGTTTGAAAGAGGCCAAGGCCCAGGGCGGCTGGCAGCAACAGACTGGTGGCCCAGCTAGAGGAAGGCCGTCGCCCAGGTGTTAGTGGTGGGAAGGCCGAAAAGGGGCCACAGAGGACACAAAGACCAATGGAGCCAGAGTGCCAGACTAGCTTGATAGTGATCGGAAATGCAATTTGGTGCCCGAGCTGAGATGTTCTCGAAATCTATGCCGTGAGTCAACCTCGGGATTATGAATGGTGCACGTATTTACTCCCGTATATGGATGTATTAGTCATTTTTTTTGGAAGGACAGCCCACGCATGGCCCATGTTCATTTATTCGCTACCTACCGGGGTGTTCTCATGATTTCCTGCGCGTGCTCCCCCATGCCGGCCGTCGGCGCTGCTGCCATGGACGCTCACGGCGAGTGGAGGCGCACCAGCTCTAGCAGTTTGACCTGACGCAAGAAGCCTGCTAAGTGTGCTCATGGTGGTAGTCGCCGTCGCCGCCACAGGCGCGAAGGCACCACCTTGTGTTCAGGCGCCTGCTCCTCCGGCTGGACGCCGGCGGTGGCGGCGAAGACACTACCACTGCTGCAACTGCAAGCGATGCGCTCGCACGGCAAGTTGCCCTCGATTGGCTATTGTAGACGACTACCCAAGTTCCATGTAGGCTCCCCCGTACGGTGCGCAGCCGCCTTTGCCGCGACCGTCGTGGACGCGGTTGTCCTGCACGCTCACGCCGGAGGAAACGGAGAAGATGACCCAATTAGAAATTTTTGGAGCCAGAGTTGCACCTCCCGACAAATAGTATCAGCCCTGATTTGGAACAGCACGAGGCGCGACAAAGCTAGCCGCTGCTAGTCTCTTAACTAGGTGCCTCCGTCACCGGCTCGTCGGTGAAGCCGTGTTGCTCAGACGTAGGCATGTAGCACTACAGATACGTGAGAGAAGGAAACATGATGGAGGAAGAGTAATTGAATCCATAGTGCTCCTGTCCAACGCGCTAATGCATCTCAGCACGTTATATTATCGTGAATGTAATTGAATTCATGAGGATGATGGATTCAATCTTTCGTCCAGCTCGTGTTTGTTGCCGCAGCGTGCTGCACGGTCTGCACCTCCACACCAGCTTGCCCGGGGACAAGACAGTCGCCTGCAGGCCTGCACATGAGAATGATGGATTGACGCTTTGATCTGGCACCGGAGCAGAGGGAGAGGTCAGCTTCGGAGGCAGCAGCCGGCTAGCCATTATTACGGAGAGGGAGAGAGAGACGTCGAGGGAGGACGCTGAGTGCCTGACAGTTGGCTTCCTGTACGTGGTACATGTCAGTACATTATGTATTCTTTTGAGTATAGGCTGTGGTATTTCCTCAAAAACTGAATTTGGCTCACATCACGATGCTCTATTGAATGGTATAGATAGCAGGAGCAGCTGGGCTCGGGAGCCAAAACGCTGCTCTCGATAGTGATTTCCTACTGTTCTTTTAGAAAGCTCACCACTCATGACGAATGGTGGTTTTCTACTGTTGGTGTGTACAAAGATAACCCCACCAATCTCAGATGTTAAAGAGGAAGTATTCTAAAGTTACAATTATTACAATTTTATTAACATCTAAAGTCAATTAACATGATTTTTTAAAACTGGTCGCAATGTTATTTACTCCAGCTTAAAAAAAATCTTTGCATTGTCTTTTAAGTAAATCTACACCTACTATTCAAGGGGTAAATGTTTCTTACCCCCTGATTTTCGTCCGTTTAATACGTTGGCTGCAACTGGTTTTCGTACATCGGCCACTTTTTTTTATGAAATACTAGCACATATGCCGTGCGTTGCAATGGGAGAGGTATGTTTTTCGACAAGCAACGGAGAGATAATTGATGTGTCCACCAAAAACGGTCTCCGCGGTAGTGGGGTGACAAAGTGGGGAGATGTGGTCTTCTTGCGGGTCATTTTTGGCCCACGAGATCTTGATAGTGGTGGGGTCATGTATTTTTCGAAATGTGTTTTTTAACCATGAACATTATTTTGAATTTATGAACATTTCACTAAAATAACAATATTTATAGAATACGGAGCATTTTTAAAATGCAATGTCATTTTGAAAAATATCAGTTTTTTGGAAAACACAAAAAATAAATAAATAAGGAATTTTTAAAATGTTGAATTTTTTTGGAATGTCAACAAAAAATTAAAGTTTCGACCATTTTCTAATAAAGTAACAATATTTTGCATTTATGATTTTTTTTATAAAATTATAAACAAATGAAATTCTGAAAGTTTTTGGAAAATTTTGGATTTACGAAAAAGGGAAAAAATCTAAGATTGTAAGGGAGAAAGAACTAAAAAAGAAAAGAAAAGGAAAAAGGAACATAGATAAAACGAAAATGGGCTGGCCCAGTCTTGGGCGCCTGTGAGAAGATCTGCCGTGAGGCAAATAGGGAGAGTTCCTACGCGCCGCTCGGTGCGGCGAATTGCCGAGCGGACGCACAGGCACGACTCCAGCTGGGTCAGCCCATTAGCGTTACACAGTGAGAAATCCTAAAAAAGAGTGCTCGAGGGAGGGATCAAATAAGGGACAACCTGTTGCTTACGCGCGAGCCTAGCTAACGGGATAGATAAGCATTCTTAGTTTACTATGACGCGCGAAGCTAAAGGTAATGTAGATCTGGACATTTTTGCCTAGTTCTAAACGCAAACATTATTTTGAACTGGTGTTTCTTTTTAAAAAAGCGAACACTTTCCAAATTTGAGAAGAAAAATAAAAAGCTCAAACATTGTTTGAATATGCGATCAAATTTTTGATAAATTGAACATTTTTTTTTCAAAATCATGAACGATTTTCAATATGTGAACAAATTTTGTTAATGTCAATATTTTTTTGAAACCCTAATTTTTTTGGAAACGTGAATATTTTTGGAATCCATGAACTATTTTTCAGAACAAACATTTTTCCAAAATTAGAATCAAATATGAAAATGAAAACATTCTTTAAAATTTTGAACTTTTTTGAAAAACACGAACAGGTTTTATGAAATCAAGAACATTTTTTAAAACTGTAAAATATTCTTAAAAAACGAAAGTGGAGCAGGGTAAAATAAGCAGAAAAAGTAAAAAAAGAATATGAACATTTTTCAAATTCCAAAACAAATTTTAGATACCTGATCATTTTTTAAAAATAGGAAAAATTAGAAATCCTGGACAAAATTTTAAAATTTAAATATTTTTATAAAATTTATGAACTTTTTTGAAACTACCAAATAAAATTAGAAACAGACATATTTATGAAAATTTTGATTTATTTTATTAAAAATGGAAACAATTTTTGAAACTACCAAACAAAATTGGAAAACACGAACATTTTTCTCAAATATGCGAATGAATTTTGAAAGAGAAACAATTTTTCAAACCCCTAAACTAAATTTGAAAAAGCGAACATTTTTTTGAAATCATGAACCGTATTTGAAAGGTGAACATTTTTCTAAATATGGGAACATTTATATATAAATGGAGAATTGTTTTAAACACAAAATATAATAACACGAACATTTTTTGAACTTTTGAATTTTTTTTGAATTTTTGAACAAAATTTGAAATTCTCAGGAACAAGGAAGAGAAGAAAAAGGAATTACAAAGGTATATAAAAAATGAAGTAAAGAAGCAGAAATATGGAAAAAGAAAAGGTTTTTTAAGGCAAACATTTTCTGAAACTACGAAAGAAATTTGAAAACTTGAACAATTTTTGGAAACACAAACATTTTTCGAAAAGGGAGAATTTTTTGAAAGTCCCATATTTTTGTAAGCGCAATTTTTATAAATATGTTAAGAATTTTCAAGAAACACAAATACTTTTTGAAATAAAAACGAATAAGGAAAGAAAATGAAACAAAAAGAGGGGAAAAAAAGAAACAGAAAAAAGAAAAGAAATTGAGACAACAACAAAACCGGTTCAGGAACTTCCTAGAAAGTTCCCAAAACCGGAAAAACATTGGATCAGAAACCTCTTGGAAGGTTCCCAAAACCGGGATGGCAGAAGTGGTGGGCGGGCCGACCCAGATCATCCCTCGCTCGCGAACCTCTGTGCGAAGCTCAAAAACTTGATGCATCGTGCGTCACATAGGATTTTCTGCAAATAGCGTTTTCCCAGCTGCATGGGCAGGAATATAAGTGGGATGACTTCGCCGGGCCCCGCAGCACGCGGACCATGTTCGAAAACTGTTTTTTCTTTTCCAGTAGACAGACATACAAAAAATTAGTATCACCTCGGATTAAAAAAAACTTTTGGGTGAAAAAAGGCGGTTCCTAGAGAAATCATCTGCTTAGCCTCGTGTCTACTGATCAGGACCGCTCCATCCTTATGCTAGTTGACTATAGCATCCTCGCCCCAATCCCTATCTGCATGACTTCCTGCAGTGCCTCGGCAAAGCGGCCTGTGTTTGCAAAGCAGCTTCCCAGTTAATTGTGTTCTTGTCGACCATCCGTAGCTCCGGCGAGCATACCACCAGTAGTGCGTACCACACCTCGTACCACCCGCTTGCAGCAGCCGCAACAGACAGGTTGCCATAGTCGTGCCGCCCAGTCGGCTCATAGCAAAACATTGGTGAGCTCGTGAATCGTGCATGCTGCAACTCAACATCCAAATGACTCCAGCGAGCAGTCGCCAAAGGTTGCCGCAGCCGTGGGGCCGGCTCGAAGCAAAACGTCAGCGAGTTGCGACGTAGAACTTGCCTTCCCTAAACTCTCCCATAAATAGCAGGCAGAGAGAGGAGGGGATCCATGGAGGCAGAGGAGTTTCTGGTCGAGGTGACACAGAGGTCAATGAAACCGATCACGTGACTTTTCCCGTACAGTTGCGGCCTGCTTGCTGATCGAGCCAACCTGGTGACTTGCACGGGATCGTGACGCCGCCGATCTGGCCGGTGTTGGGCGTCGGCTTTGCTGATTGAGCCCATCTGGTGACATGCATGGGATTCATGGCGCTGCTGACGTTCAATCTGGCGGATGGCACCGATGCCCGATCTTCTCGACGTGCTCCGGCACCGTCGATGTCGCTGATGTTTGACTGGCTCGACGCGCTCCAGATGGTCTTTCCCGATCCCAACCCATGGGGTCTAGAGGCCTGCACCTTCGCAATGTCCAGCCACGAACACGCATGCAGTGCTGGCTACCTGACTCGCGTGTCCGACAAAGGAGTACCGCTCCAGCCTGGCAGCGTCTTGTCGTGGAGCAGATAAGGGCTCTCACATAGGCTTTAGGATGATCTTTGGTGCAAATCCGTTATGTATTCCAGCTTCGTTCTCAGACGTCCAAGTTGCCAAGTCTCAACATGTACGTGGTTGTGTGATATCCGTCCAAAAACTGACTCTGGCACGGCGTGACTGTCTTTCCATAACCTAGAATCGCCACCTTTCTGCACCGAGAACACATACTTCTAGGGAAAACCTTATACACAGATGTATAGCAGTAGCGCTGTCAAAGAAGGGCGCTACTGATATTAACCAGTAGCGTGTGTCAAAAAAACACGCTACATATATGGTTATAGTAGTAGCGGGCCTGCAGGAAATGCGCTACTACTATAATTCCCACACTGTTGCCGGTAGGCTAGTAATAGTAGTAGCGATTATTCCTAAAGAAAGCTAATGCTAAGAAAAAAAAAATAGAAAAATAAGTAGAAAAGTAAATGAAAATGGAAAAAGTAGAAAAAGGAGAAATAAAAAAAAGAAAATGTAAAGAAAAACAAAAGTAAAAGAAAAAGAAAACAGAAAAGCATAACAGTAGCGCGTTTTGGTGGAAAGCGTTATAGCTAACTTAGCTATAGCGCGTTTTGCCAAAATACGCTACTGCTATTTTGACTTAACCCATCGCGGGCTCAAAATTTTGCTTAGTCCTTTTCCCCCTCTCCCCCTCTCCCCCAACTCCTCCATCACCGGCGTCGATCGCCCTGCCGCCTTCGACCTCACCGCCGCCGCCCGAGGCCGCCCTCAACCTTACCGCCGCCGCCCGAGGCCGTCGTCGACCTCACCGTTACCGCTCTCGAGCTCACCGCCGCCGCCCGAGCCTGCCCAGGACCTCCGACGCCCGAGCCCGAGCCTGCCCTCGCCGCCGACCGTAATGCTCTGCCTCTCTTCTCCCCTACCCTCCAATCTCTCTCTCTCTCTCTCTCTCTCTCTGCTAGAGCAATTCATATGTTGTTGCTGTGTTGATGTTCATATGAACGCTAGATTTGTTTGGGGCAGTAGACATTTTTTAGCATTTAGGAAAAATAATTGGCAATTTTTTTAGGAAATTAGCTAGGGCAAATTTTATGAAAATGCCTAAACAGTAATTCCATTTAGCTTTTAATTAATAGAGGGTATATAAATAATAGTAGCATTTTGCTTTAAATGAATAGAGGCTATAAACAAAAAACAGTTAGCTATAAAAATTATTTGGACTATGGACCTGAATCTGGTCCAAATTTCATTTAAATGAAATTTTAATTATTTGGACTATGGACCTGAATATTTTTGAAGAAATTGGGTGTAGGTACTAAGGTCTTGCTGTGGAAATTTTGGTGAGGTCAGAAGGGTTATAGAAAATGGAGTTCCTAGACTTTAGCTTTAGACAAAAACAAAAGTATTTAGCTATAAATAAAAAAATAGTAGCTATGGCATTTAACTATAAACAAAAAACAGATTTTTTTTTCTTTTCAAAAACTTGGTTAAAGTAATTGTTGCTATGTAAACAAAAAACAAGATTAATGTTATATGATATATGTGATTGATGTTCATTTGCATATTCCATTATTATTGATTATATGTTTTCATTGAAGTGGTCATGTTATATGCAAATTTCCTCAATAGTGTTTGCTCATGTTATATGCAACATTGAAGTGGTTCGATTGTGCCCAAGTGGCCTTTTGTTGTTTTCAGGGAATAAAGACGAGTGACCTATGTTTTGCCGGAATGTCGATTCATTTTCGTTCCGGCAAATTTCAGGTGCTCGACTTGTCCACTTTTTAGCAAAGGTCATGCTGAATTTTCCGTGAATTTCGGCATGACTTGTGCTACAAACTAGGACATGTCGAGTGCCCGCGATTTGTCGCACTGGGAAGGAATCAACGTTCCTGCAAAACATAGGCCTTTTATATGTCATTATTCATTTTATTAGGTTTAGAATTAATTGACTAGATTTAATCATAGGAAACATGGCTAGCAACGAAGAAGGACAGGGTTCTGGTGAATGCGACGTCTACGAGGCGGAAGACGCTTTTTTGAACCTTCTCGACGAGCAACCATTGTTGTAGGGCCTACCTGTCACATCCGAGACCGACACCGAGACCGGCGCTGAGACCCAGACCCACACCGAGACCGACGTCGAGACTGGCGTTGAGACCAAGACCGGCACCGAGACTAGCAAAGCCATAGAACCGAGACCGAAGAGGAGATGTCGACGCCCAAACCAGCTCCTCACCACTAGACTAGTGGTCACGGAGGTGGACGGCAACAATTTTGAGCCAAAACAACCTGTGGAAGCGCGCTCGTGCTACGACAATCAAACATGTTGCATCGTACGGACGTGCGCCACCATCAACAATGAGGCACTAAAGAAGATACCAAATATGAAGCACTCCCTCATAACCCTGCTGCACCAGATATTCTTGTTTCCAGGCCGGGATGAAATTGATCCAGAGAAAGACCCGACAATGAAGAAGATAAACAAACGCGCCATGAGAAAGTTTAGAGACGCGTTGGCCGCCTGGAAAGTAAGGGTGAAACAACAGATTATCCTAAAAAAGGAACCCTACTCCGAGATTGTAAAGGATAATCCGACAATTACGGAAGAGCAGTTTGAAATATTCAAGGCGGCTTGCATTGCCGAAGCTGCCAAAGAAAAATCAAAGTACATGAAGGGGCTCAAGAAAGGAACATTGAGTGCCACCACCTCTGAAGCCGTGGTTGCGCGGGGAAGAGGTCCATATGGGCAAAGGAGGATGCGGAACGCGAAAGTCTTGGCATCCCAGACCCCTTGGCGCAGTTCACCGTCCCGTAGGAGCGTGATGTCCTCAGGGCCTTGTACCGTTGGGACCCAGTGAAGAAGGTTTTCGAGACGAACGCGGTCACGACGAAGTTCATGAGACTGCTGATAATTTTACCTTCTGATCAATTCGACTGCACGTTTAGTCATATTTGTAAATGACCCTTGTTCCTTTTGCAGAGAGAGCAGCACAGGATTGCGGCCGAAAGCGACTCACCGTCTGAGGCGTTGGTGTCGGGGCGGAGCGGGGGATGAGGGTCCCGCCCGCCGCGAGCACCTATGGGGCCGGGGCCCCTTCGTGAGTGCGGTACGAGGGCGGAGGAGGCACAGAGAGCAGATCGAGGCGATGCGCGGGCGGATTTTACCCAGCTTGGCGCGATGGGCGACGCAAAACCCTACTGCTGCTTTGTGTTGTATTATGCTCGGGAGCTTGAAGAGCTACAGTAGCGGCTACCCGAGCGTGAGAGTTGCCAATGAGTCGAACCCCCTCTACGTTGTGCTTGGGCCTCCTTTTATAGGGCAAAGGGGTCACCGACAGGTGTCAACGTAGGAGAAAGGGGTAAAAACGTAAAAGAGGTGGTAGTTGGAGCAGGTCGGGAGCAGTGCTACTACGATTAGCTTGAGCAATGGTTTCTACCTACTTTGACAATGGGGGACAAAGGCATTTAATGCCCGTCGCCGTCGACCCCAAAAGCTCCCGCCTTGCGTCTCCGTCGCCACGGCGATGCATCCACCACCGTGGAGTGCCACCGCACCCCTAGGCTGCACAGCCATCCGCCACGCGTCTCGAGAGAGCTTAAGGCGGCGTGGGCGAGATGAGCTGGAGTCGGGCACAAACAGCGCAGCTCTCCCGGCAAGTACCTTGCCGGATCTTGATCTTGCCGGACCGGAAGCTTGTCGGGCTCTGTAACTTGCCGCTTCCCGGGCCCTCGCCGGGACGCGTATAGCGCCGAGGCGTGTCTTCTACGATATAATCTCCTAGTCTCCCGGCGAGCTCCTCTCGCCAGGCCTTGCGTGAGTGATGTAATCTAGAGCACAGAGCGGCCTTCCGGCAAGCTCCTCTTGCCGGGTCTTGATCTTCGTCTTGTACACTTTGTTCTTGAGCGGCTTGATATGGAGCGGAATGGTCTCCGGCAAGCTGTGGTAGATCTAGCCGCGAGGCTGCTGCAATCGCCGTGCACAAGTTGGGGTCTTGAGGTACCCCTACCTTAGTCTACCGACAGAGCCCCGGCTGGGCCACACACAGTGCCGAGCGCTGTTGGGCCAGGCCCAAAAAGTCTGCAGGCACACGAGGCCCACGGCGTGCGGGCTCCACTTCTGCATCTGCCGCCTCCCCCCGTAACGACACGCGTCGATTGCGGCGTCGTGGGAGACGTGGGCGGCGCATGCAGTCTTTATGGCATCCACCCCGTGATCGTGGTGCAGAGCGAGGTCGCTTCACCCGTCGCTCCGGCTCCACTTTTTCGCCACGCGGCCCCCATGCACGGGGGTCGTGGGCGGCGAAGGTGGGAGACTGAGCCGTCACGGGCGGAGAAGGCGAGTCGGCCCCGCTCCTCTGGCCTCCTTGCTTCCTGATTGGTCGAACGGGGCGGTTGAGCCCCCACCTCGCCCTTTTAAAAGGGGCGGAAGGGGAGCACAATGGCCACACTCATCATCTTCTCCCTTCGTCTTCATCTTCTGTCCTTCTTTCCGCCATGGAAGGAGGGAATCCCGGTCCTTCGACGGTGGCTGCGAGGGTCGCCTCCAGGCAGCGCACCTCTCCCTATCCCGCTCCCGTGGAAGCAGGCCGGCCCGAGAGGGAGAGGGAGGGGCGTGGCGCGACGAGGCCGAGGGCGTGGCCGAGGCGGTCGGGGAGAGGCGGGCGTGGAGATCGCCTCCCGTCTCCCCGACGTCTCCTGCCCACGATCGCGGTCCACACCGAGATGACCCTGGGAGTTCTTCATCAAGCCGCGCCGGCGCCTCGTCGCCGCCTCCGGCTGCCGGCCCGTTCAGCGGACGCGATGGGACCGGATCCGCCGAGGTGATGGAGTTGCGCATGAGGGCTGCGGGATCAGCGGCACTCGAGTGAGTGTCGTGTCCCCAGCCCGGCGTGATGTTCTTCGACCGAGGGTGGAAGACGTTCGCCGGATCCACAGCTTGACGGCGGGTTTACCCTCCATTTCAAGTTAATGGAGGCGACCTTCTCCCGTCAAGGTCTTGAGGACTACGGGACCCGGGTGAGATCTTGTGTGGACAGCTCCTCCGATAGCGAAGGTCCCTCCTCGGCGAGAGTGACGAGGAGGGAGCGACAGCGACGACGAGGGGATGGCGGGTCCGACTAGGCGTCGGACACCGCTGCCTCGCAGCGCCATCCTGGCGACCCGTAATCCGGTCGCCGGCCTTCGAACTCCCCGGGCCGTCTCCTTGGGCGGTGGCGTGGGAGGCTGCGGAAGAGGAAGAGGGGATGGCGGCAAGGCCGTCATGTCGGAGTCTGAGGGCGAGGAGCCCTTGACAGCATCTTGACGTCCCGCCACCCGTCTTCAAGCTCGCCTCCGGCGCCTCCGTCTCCGCCAAGCTCTGGCCGCCCCGGAAGTTCTCTTGGTGTCTTCTGCGCCTGTAGCTCTCCGGGCGCTCCTCCATGCCCGTCACCTTGCAGCTCCCGAGGCACGCCACCCGCAGCCGCAGCGGGCGCTCACCGCCATGCTCTCCTAGGCGCCTTCGCCCTCCCGGCAAGCTTCTCTTGCCGGGGCTCCTGACCTACCTCCCGAACTCCTGAATGTAAAAAACAGGAGAGGGATCATGGGCACCTTATCTTTTTAATTTGTAAGCCCTTGGGCCTTAGCTGCATTTAAAAACTTGTAATCCTCTCTATCATGTTTTTCATCCTCTATTGACTTGTATTAAACTAGGATGTTTTTAATGAAAAGAGGGGAAAGCTTGCCGGACTGAATCTTGACTTTGTGCCTTGTATGTTCCTATCCTACGCTGTCGGGGAGCTTGCCGGGGCGACACGCTTGCCGGGTGCGGGACAGCCCGCTGGCGGTGTTGCTTCCGGCAAGCAACCTTGCCGGGCCAGTTGCGACGCTTAACTTGCTGAGCAAGCTCGAAAGCAAGGTAAGGGTGCAGCAGCACACTTGTGTTTGTTGAGCGGACTCGGAAACAAACCAAGTACGCAACTGGGCCGCGACTTGGCTCCTCCGCGTATGGGTTGTACAAGCCATGCTCGTTCAAAGACGCAGCCCCGCTTTCCCCGGTCCATGAGAGGATGCATGACGAGGGATGAAAAACTTATCTGATACCGCAGCCCCCAGCAACTCTGGCTTGCCGGAGACGAATCTTGGTACTCGCAGCCCCCAGCGAGGCTGGCTTGCCGGAGGCGAAACTTGGCACTCGCAGCCCCCGGCGATGCTGGCTCCGCCAAAATCCAAGTGCCGGCGTGCTCTTCTGGTTTCTCCTTGTTGCTGCAATTCCAGCCATGAAAACAGCTGAGATAGATCTGCAACAGCTTCATTATTTACACGTATATGTATATAAATTCTGACTGTGCAATACGACGCCGTGCCTTGCCCTTCGTATGTTTGTACTCTACGCTCTCGGGGAGCCTGCCGGCGCGGACACGCTTGCTGAGTGCGGAACATCAGCAGCCCGCTGGCTGGTGTTGCCACCGGCAAGCAGCCTTGCCGGGCCAGCTGCAGCGCGCTTGTGTCTATCGAGCGGACTCGGAAACAAGGCAAGGGCGCAGCTGGACCGCGACTTGGCTCCTCTCGCGCACAAGTCTCTCATACGAAGGACATATCACGGCAGGGCTCGCCACGTTACACCTTCTACCTTACATCCTTTGCGCGCCTTTACCCTACGCTTCTAGGGGAACTTGCCGGTCGCGAACACGCTTGCTGAGTGCGGAACATCAGCAGCCCGCTGGCTGGTGTCGCTTCCGGCAAGCAACCTTGCCGTGTCCAGTCGCGACGCGCTTAACCTGCTGAGCAGACTCGGAAACGAAACAAGGGCGCGAGGCTTGTCGCGGCTCACTTTTAACTCGTTGAGTGTGCTCGAAGCAAGATAAGGGTGCGGCTATTCACAGGCGGGCTCCTCCGCGCACAGGCTTTGCGCACAAAGGACGAACGCACGAGGGATATAACATAAGAAGGCATGGAACTAAGGAGTGTTCTGCACAAAAGCTCAAACAACTTAGCTTTTCTTTTTCTTGTTTCCTTGCGCTTGCTGGTGGAGCTCGATGGCGCGTCCTCGACGGCAGCGCAGCGCTCCGGGGAGATGCGCTTGCCGGAACGAGCACCAGAGCTGCCCTCGCCGGGCTTAGAGTGCTCCGAGGTGCGGTGCTTGTCGGAGTGAGCACCAGAGCTGTCCTAGCCGGACTTGGAGCTCGATGGCGGGTCCTCGACGACAGCGTAGCGCTCCAAGGAGATGCGCTTGCCGGAGTGGAGGGGAGCGGGGGCGAGCGGCGCGAGGAACAGGATATGCTCGGACTCCTAGTAGCGATAGGAGGAGCAGAGTCCCGCCCCGGCACTTTCGCTTTGCTCTTGCACGGACGGCTGTCCGGAGCATCCCGCGAGCCTCCGGCATGTTCTTGCCTCAGCAGGCGGATACCACCTCCCATGGTATGGCGCTGCCGGGTTGTTGTGCTGAGATGGACGTGGATCCATGGAGACCGAGACGCGGTCATCCGCCCTGTCCCTGGATCTGGTGGCGCCGCGAGTGCCCTCGCCGGTGTCCACCCTTCCGCTGGCGTCTCCTCCGCCCACCGCTGGCTCCGGTGGCGGCGGGTGAGACGCAGACGGGTCTGCGACCCTTGAAGCCCTCGTCTTCGGGGCCATGGCGCAGTTGGCGATGAAGTCGGAGAGGTTGATGAAGAACGCGGCCGCGCGAACGCCGGATCAGGTCCGCACAACCTCGACGCCCTACCGGCGCCAAAGATGTCGGGCGGAGCGGGGATGAGGTCCCGCCGCCGCGAGCACCTATGGGGCCGGGCCCTTCGTGAGTGCGGTGCGAGGGCGGAGGAGGCAAGCAGAGAGCGGCGAGGCGCGCGCGGGCGGATTTTTACCCAGCTTCGGGCCGCGATGGACGCGTAAAACCCTACTGCTGCTTTGTGTTGTATTATGCTCGGGAGCTTGAAGAGCTACAGTAGCGGCTACCCGAGCGTGAGAGTTGCAAATGAGTCGAACCCCCTCTACGTTGTGCATGGGCCTCCTTTTATAGGGCAAAGGGGTCACCGACAGGTGTCAACGTAGGAGAAAGGGGTAAAAACGTAAAAGAGGTGGTAGTTGGAACAGTGCGGGAACAGTGCTGCTACAGTGCTTGAACAGTGGTTTCTACCTACTTTGACAGTGGGGGACAAAGGCATTTAATGCCCGTCGCCGTCGACCCCAAAAGCTCCCGCCCTTGCGTCTCCGTCTGCCACGGCGATGCATCCACCACCGTGGAGTGCCACCGCACCCCCTAGGCTGCACAGCCATCCGCCACGTGTCTCTGGAGAGAGCTTAAGGCGACGCGTGGGCAGATGAGCTGGAGTGCGGGCACACAGCGCAGCTCTCCCCGGCAAGTACCTTGCCGGGATCTTAATCTTGCCGGACCCGGAAGCTTGTCGGGCTCTGTAACTTGCCGCTTCCCGGGCCCTCGCCGGGACGCGTATAGCGCCGAGGCGTGTCTTCTACGATATAATCTCCTAGTCTCCCCGGCGAGCTCCTCTCGCCAGGGCCTTGCGTGAGTGATGTAATCTAGAGCCTGGAACGGCCTTCCCGGCAAGCTCCTCTTGCCGGGGTCTTGATCTTCTGTCTTGTACACTTTGTTCTTGAACGGCTTGATATGGAGCGGGAATGGTCTCCGGCAAGCCTGTGGTAGATCTAGCCGCGGGGAGCTGCAACTGCCCGTGCACAAGTTGGGGTACTGAGGTACCCCTACCTTAGTACACCGACAGTTGGCGAGGCCCAAGTGGGACACCCCATTCAACCAGGCCTTGAACATATTGAAAAGACAGCCGGTGGACACTTGGCCATCGTATGGACGCATGCACGGCGTCGGAGACGGCGCCACGTGGAAGAAGTACTACCATTCAACCACGGAGGAGAGAAAGGAAAGACGAAGGTTAAATGAAGAAGACATTGACCAGAAGTTTGAGATTGCGGTTGATAAGAAGTTTGCAGCTTTGTATGGTGTCATGGTTCCGGGTATCGTCAATTGGAGCAGGCAAAATCCAAATAAAGAGGCAGTGGACTTTCCCCTTTACAACCTCTTCACTAGTAGAAAAAGGGTCAAACGTGCAGCACATTAGTGCCGGTTTGTATTAGAGCCGGCACTAATGTATACATTAGTGCCGGTTCCAACGGCTAGCCGGGCCGCTCTCATTAGTACCGGCTCGTGGCTAACCTTTAGCACCGGTTCGTGCCACAAACCGGTACTACTGAGGGTGGTGGCAGGATGTTGTCAGTCTGGGCCCCCTCCAGCACCTTTAGTACCGGTTCGTGCCACGAACCGGTACTATAGGTCGACGTACATAAACCCTTCGTCCACCCGAGCCACTCTGTTCTTCCCCTTTCCCCTCACTTCTCCTCTGTTCTTCCCTTTCCTCGAGCTCCTCACAAATTTTACCCAAAATTTGTCAAGATTTGAAGGCCCCCATCCATTCAAATGATCACAAAGGTTAGCAACTTTGTCCTTTCAACTCTCATTGCTAGATTAGCTCTTCCCATGCTTTGTATAGTTACTAATTTGTGAGTTTAGTAATTTGGGAGGAAATATATATATGTGCTAGTATTTGATTTATATGCAATCTGAGGTCAAAAATAACACTTAGTTTGCATATGTAGGTGTGGTTTACTTAGTGCCTTCTAAATCTCCGTCGTAACCACCGTCGATCGCCCGCACCGTCCCGTCACCGGCACCACCTTGTGGTGAGCCTCTTGTTCATGTAATTTTATATAAAAAATTGATGTTTGTGTGATTTGGATATATAGTTAATCATGTAATAATTATCTTACCCGTACGTTGTTTGTTATACATAGTGCCATGGTTTTGATATCCGTCCCCGTCGGCCCTCGTCCTTGTTATGATTCGGATGTGGTATATTCTCTTTTAAAACTATTAGTTGCATTTCGTGTTTATGACAAATTATGCCCATCAATTTGACATAGATATTTTTATCTAGGAGGTATGTGAACCGGAAATTCCAACCGACCCTATTGTCGAGAGGTTAAATTTAGTTGAAAGAGAAAACGAGTACTTGAAAGAAAAATTGAAAAGAATTGAGGGGGAGAAGATGGAATTGGAGTTGCATGTTGCCGATGTCGCCGATGATCACAAGATCAAGATGGAGAAAATGCGCTTGAAGAATAGAAAGATTAGAAAATATGCCATCGATAGTGAGGCTTGGTATCATTATGCTGTTGGATCAATTGTTACCTTAGTTGCGATCTTGATCGCATTTGTTGTTGCATTTAAATGCTTTAGCTAGAGAGTTATTTGTTTGTTGCATTTAAGTGTTGTATGAACTTTATGTATGAACTTGTATTAATTTGGTCTATTCGGTGTTGTGTAATGAAGATGAGCCGGCAATGGATGTACGATGACCGATGCTCTCCCCAGTTTGTTGAGGGCGTGCATACTTTTCTGCTTGCGGCTGAGGCAAACAAGCGGGCGGATGGTTTTATGCCTTGTCCATGTGCTGTCTGTAAGAATGATCGCAATTACTCTACGTCAAGAACCATTCACGTCCACCTGTTTGAGTCCGGTTTCATGCCCCACTATAATGTTTGGACCAAGCACGGAGAAAGAGGGGTTATGATGGAAGACAATGAAGAAGAAGAGGACGACGACACGCTATCCCGCCATGGGTTCCCTGAATACGATGATACAACAATGGGGGAAGAAGCTGAGCCGGTAATGCGGGAAGAAGCTGAGCCGGCAATGCGGGAAGAAGCTGAAGAAGAGGCATCAGATGAGCCCGTTGATGATCTAGGTCGGGCCATTGCCGATGCAAAGAGAAACTGCGCAAGTGATTTGGAGAAGAAGAAGTTGCGGCGCATGTTAGAGGATCACAAAAATTGTTGTACCTGAATTGCGTGGGTGACAAGAAAAAGCTGGGCACCACTGCTGGAATTGCTGCAATGGAAGGCGAGAGAATGGTGTATCGACAAGGGATTTGGAAAGTTCTTTGGTAATGATAAAGGATATGCTTCCAAAGGACAACGAATTGCCCGAGAGTACGTCTGAAGCAAAGAAGGCTGTCTTCCTCTAGGGTTAGAGGTGCAAAAGATACATGCATGCCCTAATGATTGCATCCTCTACCGCGGTGAGTACGAGGATTTGAGCGCTTGCGGTATGTGGTGCATTGCGCTATAAGATCAGCCGCGATGAGCTGGTGATGTCGAGGGCGGCGCCCGGAAGAAGATTCCTGCCAAGGTGATGTGGTATTCTCCTATAATACCACGGTTGAAACGTTGTTCCAAAACAAAGAGCATGCCAAGGCGATCGATGGCACGAAGAAGACCGTAAGAAAGACAGAAAGTTGAGAGTACCCGCTGACGGGTCGCAGTGGAGAAAAATCGAAAGAAAGTACGGGAAGGAGTTTGCAGATGACGCAAGGAGCGTATGGTTCGGTCTAAGCGCAGATGGAATTAATCCTTTTGGGGAGCAGAGCAGCAACCAGAGCACCTGGCCTATGACTCTATGTTTGTATATCCTTTCTCCTTGGTTGTGCATGAAGCGGAAGTTCATTATTATGCCAGTGCTCATCCAAGGCCCTAAGCAACCCGGCAATGACATTGATGTGTACCTAAGGCCATTAGTTGAAGAACTCTTACAACTGTGGAATGGAACATGTGTACATGCGTGGGATGAGCACATGGGGGAAGAATTTGACCTCAAGGCGTTGCTTTTCGTGACCATCAATGATTGGCCTGCTCTCAGTAACCTTTCAGGACAGACAAACAAGGGATACCGCGGATGCACGTACTGTTTCGATGATACCGATAGTATATATTTGAATAGTTGTAAGAAGAATGTGTACCTGGGACATCGTCGATTTCTTCCGAGCAGGCATCCCGTAAGAAAGAAAGGCAAGTATTTCAAAGGTGAGGCAGATCACCGGACGAAGCCTCGCCACCGTACTGGTGCTGATGTACATGATATGGTCAAGTATTTGAAGGTGATATTTGGAAAGGGTCCTGGCGGACAACCTGTTCCGAAGGACGCGGATGGACGCGCAGCCATGTGGAAGAAGAAATCTATATTTTGGGACCTGCCATATTGGAAAGACCTAGAGGTCCGCTCCGCAATCAACGTGATGCACGTGACGAAGAATCTTTGCGTGACCCTGCTTGGCTTCTTGGGCGTGTATGGGAAGACAAAAGATACACCTGAGGCACAGGAGGACCAGCAACGTATGCACGGAGAAGACGACATACATCAGGGTCATGCAAGCTACGCTCTTACCATAGAAGAGAAGGAAATCTTCTTTGAATGCCTGCTCAGTATTAAGGTACCGTCTGGCGTCTCGTCGAATATAAAGGGAATAATAAACATGGCAGAGAAAAAGTTCCAGAACCTAAAGTCTCATGACTGCCACGTGATTATGACGCAACTGCTTCCGGTTGCATTGAGGGGGCTTCTACCGGAAAACGTTCGATTAGCCATTGTGAAGCTATGTGCATTTCTCAATGCAATCTCTCGAAGGTGTCGATCCGAAATCATACCAAGGTTACGAATGATTTGGTGCAATGTCTTGTCGGTTTCGAGTTGGTGTTCCCACCATCCTTCTTCAACATCATGACGCACGTCCTAGTTCACCTATCTTGAAGAGATTAACGTTTTGGGTCTGTATTTCTACACAATATGTTCCCTTTGAGAGGTTCATGGGAGTCTTAAAGAAATATGTTCATAACCGTGCTAGGCCAGAAGGAAGCATCTCCAAGGGCCATCAAAATGAGGAGGTCATTGAGTTTTGTATTGACTTTATTCCTGACCTTAAGCCGATTGGTGTTCTGAATCGCGCATAAGGGCGGATCGGATGGAAAAGGCACGCTAGGAGGGGAACAAATAATATGTATGGACGGACATTCTCTCACTGAAGCACACTACACAGTTCTACAGAATTCCACCTTGGTGGCTCCGTATATGGATGAACACAAGAATTTGCTACGCTCCAAACACCCGGAGCGGTCTGATGACTGGATTACACGTGAACAAACCAGGAGTTTCGCCAACTGGTTGCGCATACCGCACCATGCATGACACCTCTATTGAAGATGACCTGTACTTGCTGTCCCGTTACCATCTTGAATATAATGACTTTCAAAGGGTACGAGATAAATGGTAATACATTTTACACGATCGCCCAAGATAAGAAGAGCACCAACCAAAACAGTGGTGTCCGCTTTGATGCAGAAACCAAGACGGGAAAGGAAACATATTATGGTTATATACAGGACATATGGGAACTTGACTATCGACGTGGTTTAAAGCTCCCTTTGTTTCGGTGCAAATGGGTCAATATGACACGAGGCAGGGTAACGGAATACCCGCAGTATGGAATGACAATAGTGGATCTCAACAATCTTGCGTACGTCGCCGCCCCGGCCCGTACGTCCCCGTCCCGTCGTCGCCGCGCCCGTCGCTGCCTGTCCTGCCATGCCGTCGCCGTCCCGTCACCTGGCGCCCCGTCGCCTCTCGCCTCGCCCGGCCGGTGAGCTTTTACACACACACATACATTTTCAGTTATAGATTTTTCTGTTTTTAAGAAATTGTTAGACATTTTTCTGTTTTTAGAAATAGTTAGAAATGTTAGAATTGTTAGAATTGTTAGAAATGTTAGAAATTGTTAGAAATTTTTCTGTTTTTAGTTATAGAAATAGTTATAAAAAGTTAGAATTGTTAGAAATTTTTCTGTTTTTAGTTATAGAAATAGTTATAAAAATGTTAGTTATATATATAGAAATGTTATAATTTTTTTCTGTTTTTAGTTATAGAACTATTAGAAATGTTAGTTATATATAGCATTGTTAGAAATGTTATAGAAATGTTAGTTATATAGAAATGTTAGAAATTTTAGTTATCAAAATCCAATCATTAAAAAATGTTACTTTTTATGGGCATATAGCTAGTATTTGTTCTCGACGATGCCCGGCCCGCATCCTCGCCGTCGACCCGTCCGCGACGACGTCCAGCCGACCCATGTCCGGGACTGGGCTCCGCTGGGCTGGCACTGGGAGGTGCAACTTGGAGGGGCGCGCCGCTTGACGAGGAACCCGGCCGCGGGTCCCGTCGTCGACCCTGATCTCATTTGGTGGCGTTCACGTGGGCCAGTTTCGGTGCGGAGGGACAGCATGCAGGATGAAGATATATGAAATGAGAAAAGGTGGACGCTTTGGCATTTGGTTCATTGACCCAAACACCGTTAATGAATTCACATGGAAGATAAATGAACATCATGCAAAGGAAGTAGAGGACAACATACTAGAGTTCTTGAAGCGCCTCAAATACAATGAAGATATACTACTTCCTTACCACTTTGGGTGAGTCACACTGTCTTGTACTACAAATTATCTGTTTTTGCCAACTAGCTAGCTACATGTTTTTGTTGGAAATATGCCCTAGAGGCAATAATAAAAGTATTATTATATTTCCTTGTTCATGATAATTGTCTTTTATTCATGCTATAACTGTATTATCCGGAAATCGTAATACACGTGTGAATACATAGACCACAATATGTCCCTAGTGAGCCTCTAGTTGACTAGCTCGTTGTGATCAACAGATAGTCATGGTTTCCTGGCTATGGACATTGGATGTCGTTGATAACGGGATCACATCATTAGGAGAATGATGTGATGGACAAGACCCAATCCTAAGCATAGCACAAAGATCGTGTAGTTCATTTGCTAGAGCTTTTCTAATGTCAAGTATCTCTTCCTTAGACCATGAGATCGCGTAACTCCCGGATACCGTAGGAGTGCTTTGGGTGTATCAAACGTCACAACGTAATCGGGTGACTATAAAGGTGCACTACAGGTATCTCCGAAAGTGTCTGGGGTTGACACGGATCGAGATCGGATTTGTCACTCCGTGCAAGCGGAGAGGTATCTCTGGGCCCACTCGGTAGGACATCATCATAATGTGCACAATGTGACCAAGGGGTTGATCACGGGATGATGTGTTGCGGAACGAGTAAAGAGACTTGCCGTAACGAGATTGAACAAGGTATCGGTATACCGACGATCGAATCTCGGGCAAGTAAAATACCGCTAGACAAAGGGAATTGTATACGGGATCGATTGAGTCCTTGACATCGTGGTTCATCCGATGAGATCATCGTGGAACATGTAGGAGCCAACATGGGTATCCAGATCCGCTGTTGGTTATTGACGGGAGAACGTCTCGGTTATGTCTACATGTCTCCGAACCCGTAGGGTCTACACATAAGGTTCGATGATGCTAGGGTTATAAAGGAAGTTTGTATGTGGTTACCGAATGTTGTTGGAGTCCGGATGAGATCCCGGACGTCACGAGGAGTTCCAAATGGTCCGGAGGTAAAGATTTATATATGGAAGTCCTATTTTGGCCACCGGAAAATGTTCGGATTTTTCGGTATTGTACCGGGAAGGTTCTAGAAGGTTCGGAGTGGGGCCCACCTGCATGGGGGACCCACATGAACATGGGTTGTGGGGAAAGTCCCCACACCCCTGGTCAAGCGCACCAAGATCCCCCTTAGAAGGATAAGATCATATCCCAAGGATAAGATCAAGATCCCTAAAAAGGGGGGATAACAATCGGTGGGGAAGGAAATGATGGGATTTCTTTCCTCCCACCTTGGCCAACGCCCCAATGGACTTGGAGGGCAAGAAACCAGCCCCTCCACCCCTATATAAAGTGGGGAGACGCATGGGATCTCAACACGAAGTTCTGGCGCAGCCCTCCCCCTCTCCCAAGTACTCCTCCTCTCCTGCGGTGCTTGGCGAAGCCCTGCAGGATTACCATGCTCCTCCACCACCACCACGCCGTCGTGCTGCTGCTGGACGGAGTCTTCCCCAACCTCTCCCTCTCACCTTGCTGGATCAAGGCATGGAGACGTCACCGGGCTGTACGTGTGTTGAACGCGGAGGTGCCGTCCGTTCGGCACTAGGATCTCCGGTGATTTGGATCACGACGAGTACGACTCCTTCAACCCCGTTCTCTTGAACGCTTCCGCTTAGCGATCTACAAGGGTATGTAGATGCACTCTCCTTCCCTCGTTGCTGGTCTCTCCATAGATAGATCTTGGTGACACGTGGGAAAATTTTGAATTTCTGCTACATTCCCCAACAAAGGGCATCATGAGCTAGGTCTATTGCGTAGATTCTTTGCACGAGTAGAACACAAAGTAGTTGTGGGCGTTGATGTTGTTCAATATGCTTACCGTTACTAGTCCAATCTTGTTTCGACGGTATTGTGGGATGAAGCGGCCGGACCGACCTTACACGCTCTTCGTGAGACAGGTTCCACCGATTGACATGCACTTCGTGCATAAGGTGGCTAGCGGTGCCGCCTCTCCACTTTAGTCGGAACGGATTCGATGAAAAGGGTCCTTATTAAGGGTAAATAGCAATTGGCATATCACGTTGTGGTTTTGCGTAGGTAAGAAACGTTCTTGCTAGAAACCCATAGCAGCCACGTAAAACATGCAACAACAATTAGAGGACGTCTAACTTGTTTTTGCAGGGTATGCTATGTGATGTGATATGGCCAAGAAGAATATGATGAATGATATGTGATGTATGAGATTGATCATGTTCTTGTAATAGGAATCACGACTTGCATGTCGATGAGTATGACAACCGGCAGGAGCCATAGGAGTTGTCTTTATTTATTGTATGACCTGCGTGTCATTGAACAACGCCATGTAATTACTTTACTTTATTGCTAACCGGTAGCCATAGTAGTAGAAGTAATAAGTTGGCGAGACAACTTTATGGAGACACGATGATGGAGATCATGATGATGGAGATCATGGTTTCATGCGGTGACGATGATGATCATGGAGCCCGAAGATGGAGATCAAAGGAGCAAAATGATATTGGCCATATCATGTCACTATTTGATTGCATGTGATGTTTATCATGTTTATGCATCTTGTTTACTTAGGACGACGGTAGTAAATAAGATGATCCTTACAAAATTTCAAGAAGTGTTCTCCCTAACGCGCACCGTTGCTACAGTTAAATAACTTCTAAGCACCACGTGATGATCGGGTGTGATGGATTCTTACGTTCACATACAACGGGTGTAAGACAGATTTACACAGCGAAAACACTTAGGGTTAACTTGACGAGCCTAGCATGTACAGACATGGCCTCGGAACACGGAGACCGAAAGGTCGAGCATGAGTCGTATGGAGGATACGATCAACATGAAGATGTTCACCGATGATGACTAGACCGTCTCACGTGATGATCGGACACGGCCTAGTTGACTTGGATCATGTAATCACTTAGATGACCAGAGGGATGTCTATCTGAGTGGGAGTTCATAAGATGAACTTAATTATCCTGAACATAGTCAAAAGATCTTTGCAAATTATGTCGTATGCTCGCGTTTTAATTCCACTGTTTAGATATGTTCCTAGAGAAAATATAGTTGAAAGTTGACAGTAGCGATTATGCGGATAGTAGAAAGCTTATGTCCTTAATGCACCTCGATGTGTGAACCCCAAACGTCGTTTGTAGATGTTGCGAACATCAGACATACACGTTTTGGTAACTACGTGATAGTTCAGTTAAACGGTTTAGAGTTGAGGCACCAAATACGTTTTCAAAACGTCGCGGAACATATGAGATGTTTCGAGGGCTGAAATTGAGATTTCAGGCTTGTGCCCACGTCAAGAGGTATAAGACCTCCGACGATTTTCTTAGCCTGCAAACTAACGGAGAAAATCTCAATCATTGAGCTTGTGCTCAGATTGTCTGAGTACAACAATCACTTGAATCGAGTGGGAGTTGATCTTCCAGATAAGATAGTGATGTTTCTCCAAAGTCATTGCCACCAAGCAGTTAGAGCTTCGTGATGAACTATAACATATCAGGGATAGATATGATGATCCTTGAGGTATTCGCGATGTTTGACACCGCGAAAGTAGAAATAAAGAAGGAGCATCAATTGTTGATGGTTGGTGAAACCACTAGTCTCAAGAAGGGCAAGGGAAAGAAGGGATACTTCATAAAACGGCAAATCAGCTGCTGCTCTAGTGAAGAAACCCAAGGTTGAACCCAAACCCAAGACTAAGTGCTTCTGTAATAAGGGGAACAACCACTGGAGCAGGATTACCCTAGATACTTGGTAGATGAGAAGGCTGGCAAGGTCGATAGAAGTATATTGGATATACATTATGTTAATGTGTACTTTACTAGTACTCCTAGTAGCACCAGGGTATTAGATACTGGTTCGGTTGCTAAGTGTTAGTAACTCGAAATATAAGCTACGATATAAACGGAGACTAGCTAAAGGTGAGCTGACGATATGTGTTTCCAAGTTTGATGTGATCAAACATCGCACGCTCCCTCTACCATCAAGATTAGTATTAAACCTGAATAATTGTCATTTGGTGTTTGCGTTGAGCATAGACATGATTGGATTATGTCTGTCGCAATACGGTTACTCATTTAAGGAGAATAATGGTTACTCTATTTATTTGAATAATACCTTCAATGGTCTTGCACCTAAAGGAATGGTTTATTGAATCTCGATCGTAGTGATACACATTTTCATGCCAAAAGATATAAGATAGTTATGATAGTACCACTTACTTGTGGCACTGCCATGTAAGTCATATTGGTGTAAAACGCATGAAGAAGCTCCATGTTGATGGATCTTTGACTCACTCGTTTTTGAAAAGTTTGAGACATGCAAACCATGTCTATTGGTGTATACGCATGAAGAAACTCCATGCAGATGGATCGTTTGGACTCACTTGATTTTGAATCACTTGAGATATGCAAATCATACCACATGGGCAAGATGACTAAAAAGCCTCGTTTTTCAGTAAAATGGAACAAGATATCAACTTGTTGGAAGTAAACACATTTTGATGTGTGCAGTCCAATGAGTGCTGAGGCATGCAGTGAATATCGTTATGTTCTTACTTCACAGATGATTCGTGTAGATGTTGAGTATATTTACGTGATGAAACACAAGTCTGAATTATTGAATGGTTCAAATAATTTCAGAGTGAAGTTGAAGATCATCGTGACAAGAGGATAAAATGTCTATGATATGATCATAGAGATGAGTATCTGAGTTACGAGCTTTGGCATGCAATTAAGACACTGTGGAAATTGTTTCATAATTAATATCGCCTGGAACACCATAGTTTGATGGTGTGTCCGAACATCATAGTTGCACCCTATTGGATATGGTGCGTACCATGATGTCTCTTATCGAATGACCACTATCGTTTATGGGTTAGGCATTAGAGACAACCACATTCACTTTAAATAGGGCACCACGTAATTCCGTTGAGATGACACCGTTTGAACTATGGTTTGAGAAACCTAAGTTGTCGTTTCTTAAAGGTTTGGGACTGCGACGCTTATGTGAAAAAGTTTCAGGTTGATAAGCTCGAACCCAAAGCGGATAAAATGCATCTTCATAGGACACCCAAAACAGTTGGGTATACCTCCTAATTCAGATCCGAAAGCAATAGGGATTGTTTCTTGAATCGGGTCCTTTCTCGAGGAAAAGTTTGTCTCGAAAAGTTGAGTGGGAGGATGGTGGAGACTTGATGAGGTTATTGAACCATCACTTCAACCAGTGTGTAGCAGGGCACAGGAAGTTGTTCCTGTGGCACCTACACCAATTGAAGTAGAAGCTTATGATAGTGATCATGAAACTTCGGATCAAGTCACTACCGTACCTCGTAGGGTGACAAGGATGAGTACTACTTTAGAGTGGTACAGTAATCCTGTCTTGAAGGTCATGTTTCTAGACAACAATGAACCTACGAGCTATGGAGAAGAGATGGTGGGCCCAAATTCCGACAAATGGTTAGAAGCCATGAAATCCGAGATAAATGGATCTTTAAGAAGAAGACGGACGTGGACGGTAATGTCACCGTCTATGAAGCTCGACTTGTGGCGAAGAGTTTTTTCACAAGTTCAAGGAGTTGACTATGATGAGATTTTCTCATCCGTAGCGATGCTTGAGTCCGTCAGAATCATGTTAGCATTAGCTGCATTTATGAAATCTGGCAGATGGATGTCAAAACGAGTTTCCTTACCAATCTTCGTAAGGAAAGGTTGTATGTGATACAATCAGAAAGGTTTTGTTGATCCTAAGGATGCTAAAAGGTATGCTAGCTCCAGCGATCCTTCTAAGGACTGGAGTAAGCATCTCGGAGTTGGAATATGTACTTTGATAAGATGATCAAAGATTTTGGGTTTATACAAATTTATGAGAAACTTGTATTTCCAAAGAAGTGAGTGGGAGCACTATAGAATTTCTGATGAGTATATGTTATTGACATATTGTTGATCAGAAATGATGTAGAATTTCTGAAAGCATATAGGGTTATTTGAAAAGTGTTTTTCAATGGAAAACCTGGATTAGGCTACTTGAATAATAAGCATCAAGATCTATAAGATAGATCAAAATGCTTAATAGTACTTTCAAATGAGCACGTACCTTGACATGATCTTGAAGGTGTTCAAGATGGATCAGTCAAAGAAGGAGTTCTTGCCTGAGATGTAAGGTATGAAGTTAAGACTTAAAAGCTCGACCACGGCGGAATAGAGAGAAAGGACGAAGGTCGTCCCTATACTTCAGACGTAGACTCTATAGTATGCTATGCTGTGTACCGCACCGGAAGTGTGCCTTGCCATGAGTCAGTCAAGGGGTACAACAATGATCCAGGAATGGATCATTGGACAGTGGTCAAAATTGTCCTTGGAGTAAATAAGGACATGTTTCTCGATTATGGAGGTGATAAAGAGTTCGGCGTAAAGGGTTACGTCGATGCAAGCTTTAACACCTATCCGAGTGACTCCGAGTAGCAAACCGGATACGTATAGTGGAGCAACCATTTGGAATAGCTCCAAGTGGAGCGTGAAAGCAGCATTTACAGAATGACCTAGAGATTTGCGAAGTACATACGGATCTGAAAGTTGCAGACCCGTTGACTAAAACCTCTCTCACAAGCAAAACATGATCAAACCCCAGAACTCATTGAGTCTTAATCACATGATGATGTGAACTAGTTTAGTGACACTAGTAAACTCTTTGGATGTTGGTCACATGGCGATGTGACCTGTGAGTGTTAATCACATGGCGATGTGAACTAGATTATTGACTCTAGTGCAAGTGGGAGACTGTTGGAAATATGCCCTAGAGGCAATAATAAAAGTATTATTATATTTCCTTGTTCATGATAATTGTCTTTTATTCATGCTATAACTGTATTATCCGGAAATCGTAATACACGTGTGAATACATAGACCACAATATGTCCCTAGTGAGCCTCTAGTTGACTAGCTCGTTGTGATCAACAGATAGTCATGGTTTCCTGACTATGGACATTGGATGTCGTTGATAACGGGATCACATCATTAGGAGAATGATGTGATGGACAAGACCCAATCCTAAGCATAGCACAAAGATCGTGTAGTTCATTTGCTAGAGCTTTTCCAATGTCAAGTATCTCTTCCTTAGACCATGAGATCGTGTAACTCCGGATACCGTAGGAGTGCTTTGGCTGTATCAAACGTCACAACGTATCGGGTGACTATAAAGGTGCACTACAGGTATCTTGAAAGTGTCTGTTGGGTTGACACGGATCGAGATCGATTTGTCACCGTGCAAGCGGAGAGGTATCTCTGGGCCCACTCGGTAGGACATCATCATAATGTGCACAATGTGACCAAGGGGTTGATCACGGGATGATGTGTTGCGGAACGAGTAAAGAGACTTGCCGGTAACGAGATTGAACAAGGTATCGGTATACCGACGATCGAATCTCGGGCAAGTAAAATACCGCTAGACAAAGGGAATTGTATACGGGATCGATTGAGTCCTTGACATCGTGGTTCATCCGATGAGATCATCGTGCAACATGTGGGAGCCAACATGGGTATCCAGATCCCGCTGTTGGTTATTGACCGGAGAACGTCTCGGTTATGTCTACATGTCTCCCGAACCCGTAGGGTCTACACACTTAAGGTTCGATGATGCTAGGGTTATAAAGGAAGTTTGTATGTGGTTACGAATGTTGTTGAGTCCCGATGAGATCCCGGACGTCACGAGGAGTTCCGAATGGTCCGGAGGTAAAGATTTATATATGGGAAGTCCTATTTTGGCCACCGGAAAATGTTCGGGATTTTTCGGTATTGTACCGGAAAGGTTCTAGAAGGTTCCGAGTGGGGCCCACCTGCATGGGGGACCCACATGAACGTGGTAGTGGGGAAAGGCCCCACACCCTGGTCAAGCGCACCAAGATCCCCCTTAGAAGGATAAGATCATATCCCAAGGATAAGATCAAGATCCCTAAAAGGGGGATAACAATCGATGGGGAAGGAAATGATGGGATTTCTTTCCTCCCACCTTGGCCAACGCCCCAATGGACTTGGAGGGCAAGAAACCAGCCCTCCACCCCTATATAAAGTGGGGAGGCGATGGGATCTCAACACGAAGTTCTGGCGCAGCCCTCCCCCTCTCCCAAGTACTCCTCCTCTCCTGCGGTGCTTGGCGAAGCCCTGCAGGATTACCATGCTCCTCCACCACCACCACGCCGTCGTCGCTGCTGCTGGACGGAGTCTTCCCAACCTCTCCCTCTCACCTTGCTGGATCAAGGCATGGAGACGTCACCGGCTGTCGCGTGTGTTGAGCGGAGGTGCCGTCCGTTCGCACTAGGATCTCCGGTGATTTGGATCACGACGAGTACGACTCCTTCAACCCCGTTCTCTTGAACGCTTGCGCTTAGCGATCTACAAGGGTATGTAGATGCACTCTCCTTCCCCTCGTTGCTGGTCTCTCCATAGATAGATCTTGGTGACACGTAGGAAAATTTTGAATTTCTGCTACATTCCCCAACAGTTTTTGCTTACATATGCCCGCTTAATTAAGACATGTAAACGTGTGTGCATGCAGATTTCACTGGGTCTTGTGTATCATTAAAGTTGATGCCGGAACAGTTGAAGTACTGGACTCACTAATCTCAAAAAAACTAACTTTAACATCTTGTATGGGATAGTCAACAGGTAATTTCAATCATTATTAACTATATATCTCGGCCTATTTAGTTCGTCATTTCATGATATGAACTATTTAATAACCCCTTTATTCATTTTCTTTGTCGGCGGGCAGGGCTTGGGCAAGATTCATCAGCGTCACGGAAGGTGAATGGAAACAAAAGCTTCAATGGGTTCGACCCAAGGTAAGTAATTAAGTAGTACTAGCTAGCTAGCTAGCTGCCATCTCTTTAATTATCATGCTTGATTAATTTTTATTTGATCAAATTCCATTCTCGTGAAAGCCCTGAAGCACGCGCAGGGGACTGATCTGTGTGCATTATGCGTTTGCGAGAACATTCGCATAATGGCGTCCGAAAGGAGCAGATCCCAAAGACAGCAATGGGTACGCTTGTCAGAACACTATTCACAATTTTTACACCATTATCGATATCTAGTCACACAACTAATACACATGCATATTGATCTCCTTCTTAACAGTTCAAAGAGGTGCGGGAGAAGCTCATAGAAAGGGAGCGCGTAGAAGCACTTCAAGAGGAAATAGCGGGATTTTTGCTCGACCAGGTCATAAATCCGAATGGAGAATTCTATTACCCACTACCGCCCCCATGAAAACCACTTTCAATTGTCATCGTGCTCCGAAGGCACCAATTAGGCTAATGCCACTGGCTCAGAAGGCAACATTCATATGTAGGAGAAATTGTATATAGCTATACATGTGTGTATGTGTGAATTAATTAATATGGTGGTTTAATTTGTGAGACATTGATGTGATATATATATGCATGATTGGTTCTACTAGAAATTATATATATATATATATATATATATATATATATATATATATATATATATATATATATATATATATAACGTGTACAATGTGTAGTATCGTAAAATACCAAAGCGACGAAAAAGAATTAAAATGGAAACACAAAATTAAATGAAAAAGATATCATAAAACTAAAACCCCCAAACCTTATAGTACGGTTGGTCTTACCAACCGGTACTAAAACTCAGTCCCGGAGCTGGCTCGTGCATGTGGTTGCCCTTTAGCACCGGTTCGTCTGAACCGGTACTAAAGGGGGGCCTTTAGTGACCACAAATTAGTGCCGGTTATGTAACCAGCACTATAGAGCCTTACGAACCGGTGCTAATGCCCGGTTCTGCACTAGTGCTTCGGGAGCAGCTCGACTAGCGTTTCACCAGCACCTGCTCCCGCATCGGCTCCCTGATGTCGCTTGAAGCTACGTCGATATTTTCCTAAAGAGGAAGGGATGATGTAGCACATCGGCGGTAGGTATTTCCCTCAGATATGAAACCAAGGTTATTGAACCAGTAGGAGGACCAAGCAACACAACGTAAACAGCCCCTGCACACAAATAATAACGCCTCGTAACCAGACGTGTTAAAGGGGTTGTCAATCCCTTTCGTGGTACGACACCTCAAGATAGGCAAAGGATGTGAGGTAAATTTGTAGATAGGATAAATAGATCGCGGAACAAATAAATTGCAGCAAGGTATTTTTGTATTTTTTGGTTTAATAGATCTGAAAAAACACAAGGAAAAAGTAGATCGCAAGGCAAATATATGAGAAAGAAGACCCGGGGCCATAGGTTTCACTAGTGGCTTCTCTCGAGAAAGATAGCAAACGTGGGTAAACAATTTACTGTTGGGAAATTGATAGAACTTCAAATAATCATGACGATATCCAGGCAATGATCATTACATAGGCATCACGTCCAAGATTAGTAGACCGACTCCTGCCTGCAACTACAACTATTACTCCACACATTGACCGCTATCCAGCATGCATCTAGTGTATTAAGTTCATGAAAAAATGGAGTAATGCAATAAGAACGATGACATGATGTATGATACGTCTCCAACTTATCTATAATTTTTGATTTTTCCATAATATTATATTATCTGTTTTGGATGTTTAATGGGCTTTATTATGCACTTTTATATTATTTTTGGGACTAACCTATTAACCGGTGGCCCAGTGCAAATTGCTGTTTTTTTGCCTATTTCAGTGTTTCGCATAAAAGGAATATCAAACGGAGTACAAACAGAATGAAACCTTCGGGAGAGTGATTTGTGGAACAAATGTGATCCAGAGGACTTGGAGTGGACGTAAAGAAAGAAGCGAGGAGGCCACAAGGCAGGGAGGCGCGCCTGCCCCCTGGGCGCGCCCCGCACCCTCGTGGGCCCCTCGCAGCTCCACTGACCTACTTCTTCCTCCTATATATACCCATATACCCCGAAAACATCCAGGGACACCATAGATCGGGAGTTCCGCCGCCGCAAGCTTCTGTAGCCACCAAAAACCAATCGGGACCCTGTTCTAGCACCCTGCCGGAGGGGGGATCCCTCACCGGTGGCCATCTTCATCATCCCGGTGCTCTCCATGACGAGGAGGGAGTAGTTCACCCTCGGGGCTGAGGGTATGTACAAGTAGCTATGTGTTTGATCTCTCTCTCTCTCTCTCTCTCTCTCTCTCTCTCGTTTCCATCTTCATCATCCCGGCGTTCTCCATGAAGTCTATGCAATCTTGCTGTAAAAACAGAAACTTTTGCACTCACGAGATTAGCTGCCATTTTTTACTGGAGATTGCTTTTAGGTTGATTCGTTTTCAGATCATTAATAGAGAAATTCCTCAGGTCCAACAATTTATTTTAGAATTTTTGGAGTTACTACATAAGTATACGAATGATACAGATTACTACAGACTGTTCTGTTTTTCACAGATTCTGTTTTCTATGTGTTGTTTGCTTATTTTGATGTATCTATGAGTAATATCGGAGGGTATGAACCATAGAGAAGTTGGAATACAGTACATATTACACCAATATTAATTTATAATGAGTTAATAACAGTACCTAAGTGGTGATTTATTTTCTTATACTAACGGAGCTTACGAGTTTTCTGTTAAGTTTTGTGTTGTGAAGTTTTCAAGTTTGGGTAAAGATACGATGGACTATGGAATGAGGAGTGAAGAGCCTAATCTTGGGGATGCCCAAGGCACCCCAAGGTAATATTCAAGGACAACGAAGAGCCTAAGCTTGGGTATGCCCCGGATGGCATCCCCTCTTTCGTCTTCATTCATCGGTAACTTTACTTGGAGCTATATTTTTATTCACCACATGATATGTGTTTTGCTTGGAGCGTCATTTTATTTTATTTTCTTTTGCTTGCTATTTAAATAAAATACCAAGATCTAAAATTCTTAAATGTTAGAGAGTCTTCACATAGTTTCATAATTATTCAATTACTCATTGATCTTCACTTATATTTTTTGGAGTAGTTTGTCGTTTGCTCTAGTGCTTCACTTATATCTTTTTGCAGCACGGCGGTGGTTTTATTTTGAAGAAATTGATGAACTCTCATGCTTCACTTATATTATTTTGAGAGTCTTAAACATCATGGTAATTTGCTTTGGTTATGAATTTAGTCCTAATATGATAGGCATCCAAGAGGGATATAATAAAAACTTTCATATTAAGTGCATTGAATACGATGAGAAGTTTGATTCCTTATGATTGTTTTGAGATATGAGGATGGTGATATTAGAGTCATGCTAATGGAGTAGTTGTGAATTTGAGAGATACTTGTGTTAAAGTTTGTGATTCCCGTATCATGCACGTATAGTGAACCGTTATATGATGAAGTTGGAGCATGGTTTATTTATTGATTGTCTTCCTTATGTGTGTAGGTCGGGATCACGCGATGGTTAACTCCTACCAACCCTTCCCCTAGGAGCATGCGTGTAGTACTTTGTTTTGATAACTTGTAGATTTTTGCAATAAGTATGTGAGTTCTTCATGACTAATGTTGATTCCATGGATTATACGCACTCTCTTCCACCATTGCTAGCCTCTCTTGTGCCGCGCAACTTTCGCCGGTATCATACACCCACCATACCTTCCTCAAAATAGCCACCATACCTACCTATTATGGCATTTCCATAGCCATTCCGAGATATATTGCCATGCAACTTCCACCATTACGTTTATTATGACACGTTCCACCATTGTCATATTGCTTTGCATGATCATGTAGTTGACATCGTATTTGTGGCAAAGCCACCGTTCATAATTCTTTCATACATGTCACTCTTGATTCATTGCACATCCCGGTTCACCGCCGGAGGCATTCATATAGAGTCGTATTTTGTTCTAAATATCGAGTTGTAATTCTTGAGTTGTAAGTAAATAAAAGTGTGATGGTCATCATTATTAGAGCATTGTCCCATGTGTAGAAAGGATGATGGAAATTATGATTCCCCACAAGTAGGGATGAGACTCCGGACAAAAAATAAAAAATAAATAAAAAAGAGAGGCCAAAGAAGCCCAAATAAAAAAGAGGCCAAAGAAGTCCACCAAAAAAATGAGAGAAAAAGAGCGAAGGGACAATGTTACTATCCTTTTACCACACTTGTGCTTCAAAGTAGCACTATGATCTTCATGATAGAGAGTCTCCTATGTTGTCACTTTTATATACTAGTGGGAATTTTCATTATAGAACTTGGCTTGTATATTCCAATGATGGGCTTCCTCAAAATTCCCTAGGTCTTAGTGAGCAAGCGAGTTGGATGCACACCCACTTAGTTAATTTTTGAACTTTCATACATTTATAGCTCTAGTGCATCCGTTGCATGGCAATCCCTATTCACTCACATTGATATCTATTAATGGGCATCTCCATAGCCTGTTGGTACGCCTAGTTGATGTGCGACTATTTTATCCTTTTTGTCTTCTCCACAACCACCATCCTATTCCACCTATAGTGCTTTGTCCATGGCTCATGCTCATGTATTTCGTGAAGATTGAAAAAGTTTGAAAATACTATAGTATGAAACAATTGCTCGGCTAAAAAACGGGGTTGTGCATGATTTAAATATTTTTTGTGATAAAGATAGAGCATAGCCAGACTATATGATATTGTAGGATAACTTTCTTTGGCCATGTTATTTTGAGAAGACATGATTACTTTGTTAGTATGCTTGAGGTATTATTATTTTTATTTCAATATTAAACTTTGCTTTGAATCTTATGGATCTGAATATTCTTGCCACAATAGAGAAGATTACACTGATAAGTATGTTAGGTAGCATTCCACATCAAAAATGCTATTTTTATCATTTACCTCCTCGAGGACGAGCAGGAATTAAGCTTGGGGATGCTTGATACGTCTCTAACGTATTTATAATTTTTGATTGTTCCATGCTATTATATTATCTGTTTTGGATGTTTAATGGGCTTTATTTTGCACTTTTATATTATTTTTGGGACTAACCTATTAACCAGAGGCCCAGTGCAAATTGCTGTTTTTTTGCCTATTTCAGTGTTTCACAGAAAAGGAATATCAAACAGAGTCCAAACAGAATGAAACCTTCGGGAGAGTGATTTTTGGAACAAACATGATCTAGAGGACTTGGAGTGGACGTCAAGAAAGAAGCGAGGAGGCCACGAGGCAGGGAGGCGCGCCTGCCCCCCTGGGCACGCCCTGCACCCTCGTGGGCCCCTCGTAGCTCCACCGACCTGGGCACGCCCTACTTCTTCCTCCTATATATACCCATATACCCCAAAAACATCCAGGGACACCATAGATCGGGAGTTCTGCCGCCGCAAGCCTCTGTAGCCACCAAAAACCAATCGGGACCCTGTTCCAGCACCCTGCCAGAGGGGGGATCCCTCACCGGTGGCCATCTTCATCATCCCGGCGCTCTCCATGACAAGGAGGGAGTAGTTCACCCTCGGCGATGGGGGTATGTACCAGTAGCTATGTGTTTGATCTCTCTCTCTCTCTCTCTCTCTCACTCTCTCTCTCTCTCTCGTGTTCTTGATTCGGCACGATCTTGATGAATCACGAGCTTTGCTATTAGTTGGATCTTATGATGTTTCTCCCCCTCTACTCTATTGTAATGGATTGAGTTTTCCCTTTGAAGTTATCTTATCGGATTGAGTCTTGATGTATGTCTTGCATGTGCTTATCTATAGTGACAATGGGATATTCACGTGATCGACTTGATGTACGTTTTGGTGATCAACTTGCTGGTTCAGTGACCTTGTGAACTTATGCGTAGGGGTTGGCACACGTTTTCGTCTTGACTCTTCGGTAGAAACTTTGGGGCACTCTTTGAAGTACTTTGTGTTGGTTTGAATAGATGAATCTGAGATTGTGTGATGCGTATCATATAATCATACCCACGGATACTTGAGGTGACATGGGAGTATCTAGGTGACATTAGGGTTTTGGTTGATTTGTAACTTAAGGTGTTATTCTAGTGTGAACTCTATGATAGATCGAACGAAAAGAATAGCTTCATGTTATTTTACTACGGACTCTTGAATAGATCGATCAGAAAGGATAACTTTGAGGTGGTTTCGTACCCTACAATAATCTCTTCATTTGTTCTCCGCTATTAGTGACTTTGGAGTGACTCTTTGTTGCATGTTGAGGGATAGTTATATGATCTAAGTATGTTATTATTGTTGAGAGAACTTGCACTAGTGAAAGTATGAACCCTAGGCCTTGTTTCCTAGCATTGCAATACCATTTTCGCTCACTTTTATCATTAGTTACCTTGCTGTTTTTATAATTCAGATTACAAAAACCTATATCTACCATCCATATTGCACTTGTATCACCATCTCTTCGCCGAACTAGTGCACCTATACAATTTACCATTGTATTGGGTGTGTTGGGGACACAAGAAACTCTTTGCTATTTGGTTGCAGGGTTGTTTGAGAGAGACCATCTTCAACCTACGCCTCCCAGGATTGATAAACCTTAGGTCATCCACTTGAGGGAAATTTGCTACTGTCCTACAAACCTCTACACTTGGAGGCCCAACAACGTCTACAAGAAGAAGGTTGCGTAGTAGACATCAATGTTGACAAGATCCGTTTATCTATTGCGGCAAATATGGATCCCATCTTTTTATCCATAGTAGCAACAATACATACGTGTCGGTTCCCTTTCTATCACTGGGATCAAGCACCGTAAGATCGAACCCACTACCGGGCACCTCTTCCCATTGCAACATAAATAGATCAAGTTGTCCAAACAAAACCCAAATATCGGAGAAGAAATATGAGGCTATAAGAGATCACGCATATAAGAGATCAAAGAACTCAAATAGCTTTCATGGATATAAAAAGATATAACTGATCATAAACTCGAAGTTCATCAGATCCCAACAAACACACCACAAAAAGAGTTACATCATATGGATCTCCAAGAGACCATTGTATTGATAATCAAGAGAGAGAGAGGGAGAGAGAGAGAGAGAGAGAGAGAGAGAGAGAGGAAGCCATCTAGCTACTGACTACGGACCCGAAGGTCTACAAAGAACTACGCATGCATCATTAGAGAGGCACCAACGGAAGTGGTGAACCCCTCCGTGATGGTGTCTATATTGGATCTGGTGGTTCTGGACTCTGCGGCGGCTGGATGAATACTTCGTCGACTCCCCTAGGGTTTCTGGAATATTGGGGTATTTATAGAGCAAAGAGGCGATCCAGGGGATACCTGAGGTGGGCATACCAGGGGATACCTGAGATTGGTCTTTAGCGTAACATAGGCCACTCGGATCATTTTCCAAACATGACATGTCCAAAACATGACATATGCACATATCACATGTCCAGTACAGATTTGCATTTAAATTCAGCTAATTTTGAAACCTAGCTAAATTCATAACTAAATAGATAACCTAATTAATTAACATAACCGAAGAACCCTAGCAGAGAGGGGGTGGTTTATAGAGGGTGCAGGGGCGAGGAGGCAGGCCCGATGACGACCGGGAGGGGAGAGGAGGGAGGCGAGGGCCGACGGGTCGGGGGCGAGCGCCGCCGAGTCGGGGCGAGGCAGTTCGGGGCGAGCGCCGGGGTCGAAGAAGCGCCGCGTCGAGGTCGGGTCGAGGGCGGGTCGGGTCGGCGCCGGGGTCGAGGCTAAGCGCCAGCCGGAGTCGAGGCGAGCGCCGGGCGGTCGGGCGCGATCTGACGGGGAAGAGAGTGGGGATTTGGGGAAAAGGCGGGATGAAGCAGGGCGAGTGAGAATTTTGGGTTAAGTGGACGTAGCAGTAGCGCATTTGGTCAAAACGCGCTACTACTAACTTCAGTAGCTGTAGCGGGTTAGGCGAAATTCGCTACTACTAACTTCAGTACCTGTAGCGGTTTATGCAAAACGCGCTGCTACTACCGTCGCTACTGCCAGTTTTCCTTTTTCTTTTCCTTTATTTTATCCCACTTTTATTTCCCGAGGGCAGTGAATGAAGGGAGGGCGATATATATTGCATCATTTGACGGTTAAATATTTATGCAAAATAGGAACATATATATTACACATCATTGGACCCATGCATAATAATGGCTAAGTGTGTATATTACACATCATTGGACCGATAATATACGTTTCCTCAGTGCTGACGTTTTCGTTTTTGAGTCAGCTTCTTTCCCTTCTTGTTCGTCGAAGAATAATTGAGCCCCTCATTGTGACTTTGCCTTTTCCATGGAGTACGATTTTTCTTAGGTAATGTAGTATTGATTCTTCTTTTGACGTATACTTCATCATCATCGTCATCTTCCCTCATTGGGTTGCCGTACTGATCATAGTCTTCCTCGTTGGCGACTCCATCCATTCCAATGATGTTCCTTTTGCCTCTCCTCACAACAACACGGCTGGGATTGCGCGGGTCAGTTATGAAGAAGCATTGTGTCACGTGCTTAGTGTGTACCCATGGCTCGTTTTTTGTGATAGAGTTCACGGTAGCGCTCTTGGCGTCGGGTATAGTCATGGTAGTGAACATCCGGCTTTCTCTTTCGACATTCTTAGCCCATCTGACATGGAACATGGTGGTGTTGTGCAGTCCAGAGTAGTCAAGCTCCCAGATCTCCTCAACCCTTCCATAAAATCGTTCAGTTGTGCCGTTGTCGCTGCCGGTCATGCATTCCATCGTCACCCCTGAGTTCTGATCATCACTGTCCATATCTTTTGCCTCCGTGTAGAACGTGTATCCGTTGATATCATATGCCTGATAGGTTACGAGGTTGGGCGAGGGGCCATGTGCTAAGGCGTATATGAGCAATCCGTCCTTAGAGCCCTCCTCCGGGGGATTAGCAATAATATGCTCTTTGAACCAATGCAGGAAAGTGGAGTTGTGCTCTCTAGTAACTTCGGCGTCCGTCCTGCATACCCCCCGGTCACGATACTTCTTTGCGATAATTTCTTTGTGCAGTGCCACAAAAGGATCTACCTCGTCTAGGTGTTGTAGCACTACCAAGTTTGCTCTGTCAAAGTCGCTGCGTCGATCTGAGTATGCCACGTGCAGTTCCCTGTGACCGTTGCAGTGACCATCTCCTTCGAGCCTCCCATCGTGCTTGTTAACGGGCAAACCAACAGTAACACCAGGCTGCTGGTCTGCGCCATATAGAAAATTCTCACAGAAAGAGATGCACTCTTGTGCCAAATAGCCCTGGACGATGCTTCCATCCGGACGGGACATGTTACGAACAAATCCTTTGATGATCCCATTCATCCTCTCAAACGGCATCATGTTGTGCAGGAATGACGGCCCCAGGTCTATTATGTCATCCACAATATGGACACACAGATGCACCATCACGTCGAAGAACGCGGACGGGAAGTACATCTCAAGCTCATTCAGTATCACAACGATCTCTTCCTGTAGCCTTTGGAGCTGCTTCACACTGATCGACTTTCGAGAGATGACGTCGAAAAAGTTGCAGAGACCAATAAGCGTGTCACGGACGTGCTTGTCCATTATCCCTCTAAGGGCAACAGGTAGTATCTGCGTCATCATCACATGACAGTCATGAGACTTCATCCCGCTGAACCTTTTCTTGTCCGTGTCTAGATATCTGCTTATCTTGCCACAGTAACCGAACTAACTTTGACTCTGGTAAGGCACTTAAAGAATTGATTGATCTCAGCCTGACTTAAGGTGAAGCAAGAAGGGGGGCAATAATCCTCTTTCTTTATTTTCTTGCCCTTCTTCTCCCGTGCCTCTGTCTCCGTCTCTGTCTCGTCTGACATTTTACGGGGCGGCATGTGCAGATCTTCCCTGATTTTCAAATCTTGCAAGTCTTTTCTTGCCTTCGGCCAATCCTTGGTCTTATCCGGCATGTTCATCAGTGTTGCGAGCAAGCTCTCAAGGACATTCTTACAGATATGCATTTGATCAAGGCAATGAGGTGTATCGAGTTTGTGCCAGTACTCCAAGTCCCAGAACACAGACCTCGTCTTCCATACCTTCAGCAGCGGCTCCGGCGCCTTTCTCATTGTCTTTCCCGGCGCGGGGCACTCCTTCCAGTTTTTCAACAGCTCATCGTTTTCGGCACCGCTCCGCTTACGTGGAGGTCCTCGATGCTCAGCGTGACCATTGAATAGATCTCCACGATTTCTCCACGGGTCGTCCTGTTCAAGCCATCTTCGATGCCCCATGTACACGATTTTCCCAGAACTGCCATCTTTCCTTGACGTTAGCTGCTGAGACGTTGTATCATCCATGCACCACGTGCATCCGCAATATCCATGGCACACCTGGCCTGCCACATATCCGTAACCGAGATAGTCCTGCACTGTCGTGATCGGCACGGCTCTCATGTTGAAATACTCACCTTTGCTGGCGTCCCATGTCTTGGCCGGTGTTTTCCATAACGTGTCTAACTCCTCTTGAAGTAGCCCCAGATACAAATTAATATTATTTCCTGGTTGTTTCGGCCCTTCAATAAGCATGCTCATGTGAATGTACTTCGATTTCATGCACAACCAGGGGGGGAGGTTGTACATCCATACAAACATGGGCCATGTGCTATGGTTGGTGTTCTGGTTGCCAAACGGATTCATGCCATCGGTACACGCGCCGAGCACGATGTTCCTTGCATCACATTCAAAATACCGATAGAAGCTGTTCAACGCTCTCCACTGGCTTCCATCCTTCACGTGTCTCAGCTTCGGATCATCTCCATCGTCGGGCTTCTTCCTCTTCGCGTGCCAGCGCATTAGCTTAGCTTCCTTGGGATCTACAAAATACCTCTGGAGACGGGGAGTGATCGGTAAATACCATACAACTTTCTGGGGACATTTCTTCCCGGCCTTCTTGTATCGATGAGAAGCATTGCACACCGGACAGCTTATTTTTTCCACGTGCTCCTTCCGATAAATTATGCAATCATTGATGCATGCATGATATCTAACGTGTGGCAGATCAAGAGGGCACACGATCTTCTTGGCCTCATCAACACTAGTAGGACATAGATTACCCGCGGGAAGAACATCCTTTAGGTACTTGAGATGCTCATCGAGGCTAGTGTCGGTCCATTTGTTTTTAGCCTTCGTCTTCAGGAGTTGGAGCGTGAAACTCAAGCGGGTCACCTCAGGATTGCAACCATCATACAATGGAGTGTTCGAGTCTACCACCTGTTGCTCTAGCTTAGCCTCCTCTCTAGAAGCAGCTCTCTTAGTACTCGTCTCCTTGCGAAGCAATGCTTGAACATGAGGGTCCCGCACAATTGAACTTAGTACCGACGAACTCTGCTGCGTGGAGTCCATGTCGTTCTCTCTGCCGCCATGTCCGGCCCCTTCTCCTCCGCCATGTCCGGCCCCTTCTCCGCCGCCATGTCCGGCCTCTTCCCCGCCACCATTATCGATCATCTCTTCGTCTTGCCCCGTGTCATCATTGCCTGCCCCGTCAGCATCCTCAACATCGTCATCCTCATCTTCAATTATCCACCGAGTATAGCCATCCATGAAACCAGTCATGAGCAGGTGCACTTCGACACGACCATCATCATGGGGGTCAATCCAAACTATTCCTTTGCATTTTCGACACGGACATAAAACCTCTGTCCGGTTATTTTCTTTCATGTCCTGCACCGCCGACCGCAACCACCTGTCCACCATCGTTCCACTGACCATCGTCAACTCTGCACGGTAATAATAAACAAATTGATTATAAAAATGCATGCATGCATCAAAGTCATAAAAAAATTTGGCATGACCTTCCCTAAAAATAGGACATATATGGATCTAGAGTTTGCCCAGAATTCGCCGAAACGGAAATAAATCGACATTTCGGCAAAACATAGGAAGCTCAAAAGCACAATTTGGCGGAGGCAACTCATGCCACACACACAATTTCCACAAACATATCACACACACATAAACATATTTCCATTTTGCAAAAGCATGAAATTTTCATCACCTCTATCTCGATCGAGATCGAGCACACGGTGGAGATGATGTTGTAGGGAGATCAAAAGTGCACAAAGCTCTTCTTGAAAGATAGATCTAGTTAGGGGGCAAATAGGTCACTTAACTAAATCCTACATCTACCTAGCTACCTAATTTGGGAGGAGACAACTTCAACTAGTGGAGGGGGAAGGAAAAAGAGAAAGGAGATGCATTAATGGAGGTGGTGTAGTTATGTAGGAGTAATGAAGAGAGAGAAAGGTGGATAGAAGAGAGAGAGAGTAATGGGGGAGAAGTATTGAGGAGAAGAAGAAGAGTGAGAGTGGGAGCATGTGGTGGAGGTAGGGGGAAGGGAAGAGAGGAGGGGGAGGTAGGGGGAAGGGAAAAGAGGAGGGGGAGGGGTGGGACGGGTGGGGAAAGGTGTTTGGATGGTGTGGGTTAGCAGTAGCGCGGGACCTAAAATGCGCTGCTGCTAAGAATTTAGCAGCAGCGCGCTTTGGGATGCGGCGCTACTACTAACTGGGACAAAAAAGTGTGGCAATTTGAAATTTACCAGCAGCGATCTCGGAAAAAGCGCGCTACTACTACATACTTAGCAGTAGCGCGGTTATTGCTACCGCGCTACTACTACTTAGAGTTAGGGGAACACCGCCGGTCGATATTTGTAGCAGCGCATTTTAGGCCGAGCGCGCTACTGCTAAATCCTTATCAGTAGCGAGTTTACAGAACACGCGCTACTATTAGTTAGCAGCAGCGCTCCTTTTTGAACCGCGCTGCTGCTAAGATTCTGGGTATAGGCTTTTCCCTGGTAGCGAGTCATGAGTCAGTATCACACATCAAACAATTTGAGATAAGTGGACGAAACACATATTGTAGGTGATTACCTTGCTAGATGGCCACGCAATGGACCTTGTGACAGCATCAGCGATAATTTGTAAACCATCATATTCATAGGGCACAATGGCATCCCTTCTGATAGCAACATTGACAAGAACCTCATAGGTTGCTAGTCCAAGGGGCTCTCCGCCCACAGTAGTGTCTGGGTCAACTGAGATAATCGTTGCCTTGGCAACAGGAGTTTCAGGACCAGTCCATGCATATAGAAGCACATCCATACCAATCTGAATCAATGATTATTTTAGAAACATAAAAATGAAACAGAATTTAAACATATAGGTAAGGATGTGAAGATTACAAGGCTTTCATCTTCATGGGCTGATGAGCTTCTTGCAGGAGGCTTTGCAACAACTCTTCTATGAACAAATCGCTCTTCATCATCCTGTTCAAGATCTTCTTCAGCATCATTATCTTCCTCAGCTTCAATTCCGGAGTTCTACCAGACAACAATATGGAAATAGAGTTAGTGCATGCAAGATGGATTAATGATGCAATAAAAAAATGTGAAAATAGTTCATTACTTGTCGAGAATTGGAACCGTGCTGTGAGCTAGGAGTTTCCAGATTATGCCTTCCTTGTGAAGCTAACATCAATTCCATTCAGTTCATTCATTCCTCCATTTGTTGCACATGCCCCTGGAGCATGTTAAAGCGGGGTTCAGCTTCTCGGCGCCCTTCCATTGCAACTAGAACTCTTGTGCTCAATTTACCCCGTGTACCCGGTGTGCCCAAATCTTGAGGTGTTGGCCCTAGACCTAACACACGGACACGACCCCTGGGCTCCTTCTGTCCACATACACGTGCAAACAGATCACCTTCTTTAATGCTTTTTTCCTTCCATTCAGGGTGCTTTTCAGCACTGTCTATGAGTTCTTTCTGTAAAATGATATTTACTTGCTCTATAAATTCTACTTGTACAATTTCTGAGTAATACTGAAAAACATGGAAAAAGAGACTTACAATTGTTGTTGCAGCCTGCGGCACATAACTCCCTTTCCTTTCCCCTTTCTTGCATGTATGTGTTTCGATATAAACTTCATCTCTCCGAGGATCATGCCCAAGTTTGACAACCTACAATCATTTATTTATTTCAGTATGCATTAGTCACTAAGTCACAATGGGATATCATTTAATTGGGGTAATTGTTTTTACCATTTCATTGGCAACACGTGCATGACTCTTGCTGCCAGATGTATGAGGTACTGCATTGGCACGATTCTTTTTGGCGATAGCACTATGAGACTACAAGCAAAAGGTAAAGGAGATTTATCACACATATTGTTTGTGTTTTGAGAATCATTACATGCATATTTGTTTATCTATGTCCAGGACAGTGTGCTGCAAGGATATACTACATTTTTCATTAGCAGGATGACTTACTTCAAATGTCGAAGATCTCCAATAAGTAATAAGGGTCTTCCAGTCAGCTTCACTATTTCTGCTGTCACGTCTTCTCATAAGTTGTGCATCAGTAAGCGCAGCATCAACCTTGTACCTCTTTAAATCTGACTTCCAATCCTTCCATTTTATGTGTGAAGTGTTGATAACAAAGCTCAAAGCAGTTGAGTCCAGCTCATAAAATGCCTATTAAAATGAGAGAAGACAGGACATTCGGTTAGATGGCATTTAAAAAGAGTGTGTAAGTTATAAATTATGCTCATTTCTACCTTCAAGGTCTCCCAAACTAACAACTTTTGCAAAATCTTTATTATTTTCATCAAAATCTTTCCAAAGGGGAGAATCTGCAGGATGCCTAATCAAGCCATCTTCCGTGCGCTCTTCTGCATGCCATCTTGTGAGAGCTGCAGTTCTGGAGCACACAAACAACCTTTGAAGCCTCTTCTTTATTGGGAAATAACGAAGAACCTTCTTAGGAACCTTGTGGACACGTTTCCCATCTGCACTCTTTCTTTCAGATTTCCATCGTGAAGCCTTACATTCTGGGCATGAATTGGCATTGGCATTGTTCTTCCAAAATAGAATGCAGTCACTTTCACATGCATGGATATTAACATACCCAAGTCCAAGGCACTTGACTAGTTTTTTGGCTTCATTGGAGTTCTTGGGTATTGCAGATTCAGGGTAAGCAGCTTTGAGTAAATCTAACAACAAATCAAAACTTCTATCGGACCACCCTCCAAGCAGTTTGGTGTGAAGAACTCTCACTAGGAAACGAAGCTTTGAGAAATTCTTACAGCCTGGGTATAGCTCTTGTCTAGAATCGGCTTCAAGTTTGTGGAGAGATTCTAGAAAAGAATTATCCTCATCTGAACCGCAATCATCTCCAAGATCTCCATTTTTATCTAAACCAGGAACACGGTCCCTTAGCAAGTCAGCTATATCATCGTCCTCATCTCTATCGTTGCCCTCATCTAGATTCGGAGGAATGGCAGAAGAAGAGACACGTTCACCATGAAAAATCCACTGTTTGTAGCCATCTACAAACCCGTTGCACAACAGGTGCTCATGGACTTCAGATTCTTCTCTCTAGTCTGAGTTCACGCAGACTTTGCAAGGACATAATATTTTATTCTCGACCGATGATTTACTAAATGCATATCCTAGGAATTTGGCGAGCCCTTGTAAGTACTTCTCTGTATGCCTAAATGTAAGCGTACATGTGTAGTGTGTTATGTATGGTTTACAATATATATATATATATATATATATATATATATATATATATATATATATATATATATATATATGTGGCATTATACCTAGGCGCATCCATCCAACCTTTATCCATGGTATCTTAGCTTCACAACTGGTTACTACCAAGTCAATACTAAATCCTGAACGAATAATATCAAAAACCAGAGAATGCAAGGAATCAATTTAAGTACTGTAAATAAATTGGCGCGAAAAAGAAATGAAGAATCATAGAACCAATTCAATGGTAGTACACATAGTAAAGGCAGATACCACCATAAATAAAATGGATCAAAGCTGTGGTTGACTCACCAACTGGTGGAGGATGCAGCGACAAGCACGGGAGGGGGATCGCTGCACCGCTGCTGGAAGCTGAGTCGTTGGCAGCAAGAATCCTAATAACCAAAATCATTAGACAATATAAAAGTCAGTGTCAAACATGAGGAGGCATCTCTACATATTCATGACATCCACACATATGGAGGGCCTCTGGACTTGAGTGGGGAAGAGAAACTCACCTAGTGGTTGCAGCAAATATTCTACAACTTCTCTTTGTCGGCTCAATGTTACCAGCAGTGCTCCTCTATGCTACCTGTAGAAAAAACAAGATAGATGAACAAGTAGACTACAACTTTTGAGATGATGTGCTTTATATATTTACAGCTCTCTCCCATGTTTTCTTTCACTACAAAATCTACTTCAGTAAACAAAAGAGAAACTCAAGTTTAAATTGTTTTGTTACTGAAATTTAGGTATAACATCAGGTCAGTTAAGTTGTATGTTTCAGCGACTCTGGTTTTTTGGATGTATGTCCGAGTTGCATATTTTTAAAGGAAACATGATTCTAAAAGTCAAGATGACTACAAATTCCTTTCTATCGGGACGGTGAAATTAAAGGACAGAACTGCAATGAAAAAAAACAATATTTGCACACAACAGCTCAACTTCTAGAATTAGTTCATATTGCTACCACCAAGCTTCTAGTCTCTACATTGATTGGCACATTTTCTGCCTGCATAGTATCTTACAATCAGACTAGCAACAGCACACATCAAACTGCATAGTATCTCACATCTTCCCTACCGCCGGAGCTCCCCGTTCCCCACCAGCCCACTCTCACAACAAAGCCTAGAAAGAGAGAGAGAGAGAGAGAGAGAGAGAGAGAGAGGAGGGAGGTAAAGACAGAGAGGGAAGAGTTGTACCTCAGCCGCATCGACCATTCCCGCTGCCGCTGCGTGTCTTCGAGAGCTGGACGGTGGAGATGGGGGAGGTCAGTCCAGGGAGGGTGGCGGCCGCTTCCCAAGATGCTCACACGCCTACTGCTGGTTGGAGAGAGGCGCCCGGAGACAGAGAGAGAGAGCACTAGGGCATGGGGCCGGTGATGGAGATACAAGACGGCGTTGGGCGACGTTGGCGGGGTAGGACGGCGTGGGGCAGTGCTGCAGAGGAAGGGCGGCGGTGGAGCGGTGCTGCAGAGGGAGGGCGGCATGGGGCGGCGGTGGAGCGGCGCTACAGAGGGAGGGCGGCGTGGGGCGGCGGTGGGACGGCGTGGGATCGACCGGCGGGAGCCCAGGCAACTCCTACTCTAGAAAGGATCCATCTTACCAACGAATATTTTGCCTTCGGGTCTGTGATAGAAGCTGTACCCAATAGTTTCCTTTGGGTATTCTATGAAGACGCACTTATTTGATTTGGGTTCAAGCTTATCAGGTTGAAACTTTTTCACATAAGCATCGCTGTCCCAAACTTTAAGAAACGACAACTTTGGTTTCTTGCCAAACCACAGTTCATAAGGCTTCGTCTCAACAGATTTTGATGGTGCCCTATTTAAAGTGAATGCAGCTGTCTCTAATGCATAACCCCAAAATGACAATGGTAAATCGGTAAGATACATCATAGATTGCACCATATCCAATAAAGTGCGGTTACGACGTTCGAACAGACCATTACGTTGTGGTGTTCCATTTGGCGTGAGCTGTGAAACTATTCCACATTGGTTTTAAATGAAGGCCAAACTCATAACTCAAATATTTGTCTCTGCGATCAGATTGTAGAAACTTTATTTTCTTGTTACGATGATTCTCCACTTCACTCTGAAATTCTTTGAACTTTTCAAATGTTTCAAACTTGTGCTTCATTAAATAGATATACTCATATCTGCTCAAATCATCTGTGAAGGTCAGAAAATAACAATACCCGCCACGAGCATCAACACTCATTGGACCGCATACATCGGTATGTATTATTTCCATCAAGTCAGTAGCTCGTTCCATTGTTCCGGAGAATGGAGTTTTAGTCATCTTGCCCAAAAGGCACGGTTCGCAAGCATCAAATGATTCATAACCAAGTGATTCCAAAAGTCCATCTTAATGGAGTTTCTTCATGCGCTTTACACCGATATGACCCAAACGGCAGTGCCACAAATAAGTTGCACTATCATTATAAACTTTGCATCTTTTGGCATCAATATTATGAATATGTGTATCACTACGATCGAGATCCAACAAACTATTTTCATTGGGTGTATGACCATTGAAGGTTTTATTCATGTAAACATAACAACAATTATTCTCTGATTTTAAATGAATAACCATATTGCAATAAACATGATCAAATCATATTCATGCTCAACACAAATGCCAAATAACATTTATTTAGGTTTAACACTAATCCCGAAAGTATATGGAGTGTGCGATGATGATCATATCAATCTTGGAACCACTTCCAACACACATCATCACTTCACCCTCAACTAGTCTCTGTTTATTCTGTAACTCCTATTTCGAGTTACTAATTTTTAGCAACCGAACAAGTATCAAATACCCAGGGGCTACTATAAGCACTAGTAAGGTACACATCAATAACCTGTATATCAAATATACCCTTGTTCACTTTGACATCCTACTTATCCACCAAATATTCAGGGTATTTCCCCTTCTAGTGACCATTTCCTTTGCAGTAGAAGCACTCAGTTTCAGGCTTTGGTCCAACTTTGGGCTTCTTCACGGGAGTGACAACTTGCTTGCCATTCTACTTGAAGTTCCCTTTCTTTCCCTTTGCCCTTTTCTTGAAACTAGTGGTCTTGTAAATCATCAACACTTGATGCTCTTTCTTGATTTCTACCTTCGTTGATTTCTGCATCACGAAGAGCTCGGGAATCGTTTTCGTCATCCCTTGCATATTATAGTTCATCATGAAGTTCCAGTAACTTTGTGATGGTGACTAGAGAACTCTGTCAATCACTATCTTATCTGGAAGGTTAACTCCCACTTGATTCAAGCGATTGTAGTACCCAGACAATCTGAGCACATGCTCACTGCTTGAGCTATTCTCCTCCATCTTTTATCTATAGAACTTGTTAGAGACTTCATATCTCTCAACTCGGGTATTTGCTTGAAATACTAACTTCAACTCCTAGAACATCTCATATGGTCCATGACGTTCAAAACGTCTTTGAAGTCCCGATTCTAAGCCGTTAAGCATGGTGCACTAAACTATCAAGTAGTAATCATATTGAGCTAGCCAAACGTTCATAACGTCTGCATCTGCTCTTGCAATAGGTCTGTCACCTAGCAGTGCATCAAGGACATAATTCTTCTGTGCAGCAATGTGGATAAACCTCAGATCATGGACCCAGTCATTGCTACTATCATTTTTCAACTTAGTTTTCCCTAGGAACATATATAAAACATAGGGAAGCAACAACGCGAGCTACTGATCTACAACATTATTTGCAAAATACTATCAGGACTAAGTTCATGATAAATTAAAGTTCAATTAATCATATTACTTAAGAACTCCCACTTAGATAGACATCCCTCTAATCATCTAAGTGATCACGTGATCCAAATCAACTAAACCATGTCCGATCATCACGCGAGATGGAGTAGTTTTCAATGGTGAACATCACTATGTTGATCATATCTACTATATGATTCACGCTCGACCTTTCGGTCTCCAGTGTTCCGAGGCCATATCTGCATATGCTAGGCTCGTCAAGTTTAACCCGAGTATTCTGCGTGTGCAAAACTGGCTTGCACCCGTTGTAGATGAACGTAGAGCTTATCACACCCGATCATCACGTGGTGTCTCGGCACGACGAACTTTGGCAATGGTGCATACTCAGGGAGAACACTTTTACCTTGAAATTTAGTGAGAGATCATCTTATAATGCTATCGTCAATCAAAGCAGAATAAGATGTATAAAAGATAAACATCACATGCAATCAAAATATGTGACATGATATGGCCATCATCATCTTGTGCGTTTGATCTCCATCTCCAAAGCATCGTCATGATCTCCATCGTTAGCGGCATGACACCATGATCTCCATCATCTTGATCTATATCAATGTGTCTTCACATGGTCATCTCGCCAACTATTGCTCTTGCAACTATTGCTATCGCATAGTGATAAAGTAAAGCAATTATTTGGCGCTTGCATCTTATGCAATAAAGAGACAACCATAAGGCTTCTGCCAGTTGCCGATAACTTCAACAAAACATGATAATCTCATACAACAACTTATATCTCATCATGTCTTGACCATATCACATCACAACATGCCCTGCAAAAACAAGTTAGACGTCCTCTACTTTGTTGTTGCAAGTTTTATGTGGCTGCTACAGGCTGAGCAAGAACCGTTCTTACCTATGCATCAGAACTACAACGATATTTCGTCAAGTTAGTGTTGTTTTAACCTTCCACAAGGACCAGGCGTAGCCACACTTGATTCAACTAAAGTTGGAGAAACTGACACCCGCCAGCCACCTGTGTGTAAAGTACGTCGGTAGAACCAGTCTCGCATAAGCGTACACATAATGTTGGTCCGGGCCGCTTCATCCAACAATACCATTGAACCAAAGTATGACATGCTGGTAAGCAGTATGACTTGTATCGCCCACAACTCACTTGTGTTCTACTCGTGCATATAACATCTACGCATAAACCTGGCTCGGATGCCACTGTAGGAGAACGTAGTAATTTCAAAAAAAATTCCTACGCACACGCAAGATCATAGTGATGCATGGCAACGAGAGGGGAGAGTGTTGTCCACGTACCCTCATAGATTGGAAGCGGAAGCGTTAGCACAACACGGTTTATGTAGTCGTATGTCTTCACGATCCGATCGATCAAGTACCGGACGTACGGCACCTCCGAGTTCAGCACACGTTCAGCTCGATGACATCCCACGAACTCCGATCCAGCAGAGCTTTGCGAGAGAGTTCCGTCAGCACGACGGTGTGATGACGGTGTTGATGATACTACCGACGCAGGGCTTCGCCTAAGCACCGCTACGATATTACCAAGGTGGAATCTGGTGGAGGGGGCACCACACACGGCTAAGAGATCAAGAGATCAATTGTTGTGTCTAGAGGTGCCCCTGCCCCATATATAAAGGATCAGGGGGAGGGGGTGGCCGGCCAGGAGGAGGGCGCGCCAAGGAGGAGTCCTACTCCCACCGGGAGTAGGACTCCCTCATTTCCTAGTTGGAGTAGGAGGGGGAAAGGAAGGGAAGGAGAGAGGAGGAAGGAAAGGGGGCGCCGCCCCCTCCTTGTCCAATTAGGACTAGAGGGCAAGGGGGCACGCGGCCAGCCCTATCCGCCCCTCCTCTTCTCCACTAAGGCCCATCTTGGCCCATTAAACTCCCCAGGGGTTTCCGGTAACCCCCCGCTACTCCAGTATATGCCCGAAACCTTCCGAAACCATTCGGGTGTCCGAACATAGTCATCCAATATACCGATCTTTATGTCTCGACCATTTCGAGACTCCTCGTCAAGTCCGTGATCATATCCGAGACTCCGAACTACCTTCGGTACATCAAAACACAAAAACTCATAATACCGATCGTCACCGAACTTTAAGCGTGCGGATCCTATGGATTTGAGAATTATGTAGACATGACCGAGACACATCTCTGGTCAATAACCATAAGCGGAACCTGGATGCTCATATTGGCTCCCACATATTCTATGAAGATCTTTATCAGTCAAACCGCATAACAACATACATTGTTCCCTTTGTCATCGGTATGTTACTTGCCCGAGATTCGATCATCGGTATCTCAATACCTAGTTCAATCTCATTACCGGCAAGTCTCTTTACTCGTTATGTAATGCATCATCCCGCAACTAACTCATTAGCTACATTGCTTGCAAGGCTTATAGTGATGTGCATTACCGACAGGGCCCAGAGATACCTCTCTAACAATCGGAGTGACAAATCTTAATCTCGAAATACGTCAACTCAACAGGTACATTCGGAGACACCTGTAGAGCACCTTTATAATCACCCAGTTACGTCATGACGTTTGGTAGCACACAAAGTGTTCCTCCGGTAAGCGGGAGTTACATAATCTCATAGTCATAGGAACATGTATAAGTCATGAAAAAAGCAATAGCAACATACTAAATGATCAAGTGCTAAGCTAACGGAATGGGTCAAGTCAATCACATCATTCTTCTAATGATGTGATCCCATTGATCAAATGATAACTCATATATATGGTTAGGAAACTCAACCATCTCTGATCAATGAGCTAGTCAATTAGAGGCATACTAGTGACACTATGTTTGTCTATGTATTCACACATGTATTATGTTTTCGGTTAATACAATTCTAGCATGAATAATAAACATTTATCATGATATGAGGAAATAAATAATAACTTTATTATTGCCTCTAGGGCATATTTCCTTCAAAAATTCCCAGGCTGTACCCTGTTCAAACTATGCTGCATATCAACACATGCTAAATGGTTACTGTGCATGCTCAACCAGAAATCAAAATTGCCTCTGTAAGATGTTGTTTGTCAGTCGTCCAACAACAACTTGGTTCTGATTATATTCTTAGTGATGTTGTCTTGTTCTGCTTCTGAAGTAGTACTGCTTTACCCAAGCCTAGACCTCCTATATACTGTAGTCCTGCCATGTAATCTGATCCTAACACAAAACATTACTCTGTCTAACCCATGTCTGATGTATAACATAGTAATATTGTGTAGCTTGATTATTTGTAAAATGGTGGGCAAATGCTGCTGCAAAGATATTAGTCGCATATGTGCATGCATTTGACAATATGATTTCACATGTTTGTTTGAACATTAACCACACAGATTATGGTACTGCTAATTTTGTGCAGTTGAATGAGTGCTTGGTGTTGATATTTTCTTAAATGAGCATTATTTTGTCTTATAATAGATTGATTTGCACGGTTTTGGTTAACCATAGTCCCACAACCGTATGTGATTTAATTGAATGAGATGTTGCTGTGGACTTTTTGCTAGCTATTTAAGATCACTTAAGATATTATATAAACATCATGTTGTGACAGTGGTGGTCACTGTGTTAAATAAATTGTAACACTGGTAGTCTAGTAGAAATTTTGATCAAATTGGAACTTTCATATGCTTATAAAGCTTTCCTATGAACATTCATAGGGATTTTAGCATGGCTGCTGTTGGCCCTTTGTATTAATATGTAATTAGTGTATGTACTCTGATGGCGGTGGTGCACATCCCGCGCTAGTTCAAGGTGCCGGACTGGTTCATGAACAGGAAGAAGGACTACAAGGACGTGAGGTTCTCCCAGGTCATCTCCAACACCGTCGACATGAAGCTCAGGGATGACCTTGAGAGGCTCAAGAAGATCAGGTATAACCTTGTCGTTCCCTGCTCTTTTCCCCCTTACTATTGGTTGATATATGACTATGTGTTGATTCAACTACTGAAGATGCTTGCACTTCATATCAGGACTAGTAGTTTGTGTCTTGCCTGATAGTATACAGTTTAATTTGCTATTATTAGCTAGGGTTGTTGATAGACTTAATTTTCTGCTAGAAGTCAAATCTCCTAAACACTAGAATGCCTGAAATGTTAGGGTAGCAAGTACTAGCCCTGTGCTTCATTCTATGTACCGTTTTGGTGTCTGTGCATGTATGGGCTAGCTATTTGTGTAGAATAGTGAGTTGATGCTTCTTTCTACAGAAATACATCATGTTAGGTCTATGGATATTTATTTACCTGCAACTTCTGCCAGCTCTAACTTGGTTATATAATAGTTCAATTCAGTCAATCTTTGGGGTGTTGATACACTACTGTGCAAGTTCTATGGTATGTGAGTTCCTTCTATTGCTGCAAGCATTGACACAATATGTCATGTGCAGGGAGCTCCGCATCCGAGTCTCGTCCATCCTCGGCAGCAAGGAGCTAGGCCAAGGGAGCAAGCAGCGCTGCTGGTTACTTGGGGCCAGATCGAGTAAGATGGCGCACCATGGCGTGTGGCGGTCTATTTTGTTTCCAAGAGCAGTACTGTTTATTTGAAATGAGATGTACTCGTCTACTGCCTAGTAAAAAATTGAATGATTGTCATGTACTGTCTATGATGTAGTGAGCTGTAGGAGTGAAATGAAATTTTATCTGCTGTTGTATGTGTTATTTTCCTGTAATGTGTTGTGTACATTTTACTTGAACACTAAATTCTCCAGAAAATGTTCTTACTGGACCTGATAGTGGCCATGACCCAAATATGCTTGCAATATTAAGATGCCATGGCCCAAAATAACCTGGGCTGAAAAGCTATTCAGAAGTACTATAAGCAGGCCTTGACTCAAATAGAAAATAGAAACAAAAAGGAAATGAACTATGTGGAAAGGTAAAGGCCCATGATAGAAAAGGCCCAAAAACATCAAGGAAAAAAAATCATAAATGGGCTGAATTAATGGGATCGGCCCATATAGACACCTAATCGGACCGGGCTGAATCTTATCAACAACCTTTTCAATTAGTCGCAATTTTGCCATGTCAGATTGCCACGTCGGATCCGACGTGGCTTGGGCAGACAACCAGTGACCTGATACGTCTCCAACGTATCTATAATTTTTGATTGCTCCATGCTACTTTATCTACTGTTTTAGGGAATATTGGGCTTTATTATCCACTTTTATATTATTTTTGGGACTAACCTATTAACCGGAGGCCCAGCCTAGATTTGTTGTTGTATGCCTATTTCAGTATTTCGAGGAAAAAGGAATATCAGACGGAGTCAAAACGGAACGAAATCAACTGGAGAAGTTATTTTTTGAAGGAAAGCAACCCAGGGAACTTGGAGTGCACGTCAGGGGAGATACGGGCTGCCCACGAGGGTGGGGGGCGCACCCACCTCACCCCCCACCCGGGCGCGCCCCCTACCTCGTGGGGCCCCCGTAGCTCCACCGACGTACCCCCTGCACCCATATATACCTACGTATCGTAAAACTTCCAGAACAGAAGATAGAGTAGCCACCAAAAACCTCTCGGGAGCCCGTTCCGGCACCCTGCCAGAGGGGGATCCCATCACCGGTGGCCATCTTCATCATCCCGGCTCTATCCATGACGAGGAGGGAGTAGTTCACCCTCGGGGCTGAGGGTATGTACCAGTAGCTATGTGTTTGATCTCTCTCTCTCTCTCGTGTTCTCTCTCGTGTTCCCTCTATGGCACGATCTTGATGTATCCCGAGCTTTGCTATTGTAGTTGGATCTTTTGATGTTTCTCCCCCTCTACTCTGTTGTGATGAATTGAGTTTCCCCTTTGAAGTTATCTTATCGGATTCAGTCTTTTATGAGAACACTTGATGCATGTCTTGCCTTGATTATCTGTGGTGACAATGGGATATCATGTGCCACATGATGTATGTTTTGGTGATCAACTTGCGGGTTGCGTGACATTGGGAACCTATGCATAGGGGTTGGCACACGTTCTTCACTCTCCGATAGAAACTTTGGGGCACTCTTTGAAGTACTTTGTGTTGGTTGGATGAATCTGAGATTGTGTGCTGCATATCGTATAATCATGCCCACGGATACTTGAGGTGACAATGGAGTATCTAGGTAACATTAGGGTTTTGGTTGATTTGTGTCTTAAGGTGTTATTCTAGTACGAACTCTTTTATAGATCGATCCGAAAGAATAACTTTGAGGTGGTTTCGTACCCTACCATAATCTCTACATTTGTTCTCCGCTATTAGTGGCTTTGGAGTGACTCTTTGTTGCATGTTGAGGGCTTGTTATGTTATCTATCTATGTTATTATTCTTGAGAGAACTTGCACTAGTGAAAGTATGAACCCTAGGCCTTGTTTCCTATCATTGCAATACTGTTTACGCTCACTTTTACCATTAGTTACCTTGCTGTTTTTATTATTTCAGATTACAAAAACCTATATCTACTGTCTATTTTGCACTTGTATCACCATCTCTTCGCCGAACTAGTGCACCTATACAATTTACCATTGTATTGGGTGTGTTGGGGACACAAGAGACTCTTTGTTATTTGGTTGCAGGGTTGCTTGAGAGAAACCATCTTCATCCTACGCCTCCCACGGATTGATAAACCTTAGGTCATCCACTTGATGGAAATTTGCTACTGTCCTACAAACCTGTGCACTTGAAGGCCCAACAACGTCTACAAGAAGAAGGATGTGTAGTAGACATCAAGCTCTTTTCTGGCGCCGTTGCTAGGGAGGCTAGGTAAGTGAAGGTATATCTTCAGATCTTGCAACCGAATCTTTTTGTTTCTTGTTTTAGCACTAGTTTAGTTTATAAAAGAAAATTACAAAAAAATGGAATTGAGTTTGTCTCATACGCTTCAACTTTTTAATATCTTTCGTAAGTATGATGGAAAGGGAAATTGTGCCAAAGTGCTAGAAGAAGAATTACATAGAATTCTTGGCATGTAATATGTGAATGATAAGCATGATTGCAATTTTGTTAGTATGAATTCTTTGAATATGCATGATGCTAATGATAAGCAAAGCTACAAGCTTGGGGAAGCTATGTTTGATGAAGATGATATTTTTTGTCCCCCAAGCTTTGATGAGCAAATTTACTATGATGAAAGCATGCCTCCTATCTATGATGGTTATTGTGATGACACGTATGCTTTAAAGAATAATGATAACCATGAAACTTTTCATCTTGATCTTAATTTTCAATCACATGATAGTTATTTTGTTGAGTTTGCTCCCACTACTATTCATGAGAAGAATTTTGTTTATGTGGAGAGTAGTAAATTTTTTATGCTTGTAGATCATGAAAATAATGCTTTAGGTGCTGGTTATATTGTTGAATTAATTCATGATTCTACTGGAAATTATTATGAGGGAGGAATATATGCTTGTAGGAATTGCAATAATGTCAAGTTTCCTCTCTATGTGTTGAAAATCTTGAAGCTATGCTTGTTTTACCTTCCTATGATTGTTGATTATTGTTCCCATAAGTTGTTTGCTCACAAAATACCTATGCATAGGAAGTGGGTTAGACTTAAATGTGCTAGTCATATGCTTCATGATGCTCCCGTTATGTTTCAATTCTTATCTTTTATGTGAGCATCATTGTCACCATCATGCCTAGCTAAAAAGGCATTAAAGAAAAGCGCTTGTTGGGAGACAACCCAATATTTATCCTTACTGTTTTTGTGTGTCCACATGATTATGATACTGTAGTAATCATGTTTTACAGGTTTTGTTTCAATAAAGTGCTAAGTAAGACCTTTAGGATAGCTTACGGTGATAGTTGTGTTGATCCTGCTGAAAATCAGAAACTTTGCACCCAGTAAATTAGTTTTGTTAATTCACAGAAACGTGCTCTTGATCTGATTCTTTTTTCTATGGATTGGTACACACATAGCTTAGGACTTCCTAATTCCGTAGGAGTTTTGTAGTTCCAGAAGTATACGTTTGATACAGATTACTACAGACTGTTCTGTTTTTGACAGATTCTGTTTTCTATGTGCTGTTTGCTTATTTTGATGAATCTATGAGTAGTATCGAAGGGTATGAACCATAGAGAAGTTGGAGTATAGTAGATATTACACTAATATGAATTTAGAATGAGTTCATTACAGTACCTAAGTTGTGTTTTTACTTTATTATACTAACGGAGCTTACGAGTTTTCTGTTGAGTTTTGTGTTGTGGAGTTTTCAAGTTTTGGGTAAGGATTTGATGGACTATGGAATAAGGAGTGGCAAGAGCCTATGCTTGGGGATGCCCAAGGCACCACAAGGTAATATTCAAGGACAACCAAGAGCCTAAGCTTGGGGATGCCATGAAGGCATCCCTCTTTAAATCTTCGTTCATCGGTAACTTTACTTGGAGCTATATTTTTATTCACCACATGATATGTGTTTTGCTTGGAGCGTCATTTTATATTGTTAGTTTTTGCTTTCTGCTAGTTAGAATACTGTTTTGCATCTTTAGTTTCAATAAAGAAGTCAAGGATAGCCTTTGCGATGCTTATTTTCCTAGTATACATGTTGCTGTTTGAAAACAGAAAGTTTACCGCTGTTGCAAAAATCTCCTAGAAAAGTCAGAGAGTGGTAGAATGTTGAATCTTTTTGCATATTGAGCTATGATAAATTTATTAAAGTGGGAATTTTAGTTCATTATTTTTGGAGTCAGGGAAGTATTGAAACTCTTGCATTCTTTACAGACTATACTGTTTTGGCAGATTGCTGTTATAGTTGCATTGTTTGCATATGTTTGCTTGTTTAATGATTCTATTTGAAGATAGGAGTATTAAATATGCAGAGGCATTTAGTATTAAATGTTGAATAATAATTTTAGTGATTTGTTACAGTAGAAAATGATAAGGTTTTGCATTGGTTTATACTAACCTATCTCACGAGTTCTTGTTGAGTTTGTTGTGAATGAAGCTTTTGATAAAAAGAGAAACCATGATATGAGAGGAATTAAGGAGACACAAAAGTTCAAGCTTGGGGATGCCCAATGCACCCCAAGATAATATTTCAAGAAGTCTCAAGCATCTAAGCTTGGGGATGCCCCGGTAGGCATCCCACCTTTCTTCTTCAACAACTATCGGTTAGTATCGGTTGAGCCTAAGTTTTTGCTTCTTCACATGAGTTCTGCTATACTTGCATTGTAGTTTTCTTTAGCTTTGCTTGCTGTTTGAATAAAGTATCAAGTTCTGAAATTATTAAATGAGAGATTCTTCACATAGTTGCATAATTATTCGACTACTCATTGATCTTCACTTATATCTTTCGGAGTAGTTTGTCATTTGCTCTATAGTGCATCACTTATATCTTTTAGAGCATATTGGTAGTTTTATTTTGAAGAAATAGATGAACTCTCATACTTCACTTATATTATTTGAGAGTCTTAAATAGCATGGTAATTTGCTTAATGTTAATATACTTGGTATTCAAGATATGTGAAACTTTCTTTTGAGTGAATTGAATACTAAGATAAGTTTGATGCTTGATAATTGTTTTGAGATATGGAGGTAGTGATATTAAAGTCATGCTAGTTGGGTGATTATGAATTTAAAGAATTCTTGTGTTGAAGTTAGCAAGTCCCGTAGCATGCATGTATGGTTAAAGTTGTGTAACAAATTTGAAACATGAAGTGTACCTGGCTTGTGCATCCTTATGAGTGGCGGTCGGGGACGAGCGATGGTCTTTTCCTACCAATCTATCCCCCTAGGAGCATGTGCGTAGTACTTGATTTTTGATGACTTCTAAATTTTTGCAATAAGTATATGAGTTCTTTTGACTAATCTTGAGTCCATGGATTATACGCACTTTTACCTTTCCACCTTTGCTAGCCTCTTCGGTACCATGCATTGCCCTTTCTCACCTTGAGAGTTGGTGCAAACTTCGCCGGTGCATCCAAACCCCGTGATACGATACGCTCTATCACACATAAACCTCCTTATATCTTCCTCAAAACAGTCACCATACCTACCTATTATGGCATTTCCATAGCCATTCCGAGATATATTGCCATGCAACTTTCCACCGTTCCGTTCATCATCATCATGACATACATTACTTTTGTCATATTGCCATTGCATGATCATGTATTTGACATCGTATTTGTGGCAAAGCCACCATGCATTATTTTTCATACATGTCACTCTTGATTCATTGCACCATCCCGGTACACCGCCGGAGGCATTCATATAGATTCATATCTTGTTCTAAGTTTCGAGTTGTAATCCTTATGTTGTAATCAATAGAAGTGTGATGATGATCATTATTAGAGCATTGCCCAAAAAAAAGAAGAAAGGCCAAAAAAAAAGAAGAAAGGGCCAAAAAAAAGAAAAAAAAAGAAAAAAAAGAAGAAAATAAATAAAAAGGGCAATGCTACTATCTCCTTTTCCACACTTGTGCTTCAAAGTAGCACCTTGTTCTTCATGTAGTGAGTCTCATATATTGTGCTTCAAAGTAGCACCTTGTTCTTCATATAGTGATTCTCATAAGTTGTCTTTTTATACTAGTGGGAATTTTTCATTACAGAACTTGGCTTGTATATTCCTACGATGGGCTTCCTCAAGTGCCCTAGGTCTTCATGAGCAAGCGAGTTGGATGCACACCCACTAGTTTTCTTTTGTTGAGCATTCATAGCTCTAGTGCATCCGTTGCATGGCAATCCCTATTCCTCATGTTGACATCAATTCATGGGCATCACCATAGCCCGTGATTATCCTCGTCAATGTGAGACTTTCTCCTTTTTTGTCTTCTCCACACAATCCCCATCATCATATTCTATTCCACCCATAGTGCTATATCCATGGCTCACGCTCATGTATTGCGTGAAGGTTGAAAAAGTTTGAGATTATTTAAGTATGAAACAATTTCTTGGCTTGTCATCGGGGGTATAGAAGTTGGGAACATCTTTGTGTGACTAAAATGAAGCATAGCCTAAACTATATGATTTTGTAGGGATGAACTTTCTTTTGCCATGTTATTTTGAGAAGACATGATTGCTTTGATTAGTATGCTTGAAGTATTATTATTTTTTATGTCAATATGAACTTTTGTCTTGAATCTTTCGGATCTGAATATTCATACCACAATTAAGAAGTTTTACATTGAAATTATGCCAAAGTATCACTCCGCATCAAAAATTCTTTTTTATCATTTACCTACTCGAGGACGAGCAGGAATTAAGATTGGGGATGCTTGATATGTCACCAAAGTATCTATAATTTTTGATTGCTCCATGCTACTTTATCTACTGTTTTAGGCAATATTGGGCTTTATTGTCCACTTTTATATTATTTTGGGACTAACCTATTAACCGGAGGCCCAGCCCAGATTTGCTGTTTTATGCCTATTTTAGTGTTTCGAGGAAAAGGAATATCAGACGGAGTCAAAATGGAACGAAATCAACTAGAGAAGTTATTTTTGGAAGGAAAGCAACCCAGGGAACTTGGAGTGCACGTCAGGGGAGATACGGGCTGCCCACAAGGGTGGGGGGCGCGCCCACCCCCCCGGGCGCACCCCCTATCTCGTGGGGCCCCCGTAGCTCCACCGATGTACCCCTTGCACCCATATATACCTACGTATCGTAAAACTTCCAGAACAGAAGATAGATCGGGAGTACCGCTACCGCAAGCCTCTATAGCCACCAAAAACCTCTCGGGAGCCCGTTCTGGCACCCTGCCGGAGGGGGATCCCATCACCGGTGGCCATCTTCATCATCCCGGCGCTATCCATGATGAGGAGGGAGTAGTTCACCCTCGGGGCTGAGGGTATGTACCAGTAGCTATTGTTGGAAATATGCCCTACAGGCAATAATAAAAGGTTATTATTATATTTCCTTATTCATGATAATTGTCTTTATTCATGCTATAACTGTATTATCCAGAAATCGTAATACACATGTGAATACATAGACCATAATATGTCCCTAGTGAGCCTCTAGTTGACTAGCTCGTTGATCAACAGAAAGTCAGGGTTTCCTGGCTATGGACATTGGATGTCGTTGATAACGGGATCACATCATTAGGAGAATGATGTGATGGACAAGACCCAATCCTAAGCATAGCACAAGATCATGTAGTTCGTTTGCTAGAGCTTTTCCAATGTCAAGTATCTTTTCCTTAGACCATGAGATCGTGTAACTCCCGGATACCGTAGGAGTGCTTTGGGTGTACCAAACGTCACAACGTAACTGGGTGACTATAAAGGTGCACTACAGGTATCTCCGAAAGTGTCTGTTGGGTTGACACGGATCGAGACTGGGATTTGTCACTCCGTATGACGGAGAGGTATCTCTAGGCCCACTCGGTAATGCATCATCATAATGAGCTCAAAGTGTCCAAGTGTTTGGTCATGGGATCATGCATTATGGTACGAGTAAAGTGACTTGCCGGTAACGAGATTGAACGAGGTATTGGGATACCGACGATCGAGTATCGGGCAAGTAACGTACCGATTGACAAAGGGAATTGAATACGGGGTTGTTTGAATCCTCGACATCGTGGTTCATCCGATGAAATCATCGAGGAGCATGTGGGAGCCAACATGGGTATCCAGATCCCGCTGTTGGTTATTGACTAGAGAGTCGTCTCGGTCATGTCTGCATGTCTCCCGAACCCGTAGGGTCTACACACTTAAGGTTCGGCGACGCTAGGGTTATTAGGAAGACTTGTATGTGATTACCGAATGTTGTTCGGAGTCCCGGATGAGATCCCCGGACGTCACGAGGAGTTCCGGAATGGTCCAGAGGTGAAGATTTATATATGGGAAGTTGTCATGTAGACATCGCAAAGTTTCGGGGGCATATCGGCATTGTACCGGGGCCACCGGAGAGGTTCCGGGGGTCCACCGGGAGGGGCCACCCTCTTGGAGGGCTTCATGGGCCGCAAGGGCAGGAACCAGCCTGGAGGGCTGGGCGCCTCCTGGGTCCATGCGCCCAGGGTTGGGGGGGGGAACCCTAGTGGGGGCGCCCCCCTTTGCTTGGGGGGCAAGCCCCCCTCCCTGGCCGCCGCCCCCTCTAGATCTCATCTAGAGGGGCCGGCCCCCCTTGCCCCTTCCCCTATAAATAGAGGGGTGAGGGGAGGGCTGCTTAACACAACCAAGGCGTAGCCCCTCCCCTCCCCAACACCTCTTCTCCTCCGTCACGAGCTTGGCGAAGCCCTGTCGGAGTACTGCTGCTCCACCACCACCACGCCGTCGTGCTGCTGCTGGAGCCATCTTCCTCAACATCTCCTTCCCCCTTGCTGGATCAAGACGGAGGAGACGTCGTCCGTTCCGTACGTGTGTTGAACGCGGAGGTGCTGTCCGTTCGGCACTTGGTCATCGGTGATCTGAATCACGCGAGTACGACTCCATCATCACCGTTCCCTTGAACGCTTCCGCACGCAATCCACAAGTGGTATGTAGATGCAATCTCTTTCCCTTGACTCGTTACTTAGATGAACTCATAGATGGATCTTGGTGAAACCGTAGGAAAATTTTTAATTTTCTGCAACGTTCCCCAACAGTGGCATCATGAGCTAGGTCTATGCGTAGTTCTCTATTGCACGAGTAGAACACAATTTGTTGTGGGCGTAGATGTTGTCAACTTTCTTGCCGCTACTAGTCTTATTTTGCTCCAGCGGTATTGTGGGATGAAGCGGCCCGGACCAACCTTACACATATGCTTACGTGAGACCGGTTCCACCGACTCACATGCACTAGTTGCATAAGGTGGCTAGCGGGTGTCTGTCTCTCCCACTTTAGTTGGAGAAGATTCGACGAAAAGGGTCCTTATGAAGGGTAAATAGAAGTTGAGAAATCACGTTGTGGCTTTAACGTAGGTAAGAAAACGTTCTTGCTAGATCACCTATAGAAGCCACGTAAAAACTTGCAACAACAATTAGAGGACGTCTAACTTGTTTTTGCAGCAAGTGTCTTGCGATGTGATATGGCCAAAAGTTGTGATGAATGATGAATGATATATTGTGATGTATGAGATCATGTTCTTGTAATAGGAATCGCGACTTGCATGTCGATGAGTATGACAACTGGCAGGAGCCATAGGAGTTGTCTTTATTTTTTGTATGACCTGCGTGTCATTGAAGAACGCCATGTAAATTACTTTACTTTATTGCTAAAAGCATTAGCCATAGAAGTAGAAGTAGTCATTGGCGTGACAACTTCATGAAGACACGATGATGGAGATCATGATGATGGAGATCATGGTGTCATGCCGGTGACAAAGATGATCATGGAGCCCCGAAGATGGAGATCAAAGGAGCTATATGATATTGGCCATATCATGTCACTACTATATAGTTGCATGTGATGTTTATTATGTTTATGCATCTTGTTTACTTAGAACGACGGTAGTAAATAAGATGATCCCTTATAATAATTTCAAGATGTGTTCTCCCCTAACTGTGCGCCGTTGCTAAAGTTCGTCGTTTCGAAGCACCACGTGATGATCGGGTGTGATAGATTCTTACGTTCACATACAACGGGTGTAAGACAGTTTTACACATGCAAAAAAACACTTAGGGTTAACTTGACGAGCCTAGCATGTACAGACATGGCCTCGGAACACGGAGACCGAAAGGTCGAACACGAGTCGTATGGAAGATATGATCAACATGGAGATGTTCACCGAAGATGACTAGTCTGTCTCACGTGATGATCGGACACGGCCTAGTCGACTCGGATCATGTAACACTTAGATAACTAGAGGGATGTCTAATCTGAGTGGGAGTTCATTATAATAATTTGATTAGATGAACTTAATTATCATGAACTTAGTCTAAAAACCTTTGCAAATATGTCTTGTAGATCAAATGGCCGCCGCTCATGTCAACATGAACTTCAACGCGTTCATAGAGAAAACCAAGTTGAAAGATGATGGCAGCAACTATACGGACTGGGTCCGGAACCTGAGGATCATCCTCATAGCTGCCAGGAAACAATATGTCCTAGAAGGACCGCTAGGTGATGCACCCGTCCCAGAGAACCAAGACGTTATGAACGCTTGGCAGTCTCGCGCTGATGATTACTCCCTCGTTTAGTGCGGCATGCTTTACAGCTTAGAACCGGGGATCCAAAAGCGTTTTGAGCAACACGGAGCATATGAGATGTTCGAGGAGCTGAAACTAGTTTTCCAAGCTCATGCCCGGGTCGAGAGATATGAATTCTCCGACAACTTCTATAGTTGTAAGACGGAGGAAAATAGTTCTGTCAGTGAGCACATACTCAAAATGTCTGGGTTGCACAACCGTCTGTCCCAGCTGGACATTAACCTCCCGAACGAGGCAGTCATTGACAGAATCCTTCAGTCGCTCCCACCAAGCTACAAGAGCTTTGTGATGAACTACAATATGCAGGGGATGGTGAAAACCATTCCTGAAGTATTTTCAATGCTGAAGTCAGCAGAGGTAGAAATCAAGAAAGAACATCAAGTGTTGATGGTCAATAAAACCACCAAGTTCAAGAAGGGCAAGGGAAAGAAGAACTTCAAGAAGGACGGCAAGGAAGTTGCCGCGCCTGGTAAGCCAGTTGCCAGGTAGAAGTCAAGCAATGGACCCAAGCCTGAGACTGAGTGCTTTTATTGCAAAGGGAAGGGTCACTGGAAGCGGAACTGCCCCAAATACTTAGCGGACAAGAAGGCCGACGACACCAAAGGTATATTTGATATACATGTAATTGATGTGTACCTTACCACTACTCGTAGTAACTCCTGGGTATTTGATACCAGTGCTGTTGCTCATATTTGTAACTCACAGCAGGAGCTGCGGAATAAGCGGAGACTGGCGAAGGACGATGTGACGATGCGCGTCGGGAATGGTTCCAAGGTCGATGTGATCGCCGTCGGCACGCTACCTCTACATTTACTGTCAGTGTACTAGAGTAGGGGTACCCTAGTATCCCGAACTGGTGCACGGGCAGTCGCAGCGCCCCGCGGCAAGGCTTGCCGGGTGCCCGCCAAGGTCCTCCGTGGTTCCTTTGGAGCCATTCAAGAACAAAGTGTTCAAGTCAAGGAGACAAATCCCCGGCAAGAGGAGCTTACCGGGAAGGAGACAAGGCCCCGGCAAGAGGAGCTTGCCGGGAAGGCCAACCAAGGCATTTCAAGGAACTTGCCACGACACGTTACGCGTCCCGGCAAGGCCCGGCGAGCGACAAGCTTCCGGGCGCGACAAGACAACAACTGCGGCAAGGCGCTTGCCGCGGCAGGCCACCACTCTGTACCCACGCTCCAGCGCATTCGTCAACGTGTCGCCATGGGACTTCTCCAGGCGCGCGTGACGAGAGGCTGTGCAGCCAGCGGTGCGAGGTGGCAAGCGGCGCTAACAAGAGTGCCATCGTGGCGAGCGGTGGCGCCCCTGACGGTCCCTTTTCTGCTCTGTTTGGGCGACACAGGCGGGCATTTAATGCCTTTGTCCCCTGCCGTCAGGGTTAGGTAGGATACACTGTACAGGTAGTTGTACCAACCGCAATTCCTTTCCAGTTTACCCTTGCATGCGTTGCCAGCTGTCGGTGACCCCTTGAGCATATAAAAGGAGGCCCATGTGCAACGTAGAGGGGGGTTCGGAGCATTCGAAACCAGAGAACACCCACGCTATCGAGCAAGAACTCAATACAACCACAAAGCAGCAGTAGGAATATTATCTCTCCGGAGAGCTCCGAAGCTGGGTAAATCGCTCGTGTGCTTTGCCTCGATCCGCTCTTCGCACGATCTCCGCCCCCCGCCGGACCGAAAGGGGCTCCGGTCCCATAGGTGTTCGTTCCCACAACATCTTTGGCGTGCCAGGTAGGGGGCGTCGAGGTTGTGTGAACCCGATCCGGCGTTCACGCGAGCTAGATCTTCATCTTCTTCATCATCTTCATCGACATGCCACCGAAGAAGAAGGCTTCAGAGGTGGCTGCTCCATCCACGTCGATCCCACCGCCACCGGAGAAAACGGGTGGTGGGATAGATGCCGGCGGAGGAACGGGCGTCGACGAGGGAGCTCACACCGCTGCTAGGTCCAAGGACAAGGCTGCGCAAACCTCGGAGTCCGTACATGCACCGCGCCCATCTCAGGAGGTGCGGGCCAACAGCGTCATGGTACTCGCGGTACCATACGCTCGTTGGACCAAAATCGAGCTGGCGGATCTCAAGGTGCTCAAGACCAGCATGCATGCCAACCTGCTGGCATGAGCAAGACACGGTTGCCTAGACGGGATCCTGCTCCTTCTAACATAGTTAGAAGTCCGAGCATATCCCGCTCCTCGCACCGTTCACCACCACCACCCAAAACTTCGGAAGAAGCTTTGGCACGAGCTCAACTGCTCCTGGATTACCCTCCAACGGCGGACAAGATTGACGATTGGAGGGCCACCATTCAGAGTCTCATCGGCTTCGCCAACGGCGACACTCCACGGCAGCCGGCTACATCGCAGCCGCGGCAAGATCGCCAGGCACGAGCCGATGGCGACAAGACTGGTGGGGGTGCAACCACCATGCACTCTCCACCCCGAAGGCCAAAATCGCCGACTCGCCGGGTCAACCTTGACACTGACTCCACAGCGTCATCAGATCCACGAGCTCATCGCGATCAGCGCCAAGTTCTTCAAGAACGACAGCAAGAAGACGCTCGTACACGCATTGAGCGCCGAAGAGAAGCGCGGCGTCAGTCAGACCAGCGCGCTGGGCCCACTGTCGACATGCATGCGCCAGGGGAACCAGGCGACTTGCCGTACGCGGTAGGTTACCCTGCGTTCACTCGTGAGCTTCGGCAAGTCCAGTGGCCCAGCACGAAGAACTTCAAGCCAGATGTACCAGAGAAGTACGACAACAGGTTGCATCAGTCGGAGTTCCTCAGCATTTACACCATCATGGTGCAAGCTGCCGGGGGGCGCGACGACAAGATCCTTGCCAACTACTTTCCGCTGGTACTCAAGCCCAATGTCAGATCTTGGCTCATGCACTTGCCGGACAACTCCATATCCTCCTGGGCAGATCTGTGCCATCAGTTTGTCGGCGCCTTTACAGGCGGCCACAAGCCTCATGGCCAAGAGAGCGATCTTCATCTGCGCCGCCCGAAGGAAGGAGAGCCCTCGCAAGTACATTCAGAGATTCAGCCAAGTACAGCGCAACATCCCAGATGTCCACCCTGCCGCAGTCATCAGCGCGTTCCATCAGAATGTGCGTAACCGCAGGATGCGGGAGGAGATGGCGATGTGCAAGATCAGGGACATCAGTGAGCTATATGCCCTGGCCGACAAGTGTGCACGTGCTGAGGAAGGGAGGAAACTCCCCGGAGAGAACACAGGAGCGGGGGGATCTGACAGCGAGGATGCTGCCCCGGCAAGGAAAAACCGGCGGCAGAACAACAACAAGAAGAAAGGCAAACATGTGCTAGTCATTGAGCAATCCGGCAACGGAGGTGGCGCCAAGGAAGCCGAAGCTGTGGCGGCCACCGACAAGCAGGACGGCTCCGGCAAGCAGTACTGCAAGATCCACCGCACCAAGGGCCATGATCTCCAAAGCTGCAAGAAGGTCGAGCAGCTTGTCGAGCAGCAAAAGGCTGAGTACGAGCGACGCGACAAGGAGAAGGCCCAAGAGGGTACTGGAGGATCCGGCAAGAAGCGTCCCGGCCGGGGAGGACGCCGCGGCAAGGCCAAGCAGCGGCAAGGAGACAGGCCTCCCCGCGGCCGCGACAAAGACAAAGATGACGATGAAGACGAAGATATGGATGATGATGAGGCCGATGAGCAGGAGTTTCAGAAAGCCACAGAGGTCCTATGCGTTGACGGCGGTGCTTCTCTGCATACTTCACACCGCAAGCTCAAGCAGTGTGTGCGGGAAGTCAATGCAGCAGAACCACCAGTCGAGTCACGCAAGCCTCTGAAATGGTCCAACACGCCTATCGTCTTTGATATTGAGGACCACCCTGATCGCATAACTGCGTCGGGTGCTTGCCGATGTTGGTCTCACCAACTATCCGCAACCTCAAGGTCACTAAGATGCTAGTTGATGGTGGGGCCGGCTTGAAACTGATCTCCTCCGCGGTACTCCAAAAACTCTAGATCCCTGACAGCGAGCTCGAAGAGACCGTCACTTTCCAAGGAATCAACCAGGGAAGGAGCAAGCCGAAGGGAAAGATCACGTTGCCGGTGACATTTGGCAGCGAGCTGAACTTCAGGACTGAGAGAGTCACTTTTGACATTGCTGACTTCCCATTGCCCTACAATGGGATACTCGGCCGTCCAGCGCTCGCCAAGTTCATGGCAGCCTCTCACTATGCCTACAAAGTGCTCAAGATGCCAGGTCCGATAAGTGTCATCTCTGTCCCTGGCGACAAGAAAGATGCTCTTATCTACACCGACAAGATCTACCGGGAAGTAGCAGCTGCAGCGGATCGCAAGCCACTTGCCGCTGAAGCTCCCAGGGGGAAAAAGAAGACCAAGTCCGGCAAGAGTTCTGATGCCCACTCCGGCAAGCGCACCTCTTCGGAGTGCTGCGCTACCGTCGAGGACGCACCATCGAGCTCCACCGGCAAGTGTAAGAAGACGAAGGCAGCTCCGCCAGAGACCAAGAAGGTGCCCGCCAAGGAGGACGGCACTGGTGGTACCTTCACCATCAGTGCCACTCTCGACCCTAAATAGGAAAGCGCGCTCGTTGCTTTCCTGTGGGCGAATGTCGACGTGTTTGCGTGGCAACCGTCTGACATCCCCGGTGTTCCCAGGAAAGTAATTGAGCACCATCTTACCATCTGTCCTCATGCGTGGCCCGTCAAGCAGAAAGTCAGGAAACAAGCAGTGGAGCGCCAAGAATTCATTGCAGAAGAAATCAAGAAGTTGGAAGCAGCAGGCCTTGCCAGAGGGGTGCTCCATCCTACGTGGTTGGCCAATCCTGTAGTCGTGCGTAAGGCAAACAGGAAATGGAGGCTTTGTATTAACTTTACTGATGTTAATAAAGCTTGTCCCAAAGACCCATTTCCCTTGCCGCGCATTGACCAGATTGTTGACTCCACGACCGGATGTGATTTTCTTTCATTTCTTGACGCATACTCAGGATATCATCAGATCTTCATGGCAGAAGAGGATGAGGAGAAGACCGCATTCATCACTCCATGTGGCACATACTGTTTCGTACGGATGCTTTTCGGTTTGAAGAATGCTGGTTCAACATTTGCAAGAGTAGTCCATGACGCTTTTGAGCCACAGTTGCACAGAAATGTGGAAGCCTACATGGACGACATAGTGGTCAAGAGCAAGGACAAAGCAACTCTGATTCAAGATTTAGACGAGACCTTTGCAAATCTGCGCAAGATCAGGCTCAAGCTCAACCCCAAGAAGTGTGTGTTTGGAGTCCCTTCCGGCAAGCTTCTCGGGTTCTTCGTGTCTCAGCGGGGAATTGAAGCCAATCCCGACAAGATCAAGGCCATTGAGCAGATTGAAGCACCGAAGAGCGTCAAGGATGTACGAAGGCTTGCCGGTTGCGTGGCTGCTCTCAGCAGGTTTATCTCTAAGTCTGCTGAGCGTGCCCTGCCATTTTTCAAAATATTGAAAAAGGCAGGTCCAATGAAATGGACTCCGGAAGCGGAGGCCGCGCTGCAGGACTTGAAGAGATACCTGTCCTCCACTCCAATACTTGTCGCACCTAAGCCACTAGAGAAATCACTGCTGTATCTAGCGGCAACCAATCAAGTGGTTAGTGCAGCGTTAGTAGCGGAGAGGGAGGCGGATGATGAGCCAGCGACCAAGGCAAGTGCATCCAGCGACAAGCAGGGGGCTTCCCCGACAAGCTCTGGTCCCGACAAGGATGGATCTGCGCAGGCACAGGAGGAGAAACAGAAGAAAATGGTGCAGCGCCGAGTTTACTTTGTCAGTTCCCTTCTGCAGGGGGCTAGGTCAAGGTACTCTGGTGTGCAGAAATTGCTTTTTGGCCTTCTAATGGCCTCGAGAAAGCTGCGCCATTACTTCCAAGCACATGAGATCACAGTTGTCACTCGCTTTCCGCTGAAGAGGATATTGCGAAATCCAGAAGCAACAGGCAGGATTGTCGAGTGGGCACTGGAACTGTCAAGCTTTGGCCTCAAGTTTGAGAGTACTTCAAATATCCAGAGCCGGGCATTGGCAGAATTCATAGCAGAGTGGACGCCAACACCAGATGAAGAAATTCCAGAGACGAGCATCCCCGTCAAGGAAGCAAGCAAAGAGTGGCTGATGTACTTTGATGGTGCCTTCTCGCTGCAAGGCGCCGGTGCGGGCGTGCTGCTTGTCGCACCCACCGGAGAGCACCTCAAGTACGTAGTCCAGATGCACTTTCCCAAGGAGCAAGCAACAAACAATACCGCAGAGTATGAAGGTTTGCTTGCCGGTCTCAGGATCGCGGCAGACCTTGGGATCAAGAAACTCATTGTCAGGGGTGACTCACAGCTTGTCGTCCGCCAAGTCAACAAAAATTATCAGAGTCCTTTGATGGAAGCTTACGTGGATGAAGTGAGAAAGTTATAAGAGCACTTTGACGGCCTACAGATGGAACATGTTCCGAGAGCTCAGAACGACATTGGTGATGGCCTGTCGAAGTGCGCCGCACTGAAGTTACCTGTGGAACCAGGGATCTTTGTGCTCAAATTGACTCAACCATCTGTAACACCATCAACTGGGCAGAACAAGAAGAGGAAGTTGATTTTTGGTGACTATTTTCCAGCAGAGATCCCCGAAGCCGCTGCCAAGAAGGTCCCCAAGATCAACACCAAGAGTGCTGAGGAGCAGTCTGCTCCGACAAGCCCTAGGGTTTGTTCCGTTGAAGCAGACGCTCCCAACAAGTTTTGCTCCGGCAAGCTTGCCGGGGAACATCAAGCTCCGGCTGAGACGCAGGTTCTCGCCGTAGAAGCGGATGTTCCCGCGGCAGCATATGTGCCTTTAGTCCTTGTTGTCGAGCCACAAGCTCCAGCATGGGCGCAGCAGATTGTCCTTTTCCTTCAGACAGGAGAACTTCTCGAAGAGCAAGAAGAAGCGGAAAGAGTAGCCCGACAGTCAAGTATGTACCAGTTTGTCGACGACATACTGTACAGAAGAAGATTCAACGGTGTGAAATTGAAGTGTATTCCCCGGGAAGACGGACAGAAGCTGTTGGCGGAGATACATGGAGGCATATGTGGTCACCACATTGGCGCAAGAGCACTTGCCGGCAAAGCATTCCGGCAAGGTTTCTTTTGGCCGACAGCCCTCCAGGATGCGACTGCACAAGTAACCAAGTGTGAAGCGTGCCAGTTCCATTCCAAGCAGATACACCAGCCAGCTCAAGCTCTCCAGACAATCCCTTTATCCTGGCCATTTTCGGTCTGGGGGCTCGACATCCTCGACCCCTTTCCTCGAGCTGTCGGGGGCTTTGAGTACTTGTACGTTGCAATCGACAAGTTCACAAAGTGGCGGAAGTGGAAGCGATGAGGAAGGTGACAGACATCGGCAGTCAAGTTCTTCAGGTCGATTGTTTGCCGTTTCGGGGTCCCTAACAGGATCATCACCGACAACGACACATAATTCACGAGCCGCACCTTCATGCAGTACGTCCAAGATCTTGGCGCCAAGGTCTGCTTCGCTTCTGTTGCTCACCCGAGAAGCAACGGTCAAGCGGAGAGGGCAAATGCTGAAGTGCTGCGCGGGCTCAAGACCAGGACTTTCGACACGCTGCACAAGTGTGGAAAGAACTGGATTGAGGAGCTGCCGGTGGTTCTTTGGTTGATCAGGACGACGCCAAATTGAGCCACTGGCCAGACACCTTTCGCTCTAGTCTATGGAGCAGAGGCAGTTCTCCCCACGGAACTCGTATACGGATCGCCTCGAGTGCTCGCTTATGATGAGCTTGAGCAAGAGCAGCTGCGACAAGATGACGCGCTGCTCCTTGAGGAGGATCGTCTTCAGGCTGCTGTACAAGCTGCTCGATACCAGCAAGCTTTGTGCCGCTACCATAGACGCAAAGTTAATACCAGAAGTCTCGAGGAAGGCGACCTTGTTCTTCGGCGCGTTCAGTCCGCCAAGAATTCTAACAAGTTGACGCCGAGGTGGGAAGGCCCTTACCGGGTGAAACGAGTAACTAGGCCTGGCGCTGTCTGCCTTAAGACCGAAGATGGCTTTCCGGTGAGCAACTCCTGGAACGTTGAGCATCTTCGTAAGTTTTACCCGTAAGGCGCGGCTGCCAGAACCTGTTCCGGCAACCACCTTTTGTACAAGTCTTGCCGCTGTTGCATGTAATCCTTTGTACAAAGCCGGGCGCAGACCCCGTGCATAAATAAAGCTCATGTGCTCCGCACATCTTGTCAATTTCATGCTTTCTATTTTTTGCATGTGTTATCTGACACTTTGTGCAGCACCTACCCCCGGTAAGCAATAACGAGCCTTAAGGCTCCATATCTTTATTTTCTCTTCTTTCTTTTTCTCAAAAGGAAGGTTCCCTCGCCCACAAGTTTGCTGGGGGGAAGGAGGAGATAATGGTGTGGACCAGGCGCCGTTCAAGAAAGTTTCGCCTTGCCGGGACGCAAACGACAGAAAAGCTAAGTTGCCAAAGTTTGAGCAATTAGTCTTAAAATTTTTAAGTTATTTTCCTCGAACGACCGTGCTTTGTATGGAAAACCTGTGCGCGGAGGAACCAACTCGTAGCTAGTTGCGCCCTTACTTTGTTTCGAGTCCGCTCAACAACTTAAGTGTGCTGCGACTAGTTGCGACAAGGTTTCTTGTCGAGAGCGGCACCGCCAAAGAGGTCTGCCGATGTTCAAGACTCAGCGCTTATGCAAAGGTGCCTACACCGGCAAGTTCCCTAAAAGCGTGGGGCAAAAACATACAAAGGAAGGAATCAAGTAAAGGAAATAACATAGCATTTGATACCCAAAATAAAAGTTATATTACAAAGATAACTTGTCGCAGCTCTAATAGATTGTTCTTGTAACATGACTAGCAGCGGCAAGAAAAGGAAAAGAACATGCGGCCTAATCTACGCGATCGCCGTCAACTCTCTTGACTTCATTCACCTTGTCCACAATGGGTGTGACAAGGGCCTTGAGCTCTTCCAGATCAGCATCCGGAGGCAGCTTCCTGAGGACATTGGTGAGGTTGAGGCCTGGGTTGCGGAAGGCCACCTTCACCAACACCTTTTGAAGAACTCTCGCGCAGATTGTGCGCGACTCGTCGGCCAGCTGCTTTGGGATCCTTTTCCGGAGTTGCTGGAGGGCCGTCGCCACGCCCTTAAAGAACAAAGTGAGCTTGGCACTGGGCTGGAGGTTCTCATCGGAGGAGTACCCAAAATCCTCCATCCCCAGCTGCGCCAGCTCCTCGTCGATGACTGCAGCGATATTTACGAGACCCTCTGTCCAGAGCTCCATAGTCTCCTTAAAAGTGTTCTGCGTTTCGGCAGCCCTCGTCAGCAGCGCTTCATTGGCCTTGATCTCCTCCTTCAAGGCCGCCTCCCGCTCCTTGGCGCCGTCCAGCGTCTCGGTCAACGTAGCCAGCTTCAGCTCGAGATCTGCGTTGGAGTCCTTGGCGGCGCTAAGCTCCTTGCCCCTCTCGACAAGACGACCCTGCAGGTCGCCATGGGCGTAGGCGTCCTTCTCACGCTCACGATTGAGCGCGGCAATCTCTTCACCTCTCGCCTTGAGATCGGCCTCTAGCTGCGCCACCTTCGTCTCCAGCTCCTTCTTGGCGGCCTCAGCAGCTGAGGTAGCATCCTTTGCCTCCTTGAGAGCCCCGCCAAGTGTTTGCTCGCGCACATCAAGATCCTCCTCGTAGCTGTCCAGATTGACCTTCCGCTGCGTCAACTCGCCTTCCCGCGCGGACAGCTCCTCGGCGGCAAGCTGCTCTTGCTCTTCAGCTTCAGGCTTCTCGAGGAGGAAGGCCTTCCGCGCCTCGACAAGCTGCGCCCGCTCCTCTGCAATGGACCGGAGGGCTTCCTGGTTGTGACTCCGGAGCTCCTCCGCATGCTTCTCAATATCCACTCCCGCCTGCGCGACAAGCGCTTCCTGGGATTCCAGCTTGGCTTGCTGGGCGCGGTAGAGCGACAGCAGCCTCCGCAACAGCTGTTCCTCCTCAGGCTCGCCGCTGCTGCTGCTTGGCGCGTCGACCAGCGTCAGCCCAGTGGAGGTGAGCACTTCTCTGTCAAAGATTTCTCCTTCGACCGGTGCCCTGGAGCTTGACGCCCAGGGGAGTTTGATGAAGACGCCATCGCCAGCCTTCAGATAGGCACCGGGCTGGGGCTCTTTGGAGCCTGGCGCTGCGGCGGCGGCGGAGGGATCGGCGGTCGGCGTAGCGCCTTGCGCTCCTGCGGCCTCGGGGCCGTCAGTGCGATCGCCAGACCCCTCGCCAGCTCCTGCGGCGGCAGCTTTGGCGGCCTCCTCGCCGGCAGGATCATCGGCGCCGGCTTCCTCTTCGGTTGTAGCGGCGTCGTTGGTGTTGCCGCACGCGTTCTCCTCGCCGGTGGCCTCGGTCTCCATCGGCTCCGTGGAAGATGGATCTAAAGACCGGAAGAGGGAGAAGAAGTCAAGCAAATATCCAAGAAGAAAAATCAGAAGAAGAAGAATCCAAGGGAAGTTTTCTGACAAGAAGGATTACCTGTGCTGGGCTCTGCAGTCATGGGCTCCACCACCGGGGGGTCGCTGGTCCCGTCCCTTGCCGGAGAACTGTCCCTTGTCGGGGACTCCTCCCTTGCCGGAGAACGCTCCCTTGCCGGGGAATCCTCCCTTGGCTGCGTAGTCGAAGCAGATAGCACCTCAGGGGCGGCTTTCGGTTGCTCCTGGTGAGGCTGTTCTGCTCCTACACAAATCAAGAGACAGATATCAGCAAATGAAGAGCACCCATGCGCGCCCAACAACGGGAAGTAAACAGATACTTACGTTGGGGGCTGCGCTGGGGGCTGCTTTGGGGAGTAGTTGCCGGGTCCGGCAAGGTGGTCTCGGGCACGCCCCCTGCTGTCGCGGTGGGCTCGTCCTCGATGACAATCACCGGAGCCTTGGCCCTCTTCGCTGCTCTCTGGGCCAGGGTCCTGAGAAGTTCAGAGTAAAGCAAATCAGATGCAAGACAAAAACAGCAAGAATTGAAGAATTACAAATACAGCAAAGAATCTTACACTTCTTCTTCCTCGTTGGAGCTGAGCGCGGAGAGGTCGAAGTCCGGCCCTCTTTCGGCGCGACGAGGCGGAGGAGTAGGCTCCCTCGACCGCTTGGCGGGGGCAGCGGCAGGATCAGAAGCGGCGGTCCGGGAGGACCCCGCTCCAGTTGCCGCAGCAGCGTGAGACGCTCCCACGGCAACAGTGCTTGTCGCGGTGGAGCGTGTCCCGCGGCGCGACGGCTGTTGACTCGTCTGCCGCCCCGCTACGTCCCCGGTCCTGCGGAGGCGCCTTCTTGGTGGAGCTGGGGCTGCGCTGGGAGCTCTGCTTGTGGCAAGCTACTTGAAGACGGCTGGCCGCTCGCGCCCTCGGCGGGCTCGCTCGACTCGGCTTCGGGCTTGGCAAGCTCTCCCTCGCCGGCAAGCTCTCCGGCAAGCTCGTCTCGATCGGCAAGGCTTGCCGCCTCAGCTGCCTCTGCCTCCTCCATGGTGAATCCAAACTCACCCGCGGCAGCCGCCGCTGCCGCCTCTTCCGCCCTAGTGGCGATGCGCCACATCTCCACATCGGTGGTGTCGCGGGTGAGGCTCTTCTGTTCGTCAGAGCGGATCGCCACCTCGACCAAGCCGTCGAAGAACTGCTGCACGACGTCGTCTGCGGGCTCCTGCCAAGTTGGAACAATTCCATGCGAGTCGCACTGCGGCATCATTGCGCGGATGCGATCAAGCGAGGAATTGTTGCACAACGGGACGACGCCCTGCGGCAGCCTAAACCATTCGGGATGCTGAGGGTCGTGCTAGAACAGCTCCTTGAGCATCGCGTCCAACTCCAGGACAGTGAAATTGAAGTTGAGGACCGGGCGCAGCCTGATGATATCCGCCGGACCCCCGAACTCCCAGGCAGGTCTCCTCCTCTCTTGCAGGGGGGCGATGCGGCGGCGAAGAAAATCTGCGCCAACGGCGCCTACAGTCAGCCCGGCAAGCCTGAGCCGCAAGATCCGGGTGACGGCAATCTTTAGCTTATCGTCCGTCCGCGCCGGGCGCCTAATCATTGCCAAGCCTGCTTGGGGCTTGGCGCAGGCAATGAACGGCTGCGGTTCTCCTCAACAATCCAACACCATTCTGCTCTCCACTCCTCCCATTTGCTGCGGAGCTCCCCCTCCAGATAAGCCTCCTTCTTGCCGGCTCTCGAGATCCAGGCGATTCCGCTAGCTAAAGGCTCTCCTCTCTCGACCCAGGGCCTAAAGAAGTGGCGGAAAAGAGCTATGTTTGGGTGGACTCTGACAAAGTTTTCGCAGAGATGTGCAAAAACTGCCATGGTCAGAACAGCATTGGGGGTGAAGTCAAGGAGATGGAACCCGTAGGTGTTCATGATATCGCAGAAGAACTCAGAGAAGGGCGGGCAGAGCCCACAGTAAAAGAACAGCGCGAAGAAAGGGTATCCGTTCGGAGCCCGTTCGGAAGCGGCGGTGGAGAGTACCTTGGTGCGCGGATGCGCTCGCATCTCCGTCGACCAGAAGAGGTAGTACCACTCCCTCAGCTCCTTCGCGGCGAGCTCGGGGGTAAGTTACTGCTCCTTCGCAGGCGCCGAGGCGCAGCGCCTCGGCCGACATCACACCCTTCCCGGCTTTCGGAGCCATGGCGGAGGTGGTGGGGGAGATCGAAGACGTTGGTGGCGCCGCGGCGATAGAAGCGGGCGCTGCTCTTTCTTGGCTTTGGAAGAAGGGGAGCAGCGGAGATTTCGAGATTGGGACAGCAATCGGCGAGATGGGGAACTGCCCTGCTTCCCGCTTATAAAGAGGGACGGGGCGGACGTTCCGCTTTTCCGAATAAAGAACCACCCACGATCTCTCCCACAACGCCGCATTCAACGCGTGCCGTTAGGGGAGAGCGCGGTGGATACGGAGTAAGATACGGCGTGGACCCAGGCCGCGCGTGCCCGTGCCCTGTTTTGGGCCTGGCCCAACAGCGCTCGGCACCGTGTGTGGCCCAGGCCCGGGGGCTCCTGTCGGTGTACTAGAGTAGGGGTACCCTAGTATCCTGAACTGGTGCACACGGGCAGTCGCAGCGCCCCGCGGCAAGGCTTGCCGGGTGCCCGCCAAGGTCCTCCATGGTTCCTTTGGAGCCATTCAAGAACAAAGTGTTCAAGTCAAGGAGACAAAGCCCCGGCAAGAGAAGCTTACCGGGAAGGAGACAAGGCCCCGGCAAGAGGAGCTTGCCGGGAAGGCCAACCAAGGCATTTCAAGGAACTTGCCGCGACACGTTACGTGTCCCGGCAAGGCCCGGCGAGCGACAAGCTTTCGGGCGCGACAAGAAAACAACCGCGGCAAGGCGCTTGCCGCGGTAGGCCACCACTCTATACCCACGCTCTAGCGCATTCGTCAACGTGTCGCCATGGGACTTTTCCAGGCGCGCGTGGCGAGAGGCTGTGCAGCCAGCGGTGCGAGGTGGCAAGCGGCGCTGACAAGAGTGCCATCATGGCGAGCGGTGGCGCCCCTGACGGTCCCTTTTCTGCACTGTTTGGGCGACACAGCGGCATTTAATGCCTTTGTCCCCGCCGTCGGGGTTAGGTAGGATACACCGCAGGTAGTTGTACCAACCGCAATTCCTTTCCAGTTTTACCCTTGCATGCGTTGCCACCTGTCGGTGACCCCTTGAGCATATAAAAGGAGGCCCATGCGCAACGTAGAGGGGGGTTCGGAGCATTCGAAACCAGAGAACACCCACGCTCTCGAGCAAGAACTCAATACAACCACAAAGCAACAGTAGGAGTATTATCTCTCCGGAGAGCTCCGAAGCTGGGTAAATCGCTCGTGTGCTTTGCCTCGATCCGCTCTTCGCGCGATCTCCGCCCCCCGCCGGACCGAAAGGGTCTCCGGTCCCATAGGTGTTCGTTCCCACGACATTTACCTACGGGATTAGTTTTAAACCTTAATAATTGTTATTTGGTGCCAAGTTTGAGCATGAACATTGTATCTGGATCTCGTTTGATACGAGATGGCTACTCATTTAAATCCGAGAATAATGGTTGTTCTATTTATATGAGAGATATGTTTTATGGTCATGCCCCGATGGTCAATGGTTTATTCTTGATGAATCTCGAACTTAATATTACACATATTCATAGTGTGAATACCAAAAAATGTAAAGTTTATAACGATAGTCCCACATACTTGTGGCACCGCCGCCTTGGTCACATTGGTGTCAAGCGCATGAAGAAGCTCCAAGCTGATGGACTTTTAGAGTCTCTAGATTATGAATCGTTTGACACATGTGAGCCATGCCTCATGGGCAAAATGACCAAGACTCCATTCTCTGGAACAATGGAGCGAGCAACCAACTTATTGGAAATCATACATACCGATGTGTGCGGTCCAATGAGCGTTGAGGCTCGCGGAGGATATCGTTATGTTCTCACTCTCACTGATGACTTGAGTAGATATGGGTATGTCTACTTAATGAAACACAAGTCTGAGACCTTTGAAAAGTTCAAGGAATTTCAGAATGAGGTAGAGAATCAACGTGACCGAAAGAGAAAGTTCCTACAATCAGATCATGGGGGAGAATATTTAAGTCACGAATTTGGTACGCACTTAAGGAAATGTGGAATCGTTTCACAACTCACGCCGCCTGGAACACCTCAGCGTAATGCTGTGTCCGAACGTCGTAATCGCACTCTATTGGATATGGTGCCGTCTATGATGTCTCTTACTGATTTACCGCTATCATTTTGGGGATACGCTCTAGAGACAGCTACATGCACTTTAAATAGGGCACCGTCTAAATCCGTTGAGATGACACCGTATGAATTATGGTTTGGGAAGAAACCTAAGCTGTCGTTTCTAAAAGTTTGGGGATGCGATGCTTATGTCAAGAAACTTCAACCTGAAAAGCTCGAACCCAAGTCGGAAAAATGCGTCTTCATAGGATACCCTAAGGAAACCATTGGGTATACTTTCTACTTAAGATCCGAGGGCAAGATCTTTGTTGCCAAGAACGGATCCTTTCTGGAAAAGGAGTTTCTCTCGAAAGAATTAAGTGGGAGGAAAGTAGAGCTTGATGAAGTACTACCTCTTGAAATAGGAAGTAGTGCAACTCAGGAAGATGTTCCTGTGGTGCCTGCACCGACAAGAGAGGAGGTTAATGATGATGATCAAGATACTTCAGATCAAGCCCCTACTGAACTTCGAAGGTCCACTAGGACACGTTCCGCACCAGAGTGGTACGACAACCCTATCTTATAAATCATTTTGTTAGACAACGGTGAACCTTCGAACTATGAAGAAGCGATGGCAGGCCCAGATTCCAACAAATGGCTTGAAGCCATGAAATCCAAGATAGAATCCATGTATGAAAACAAAGTATGGACTTTGACAGACTTGCCCGATGATCGGCGAGCGATAGAAAACAAATGGATCTTTAAGAAGAAGACGGACGCGGATGGTAATGTGACCATCTATAAAGCTCGACTTGTCGCTAAGGGTTATCGACAAGTTCAAGGGGTTGACTACGATGAGACATTCTCTCCCGTAGCGAAGCTGAAGTCCGTCCGAATCATGTTAGCAATTGCCGTAGACTATGATTATGAGATATGGCAGATGGACGTCAAAACGACATTCCTTAACTAACATCTTAAGGAAGAACTGTATATGATGCAGCCGGAAGGTTTTGTCGATCCTAATAATGCTAACAAAGTATGCAAGCTCCAGCGATCCATTTATTGGTTGGTGCAAGCATCTCGGAGTTGGAACATTCGCTTTGATGAGATGATCAAAGCGTTTGGTTTATCTTGCACTTATGGAGAAGCCTGCGTTTACAAGAAAGTGAGTGGGAGCTCAGGCATTTCTCATATTATATGTAGATGACATACTCTTGATGGGAAATGATATAGAACTTTTGGACAGCATTAAGGCCTACTTGAATAAGTGTTTTTCAACGAAACCTTGGAGAAGCTGCTTACATATTAGGCATCAAGATCTATAGGGATAGATCGAGACGCCTCATAGGTCTTTCACAAAGCACATACCTTGATAAGATTTTGAAAAAGTTCAAAATGGATCAGTCCAAGAAAGGGTTCTTGCCTGTATTGCAAGGTGTGAGATTGAGCTCAGCTCAATGCCCGACCACGGCAAAAGATAAAGAAGAGATGAGTGTCATCCCCTATGCTTTAGCCATAGGATCTATTATATATGCCATGTTGTGTACCAGACCTGATGTAAACCTTGCCGTAAGTTTGGTAGGAAGGTACCAAAGTAATCCCGGCATTGAACACTGGACAGCGGTCAAGAATATCCTGAAGTACCTGAAAAGGACAAAGGACATGTTTCTCGTTTATGGAGGTGACGAAGAGCTCGTCGTAAAGGGTTACGTCGACGCTAGCTTCGACACGGATCTGGATGAATCTAAGTCACAAACCGGATACGTGTTTATGTTGAATGGTGGAGCAGTGAGCTGGTGCAGCTGCAAGCAGAACGTCATGGCGGGATCTACATGTGAAGCGAAGTACATGGCAGCCTCGGAGGCAGCGCATGAAGCAATTTGGGTGAAGGAGTTCATCACCGACCTAGGAGTCATACCCAATGTGTCGGGCCGATCAAACTCTTCTGTGACAACACCGGAGCTATTGCCCTTGCCAAGGAGCCTGGTTTCACAAGAAGACCAGCACATCAAGCGTCGTTTCAACTCCATCCGTGAAAATGTTCAAGATGGAGACATAGATATTTGCAAAGTACATACAGATCTGAATGTCGCAGATCCGCTGACTAAACCTCTCTCATGAAAGCAAAACATGATCAACACCGAACTCTATGGGTGTTCGATTCATCACAATGTAACTAGATTATTGACTCTAGTGCAAGTGGGAGACTGTTGGAAATATGCCCTAGAGGCAATAATAAAAGGTTATTATTATATTTCCTTATTCATGATAATTGTCTTTATTCATGCTATAACTGTATTATCCGGAAATCGTAATACACGTGTGAATACATAGACCGTAATATGTCCCTAGTGAGCCTCTAGTTGACTAGCTCGTTGATCAACAGATAGTCATGGTTTCCTGGCTATGGACATTGGATGTCGTTGATAACGAGATCACATCATTAGGAGAATGATGTGATGGACAAGACCCAATCCTAAGCATAGCACAAGATCTTGTAGTTTGTTTGCTAGAGCTTTTCCAATGTGCCTTGCAACAATACAATACGTGCCTTGCAACCCCTGCTGTCACTGGGTATGGACACCGCAAGATTGAACCCAAAGCTAAGCACTTCTCCCATGGCAAGAAAGATCAATCTAGTAGGCCAAACCAAACTAATAATTTGAAGAGACTTACAAAGATATCTCAATCATACATAAAAGAATCCAGTGGAGATTCAAATATTTCTCATAGATAAACTTGATCATAAACCCACAATTCATCGGATCTCGACAAACACACTGCAAAAAGAGATTACATCAAATAGACCTCCACAAGAGAGGGGGAGAACATTGAATTGAGATCCAAAAAGATAGAAGAAGCCATCTAGCTAATAACTATGGACCCGAAGGTCTATGGTAAACTACTCACAACTCATCTGAGGGGCAAGGATGTTGATGTAGAAGCCCTCCGTGGTCGATTCCCCCTCCGGCGGAACGCCGGCGAAGGCTCCAAGATGGGATCTCGCGGATACAGAAGGTTACGGTGGTGGAAATTGTGTCAGTACGTAGGCTTATATAGGAGGAAGAAGTACGTCGGTGGCCGCCCGAGGGGCCCACGAGACAGGGGGCGCCCTATGGGGGAGCCTCCTATCTCGTCAGAGCCTCGATCGCTTCTTGACTTGCACTCAAGTCCTCTGGATCACGTTCGTTCCAAAAATCACGCCCCGAAGGTTTCATTCCGTTTGGACTCCATTTGATATTCCTTTTCTTGAAATCTCAAATAGGCAAAAAAAACAGAATACGGGCCGGGCCTCGGGTTAGTAGGTTAGTCCCAAAATGATATAAATGTGTAAAATAAAGCCCATAAACATCCAAAAGGGGTAATATAATAGCATGGAACAATCAAAAATTATAGATATGTTGGAGACGTATCATGGCTTCTCTTGAGAAAGATAGCAAATGGTGGGCAAACAAATTACTGTTGGGAAATTGATAGAACTTCAAATAATCATGACAATATCCAGGCAATGATCATTACATAGGCATCACGTCCAAGATTAGTAGACCGACTCCTGCTTGCATCTACTACTATTACTCCACACATCGACCGCTATCCAACATGCATCTAGTGAATTAAGTTAATGAAAAAACAAATTAATGCAATAAGAACAATGACATGATGTAGACAAGATCCGTTTATCTATTGCGGTAGATATGGATCCCATCTTTTTATCCTTAGTAGCAACCAGACCTGGCCAAACGGGCCGGACCGGCCCGTGCTAATCGTGCCTCGCCCAACATGGCCCGCCGTGGCACATTTAATAGTCGGGCCATGTTGTGGCGGCCCATGGGCGCTACTCCTTGGCCCAGGCACAACCTGATTAGTTGGGCCGGCCCGATGGCCTGGTTAGCATGCTGGGCTTCAATTTTTCAGCCTGTTGGGCTAGTTTGTAGGCCTATTGGGCTATATTTTAGATGCACATATATAAAAAAATCAAAAATTATATATAAAAAATAAACGGGTCATGTCGTGCTGGCCCGCTGCCCGAGTTCTAGGCCTGAGCACGGCCCAAGCGTCAGTAGGTGTGCACGCGACCCGCTTAGCTGTGGTCGTGCTCGCCCATGGCGGCGTCTTTGGCGTCTTTCATGGCTGGCCTGTTTGGCCCAATCCATTTGGCCAGCTATATTAGCAACGATACGTACGTGTCGGTTCCCTTTCTGTCACTGGGATCAAGCATCGTAAGATCGAACCCACTACCGGGCACCTCTTCCCAAGCAAAACCCAAATATCAAAGAAGAAATACGGGGCTATAAGAGATCACACATATAAGAGATCAAAGAACTCAAATAGCTTTCATGGATATAAAAAGATATAACTGATCATAAACTCGAAGTTCATCAAATCCCAACAAACACACCGCAAAAAGAGTTACATCATATGGATCTCCAAGAGACCATTGTATTGATAGTCGAGAGAGAGAGAGAGAGAGAGAGAGAGAGAGAGAGAGAGAGAGAGAGAGAGGAAGCCATCTAGCTACTAACTATGGACCCGAAGGTCTAAAAAGAACTACTCACGCATCATCGGAGAGGCACCAATGGAAGTGGTGAACCCCTCCGTGATGGTGTCTAGATTGGATCTGGCGGTTCTGGACTCTACGACGGCTGGATGAATATTTCATCGACTCCCTAGGGTTTCTGGAATATTGGGGTTTTATAGAGCAAAGAGGTTGTCCGGGGATACCCGAGGTGGGCACAACCCACCAGGGCGCACCCTGGTGGGTTGTCCCCTCCTCGATCGGGACCCCCCAGGTGCAAGCAGGACCCATCTTCTTCCTTTTGGTCCATAAAAGATCACCATAAATTGGCGTGCCATTTAGACTCCGTCTGATATTGATTTCCTGTGATGTAAAAAATGATTTTATTTATTTTATCTTCAATGATTTCAATTATAAAAAAATGAGAGAGGGAATAAAATGTCTTTCCCAAAATAAAGAAATATTGAGGATTTAATAAAAAAATCAAATAAGATTTTATTTTGGATTTTATTGCTATTTTATTTGAATTTAGGAAGAATGCGTATTTTTTCAAAATTGCATTTAGGCCCCAAATAAATGTTCATCTAAACCGGCTTGATTTTAGAAGCCGGGGAAATTTTATTTCGGGATTTTTGGAGTCTGTTTAGCATTTCTTTTGTTTATTTTTCTGTGCAAAAATATTTAAAAAAATCCAAACCGACTATGGGCCGGGATCGGCCAGGACTCTCCTGGCTGGGGCCTTTATATATCGCCACCCCGGGCCACCGCCAACCCCAGCCCACCCGAGCCGCCGCCGCCGCCCAAACCCTAGCCGCCATGCACCTGCCACCGCAGCACGAACCGCCGCCGCCGCCGACCCGCACGCTGAGGTTGACCCCGCCGCCGCCGCCGTTTTTTTAGAAAAATAGTTCGGTTTTTTCGTTGGTTTTTCGTCGGTTTTTTTAATCCGTTTTTTTATTTTATTTAGATCGTTTTTTTTGGTTTAGGTCAATTAGCGAGCGTTCGCTCGTTCGTTCGTTTTAACGAACGCGTTCATCGTTTAGATCCAGATAACGAACGTTGTTCGTTAATCTGTTTGTCATTTTTCTTTTTCTCGGATTTATTCCGCGATTTCTCTGATCGCGATTTCTGATCCGATTTTCGTTTTAGTATAACTTTTCGCTCGTTTATCGGAATCAGGCGATTCAAGCGCCTAGAGTTTAGTCTCGAAACCCTCTTTCCGAATATCTACTCAAACAAGTTTTTGCTACTGTAAAATTTGACTTAGGTCCTGATTAGTAAACGAAGCTCGTTTCTTTCGCCGTTTGATTTTCGTTGCTTCGTTTGATTTGATTCTTTTTGCAAACCGGAGTTCTTAAGTTGAACTTTCTGGTTAGATCTATTATTTGAGTTTTACCTGTGCATTAGATGATTACTTATTGTATGCTTGTTTGTTTGTTTGCGATAGAGTACCCGGATTGCGCCGCTTCCCTAGGTTTCGTGGATCATCAGCAAGGCAAGTAACACTTTGATCATATCCCTTTTCATACCCAATTTTTATGCATTAGTTTCAACCCTCAAACATTGCATGAGTAGGTTTGATAACATGTGCGTATTGGGAAGTAGTTGTTGAGGTAGGAACCTATTGCCCTGTTTATTACCAAACCCTTGGGAGTTACTATTACGATATGCTTATAATGCCATGCCGTGCTCGTAGACATGGATTGGGTTTGAGTGTATTCCATGACAGATGTGAGATTGTTATTTAATGGTATATTTAAAGTGGCAACTTTAATACACATCTCGGTGGATTGAGGTACCTGGGTATTCCAGGATTGCCTGTTTTTCTTTATGGACCGCCACCCAGGCTCAAAGGAATCATGAGATTATTCATGCTAGAAACTTCCGTGTGCAGCCACAAGCTACTATGGGCTCTAGTATAGTTGATTAAGTCGTGCGAACTCTTACAGTGGTCGACTAGCAGATGTAGGGGATGTAGGTTGGTACTGTCTACCTGATCGTAAGGTGCTAGCGCTTCTGAAAGACTATGTCTCGGTCATCCATTTCTCAAACATCATGTAGTGCAAGGATTTAACGGAGGAGATCGATTCTTGTGGGGAAAAGTGCACAAACCTCTGCAGAGTGTATAAACTAATCATGGTTAGCCGTGTCCCCGGTTATGGATATCTTGAGTATCTAGTACTTGGATTATCATGTGAATCTCATCATGTTACTTTAAATAATATTGTTGGGTTTTAATGAAGATGCTTAATTGGGATTGAGAGGGTGTCTACGCTCTCAATGTTTATCAACCACCATGATAGTTAAATAAATTTATTCCTTTGCAGTAGGGAAAATTGGCTTTACGCAAAACTGTAACCATAGATCTATTCCACCAAACCATATATGCATGTAGAATAGCATTATTCTTTCATTACTCTCTATGTGTTACATTGCCAGTATATTCCATGTGCTGACCCATTTCGGGCTGCAATGTTCTTGTTGCAGACTTTTCAGACGACGAGTAAGATGCCTTATGATCGTGGTTCTATACTCAGTGATGCCGTTGGAGTTGATGGACTCACTTATCTTCCAAGCCTTCCGCTGTTATCGTTATTAGATGGCCTTAAGCCATATTTATTGTAATAAGTTCTCTTTGGAGACATTCGATGTAATAAGTGTGTGATTGCTACTCTATTATAAATCCTTCAAGTCATCGTGCGTGTCAAGACATTCGATCCAGGATGACAACGATGCACGAGATCGACTGTTTGAGGTCTGGTCGCTATAAGATGGTATCAGAGCACACGTTGACTATAGGACACGACCACTAAGCTAAAGCCCTAGATCACTACTCTCTCTTCTCAGTTCTGACTCCTTATCTTTTCTACTCTTTTAGGATGGCGGATGCAAGGAGCAAGTTCACGCAACCGGATGAATAAACACCCTTTGGACGACACCTGAAGGAAGTCACTAGATACCTGAACATTGGAGTACCAAGCTTCACCATGACCTACAATGCTTTACCTGAAGAGGAGCGCTGGATGATTCAAGTTCAAGTTCCAGGAAGGATGTTCATGCCTGTCACCGAACCCATAGAGTTTTCCTTTGATGCACCAACCTGGAGATTTGGATAGAGCATGGCAGCCCACATCACCATGGGACGTATTGAAGAAGTTTACCACAAGGAGCTTAAGGATACTATCTACCAGATTTGTGGGCGCCGAGATGAGGAATGGGAGATGATCAGCACCAGGAACGACATATCAATTGCAGCTTTCATCTAGGAGTTAAACCAGCACATTCGACGCCAGGAGAACCAGATGTGCGCAGGCATGTTGGATCTGAAGAAGGCCATGACCAAGATCACGGAACTGGAGGAAGAACTCAAGTCTACACATGATGGATATGAGGAGGAAATAGCAACGCTAGTAGAGAAGAATGATGATCTGAAGAAGAAGCTAAGAGTGTTTATGGGATTTCCCGCAACTGGAGAAGATGAAGATTGCACTTGTCCAGAGAACTACATCATCATCGACGACACCGACTCGGACCCGGACGATAGTGATGATGACTATGTTGACGAAGCTGGAGCAGATATCATGGAGTCCTCATCGGAGCAGTTTTTTAGTAGACCACCATAACAGTAGTAGTATTTCCCTCCATGTATCTAGTATAGTTTGAGCACTTTTGTAACGATAGATAGACTGTTGTATGCCCTTGCTTGTTTGAATGAAGTGTTTTGATTGAAATTTGTCTCACGTGCATACGGGTAGTGTTTTTCCCTCTAGACCTCATTCTATTCTGTATTCTCATCTTTTCTAAACCCTCAGATGCCTTCGAGATGTGACAATGGATTTGCTTTCCCATCGAAGCTCACTCAGTTGATCCAGCAGCAGAATGCATTGAAACAACAACAGCAACAACAACCCACCACCACCACCACCTGTGGATCACTTAACCCGTTTTCTTAGGCTGAATCCGCCGGTGTTCTCCAGTAGCACTGAGCCGATTGTTGCAGATGATTGGCTTCGCAAGACAGCCAGGGAGTTGACCACTGCAGGATGCACAGATGCGGAGAAGGTGCGATTTGCCACACATCAGCTTGAAGGACATGCAGCATCATGGTGGGAGAATTTCACAGCCACCTATCCAGTAGACACTGTCACATGGGATTAGTTTCAGCAGGCTTTCCGTACTGCCCATGTTTCAGCATGAGCAATGGCCATGAAGAAGCGTGAGTTTTGCAACTTACGCCAGGGAGGACGTACAGTTGGCCAGTATGTGGATGACTTTAGTAAGCTAGCACGTTATGCCCCAGATGATGTTGCTACGGATGCAGCTAAGCAAGAGAAGTTTCTGGAAGGACTGAATGATGAGCTGAGCATGCAGTTGATGGTAGCAAGTTTCAATAACTACCAGGAGTTGGTAGATAGAGCTCTCATGATTGAAGGGAAGTAGCAGCAGATTGAGAACCGCAAGAGGAAGTATGGACAAAGGAAGTACAATTCTAGAGCTTAGCAGAAGCCACGTCTTACCCCGAAATCGGGAGGACAGTTCCAGCATACTCATGGAGGTGGTAGTTCACACAACCATAATGGTTCCAAGAATGGTAACAGGAATGGAGGAAATAATGGCTAGAACCGTACCAACCCCTCAACACCAGCCAAGAGAGATCTGAGTCAAGTCACTTGCTTTAAGTGCCAAAAGACCGGACATTACGCCAATAAATGTGCTGAAGGCCAGAATGGAAATGGCAATGGAAGCTCTGGGAAGAAGCCAAACCCTTTCAACAGAGGACAGGTGAACCACGTTAGCGTGGAGGAGGTTGGAGCCCAGCCCGATGCAGTAATAGGTAAGTTTTTGGTTAAGTCATTTACTGCACTCGTTCTTTTTGATACTGGTGCATCGCATTCATACATATCAAGGGGATTTGTGGATAAGTATAAACTGCCAACCCAAGCCCATAGGTCACCCATGTTAGTAACCTCGCCTGGAGCAGAATATATGGCTAGACTATGGTGTGATCAGTTACCATTAAGAATTGGTAACTACGTGTTTCCCTCGGACCTAATAGTATTGGAATCACAAGGATTGGACGTGATATTAGGCATGGATTGGTTATCGAAGTATGGAGGGAACATTGAATGCACCAGTAAGACAATTTTGCACACAACGCCAGAAGGAGGAAGGATCAAGTATGTATCCCGGCATGTGCCGAAGAGGACTCAAGTAAATTCCTTATCAGGAGTTGTGCAGGAGGAAGTACCAGTGGTGAAGGATTTTCCTGATGTATTTCCAGAAGAGTTTCCAGGCATGCCACTGGATAGAGACATCGAGTTTTTGATTGAGATTTTGCCAGCCACAGGGCCGATATCCAAGAGACCATACAGGATGCCTGCAAAAGATTTGGAGGAGATTAAGAATCAGATTAAGGAGTTACTGGATAAAGGCTATATTCGCCCAAGTTCTTCGCCTTGGGGATCGCCAGTACTTCTAGTGGATAAGAAGGACGGATCATTGAGGATGGTTGTTGATTATCAAGGATTGAATGCAGTAACAATCAAGAACAAGTACCCACTGCCAATGATCAATGATTTGTTTGACCGATTGCAAGGAGCAAAGGTATTTTCCAAGATCGATTTGCGATCTGGATACCATCAGTTGAAGATTCGAGAGCAGGATATACCTAAGACGACTTTTACCACCAGGTACGGGCTGTACGAGTATACCGTTATCTCATTTGGTCTGACTAACGCACCTCCCTACTTCATGAACATGATGAACAAGGTATTTATGGAGTTTCTGGATAAGTTCGTCGTGGTGTTCATTGATGATATTTTGGTCTACTCGAAGAACAAAGAGGAGCATAAGGAGCATTTGCGTTTGGTACTTGAGAAGCTCTGAGAACATCAGTTATATGCCAAGTTCAGCAAATGTGAATTTTGGTTGAAGGAACTTGGATTCCTCGGACATGTTATATCCGGAGAAGGAATAGCAGTAGATCCCCCAAAGTGGTCACTGTGACCAATTGGGTAGCACCAACGACAGTTGGAGAGATCCAGAGTTTTCTTGGACTGGCAGAATACTACCGGAGATTCATTGAGAATTTCTCAAAGATTGCTAAGCCCATGACGGAGTTGTTGAAGAAGGGTACCAAGTTCAATTGGACTGAGGAATGTGAGACCAGTTTCCAGGAGTTGAAGGAATGTCTAGTTACCTCGCAAGTGTTGATTCTGCCATATCAGAGCAAGGATTACGAGGTGTATTGCGACGCTTCACGTCGAGGACTTGGAGCAGTGCTGATGCAGGAAGGGAGAGTTGTTTCGTATGCTTCACGACAGCTTAAACCTCGTGAGTTGAATTATGCCACACATGATTTGGAGGTAGCAGCCGTAGTGCATGCGTTGAAGACTTGGAGACATTTCCTTATCGGAAATCATTGTGAGGTGTTGATACGTCTCCGTCGTATCTACTTTTCCAAACACTTTTGCCCTTGTTTTGGACTCTAACTTGTATGATTTGAATGGAACTAACCCGACCTGACGCTGTTTTCAGCAGAACTGCCATGGTGTTGTTTTTTGTGCAGAAAATAAAAATTCTAGGAATGTCCTGAAACTCCACGAAGCACCTTCGAAAAAATAAAGAAAAATCCTCGCAAAAGATGAAGACCAGGGGGCCCACACCCTGCTCACGAGGGTGGGGGGCGCCCCCCGGGGCGCGCCCCCCTACCTCGTGGGCCCCCTGGTGGCCCTCTGACGCCAACTCTAACTCCATATATTGGCATTCGGGGAGAAAAAAATCAGAGAGAAGAAATCATCGCATTTTACGATACGGAGCCGCCGCCAAGCCCTAATCTTTCTCGGGAGGGCTGATCTGGAGTCAGCTCGGGGCTCCGCAGAGGGGGATTCGTCGCTGTCGTCATCATCAACCATCCTCCATCACCAATTTCATGATTCTCACCGCCGTGCGTGAGTAATTGCATCATAGGCTTGCTGGACGGTGATGGGTTGGATGAGATTTATCATGTAATCTAGTTAGTTTGGTCAGGGTTTGATCCCTAGTATCCATTATGTTCTGAGATTGATGTTGCTATGACTTTGCTATGCTTAATGCTTGTCACTAGGGCCCGAGTGCCATGATTTCAAATCTGAACATATTATGTTTTCATGAATATATGTGTGTTCTAGATCCTATCTTGCAAGTCTATAGTCACCTACTATGTGTTATGATCCGGCAACCCTGAAGTGACAATAATCGGGATCACTCCCGGTGATGACCATAGTTTGAGGAGTTCATGTATTCACTATGTGCTAATGCTTTGTTCGGGTTCTCTATTAAAAGGAGGCCTTAATATCCCTTAGTTTCCAATAGGACCCCGCTGCCACGGGAGGGTAGGACAAAAGATGTCATGCAAGTTCTTTTCCATAAGCACGTATGACTACGTACAGAATACATGCCTACATTACATTGATGAACTGGAGCTAGTTCTATGTCACCCTATGTTATGACTGCTACATGATGAACCACATCCGGCATAATTATCCATCGCTAATCCGGTGCCTACGAGTTTTCCATATACTGGTTTACACTTATTTACTTTTCCGTTGCTACTGTTAGAATCACTACAAAATACCAAAAACATTACTTTTGCTGTTTTTACTTTTGTTACCGTTACCACCACTATCATATTACTTTGCTACTAAAACACTTTGCTGCAGATAATAAGTTTCCAGGTGTGGTTGAATTGACAACTCAGCTGCTAATACTTGAGAATATTCTTTGGCTCCCCTTGTGTCGAATCAATAAATTTGGGTTGAGTACTCTACCCTCGAAAACTATTGCGATCCCCTATACTTGTGGGTTATCAAGACCTTTTTCTGGCGCCATTGCCGGGGAGCATAGCTCTATTCTTTGAGTCACTTGGGATTTATATCTGCTGGACACTATGAAGAACTTGAAAGATGATCAAACTACTATTTTGCCCTCAACTACAAGGGGAGGTAAGGGACTGCCATCTAGCCTTGCACTAGATTCTCCTTCTGTTATGAGTAAGTTTGCGACACCTGAACCTACTACTTCTATTGATTCTGATATGTCGCATGTTATTGATGATGCCACTTGTGCTATGCATGATACTTAGATGAAACTACTTCTATGCTTGATACTACTGTGCCACTTGGTGAATTTCTTGATGAGCAAATTGCTAGGTCTAGAGAAAGAGAAATAATTGAACCTGAACACGATGATATTAGTGACGATGAACCTATGCCTGCTATTCTTGAGGGTTATCTTTTTGATGCTGAATCTTCTGCAGCTATTCTTGCTTGCCAGGATAGACAGGAACTTAAGAGGTTGCTAGTTAAATGGAGTAAAGAATCTTTTAGAGGTAGAATGAAACCCGACCCTGCTTTTGCTACTTCACCTATCTGTGTTCCTGATCAAGACTATTATGATTTTTCTTTTGATCCAGATATAATTACTTTGGTTGAATCTGATCCTTTTTATGGCTATGAATCTGAAACTGTTGTGGCACATCTTACTAAGTTAAATGATATAGTTGCCCTGTTTACTAATAATGAGAGATCGCGCTACCTTTATTTACTTAAGATATTTCCGTTCTCATTAAAGGTTGATGCTAAGATATGGTATAATTCTGTTGATCCTGGTTGTGTGCAAAGTCCCCAGGATATGATTTATTACTTCTCTGCTAAATATTTCTTTGCTCATAAGAAACAAGCTGCTTTGAGGGAAATATACAACTTTGTGCAAATTGAAGAAGAGAGTCTCCCACAAGCTTGGGGGAGGCTTCTCAAGTTACTTAATGCTTTGCCTGGTCATCCTCTTAAGAAACCTGAAATATTTGATATCTTTTATAATGGACTAACTGATGCTTCCAGAGATTACCTGGATAGTTGTGCTGGTTCTCTTTTCAAGGAAAGAACACCGGATGACGCTGAACTTCTATTGAATAATATGTTGGCTATGAAAATAATTGGGCACCTCCCGAGCTACTTCCTGAGCCAGCTCCTGAGCCAATTACTGAGCCTATTCCTAAACCAACGCTGAAGAAGAGAGGTGTTCTATTTCTCAGTCCCGAAGATATGCAAGAGGCAAAGAAATCAATGAAAGAAAAAGGTATTAAAGCTGAAGATGTCAAGAATTTACCTCCTATTGAAGAAATACATGATCTTAATTTACCGCCTGTTGAAGAAGTATATGATCTCAATTACTTATTTAATGAAGAACCTCCCGATATCCCGACACAGGTAGTAAAGGTAAATTCTCTCTATAGATATGATAAAGCTGAAGTCCCTCCTACTAAAATTGCTAGTCAGTGCTTGGATGAGTTTGATGACTTTATGTTTAAGCAAGATCACTTTAATGCTTATTTTGGTAGACAATTAAAACAGAATACCTTTATGATTAAACGCTTGGGTGATTATATGGCTGATATTAGAGGTGAAATTAAACTTGTTAGCAAACATGCTTCTATGGTTACCACTCAAGTAGAACAAGTACTTAAAGCTCAGAAGGAAGTGCTTGCTGAAATGAATAGTAAGAAAGATGATTATGCTGTTAGAGTGGTGTAAGGGCATATTTATCCCCAAGATGTTTTGGTGATTGATGACAATGCTTTTGCGGACTAATCGTGTGCGTTAAGTTCTTTCAGAGATACATCCATTGGCACGAGACGATTACCTCCCCTCGGTGTTTTATTCAAGACGGTGTAGCTCCTTCATTTCTCTGTTGGTGGACTAGTTTCGTAGGAGTCACCGTACTATCAAGAGGGGATCCGCTTTGGTAAGGATAGGGTGGAATCAACACGTACACATCTGTATCACACCCGATGTTTTCCTTCCGCTTCATTGGAGCTGCCTTTCCCTCCGTGCCTGCTCCGTCCTGTCCCAGCGGTAGTACCGCGGTCCTCAGCGGTAGTACCGCTGAAGCTCGTCAAGCGGTAGTACCGCTCCTCGAGCGGTAGTACCGCTCCCCAGTGGTAGTAACGCTTGTGGTCTTTGGCCGTAGTACTGCAGTGGTTCCAGGCTACTACCGCCTCGAATCGAGACCGATGTTTTTTGTGTCGGATTTTACGGTACTAGGAGCGGCAGTAGTAGCGGTAGTACCGCTCCAAGCGGTAGTACCGCTCCAAGCGGTAGTACCGCTCTGGGGCCAGGACCGTGCCTTCCTCGCCAGCGCGGCAGTACCGCTGGGGGGGAGCGGTAGTACCACTCTTCAGCGGTAGTACCGCCCAGCCTAAGCGGTAGTACCGCTTTGTGCGTGGCTGCTCAGTGGGGTAACGGTTGGATTGTTTCCCCCACTATATAAAGGTGTCTTCTTCCCCAAAGTTGACCTACCTCTTCCCCAAAAAGCTCCATTGTTGCTCCAAGCTCAATTTTCGCCCGATCTCTCTCCCTAGCCAATCAAACATGTTGATTTGCTCGGGATTGGTTGAGAAGGCCCCGATCTACACTTCCAGCAAGAGAAATTTGATTCCCTCTCTTATCCCTAGCGGACTTGTTACTCTTGGGTGTTTGAGCACCCTAGACGGTTGAGGTTACCTTGAAGCCATACTCCATTGTGGTGAAGCTTCGTGGTGTTGTTGGGAGCCTCCAAGTGTTGTGGAGATTGCCCCAACCTTGTTTGTAAAGGTTCGGTCGCCGCCTTCAAGGGCAACAATAGTGGAATCATGGCATCTCGCATTGTGTGAGGGCGTGAGGAGAATACGGTGGCCCTAGTGTCTTCTTGGGGAGCATTGTGCCTCCACACCGCTCTAACGGAGACGTACTTCCCCTTAAAAGGAAGGTACTTCGGTAACACATCCTCGTCTCCACCGGCTCCACTCTTGGTTATTTCGTGCCTTTACTTTTGCAAGCCTACTTGTGTTGTATCCCTTGCTTGCTTATGTGCTAGTTGTCATTGCATCATATAGGTTGCTCACATAGTTGCATATCTAGACAACCTATTTTGTTGCAAAGTTTAAATTGGTAAAGAAAAGCTTAAAAATTGTTAGTTGCCTATTCACCTCCCCTCTAGTCAACCATATCGATCCTTTCAAGTGGCTACTAGAACTGGTAGAATGACTCAGGAACCTTTGTATCCTGAAGGCCACCCTAAGAGAATCGAGCAAGATTCTCAAAGAAATAATATTGATGTACCACCTATTGAACCTATTGCTGAACCACCTGAGAATCCAAATGATATCTCTATTTCTGATGCTGAAACACAATCAGGTGATGAAAGTGAACCTAGTAATAATGTTAATGATAATGTTCATGTTGATGCTCAACCTAGTAATGATAATGATGTAGAAGTTGAACCTGCTGTTGATCTTGATAACCCACAATCAAGGAATCAACGTTATGATAAAAGAGACTTCGTTGCTAGGAAACATGGTAAAGAAAGGTAACCATGGGTTCATAAACCCATGCCTTTTCCTCCGAAACCATCCAAGGAAAAGGATGATGAGGATTTTGAGCGCTTTGCTGAAATGATTAGACCCATCTTTTTTCGTATGTGATTAATTGATGTGCTCAAAACAAATCCTTATGCTAAGTATATGAAGGATATCATTACTAATAAAAGAAAGATACCTGAAGCTGAAATTTCCACCATGCTTGCTAATTATACTTTTAAGGGTGGAATACCAAAGAAACTTGGAGATCCAGGAGTACCTACTATACCATGCTCCATTAAAAGAAATTATGTTAAAACTGCTTTATGTGATCTTGGAGCCGGTGTCAGTGTTATGCCTCTCTCTTTATATCGTAGACTTGACTTGAATAAGTTGACACCTACTGAAATATCTTTGCAAATGGTTGATAAATCAACTGCTATACCTGTCGGTATTTGTGAGGATGTGCCTGTTGTAGTTGCGAACGTTACTATTTTAAAGGACTTCGTTATTCTTGATATTCCCAAGGATGATAGTATGTCTATTATTCTTGGAAGACCTTTCCTTAATACTGCAGGGGCTGTTATTGATTGCACCAAAGGCAGTGTCACTTTTCATGTTAATGGCAATGAGCACACAGTACATTTTCCGTGGAAACAACCTCAAGATTATAATATCAACTCTATTGGAAAAGTTCCATCGATTATATTTGGAGGTTTTGAATTTTCTCTCCCTACTGTCAAGAAAAAGTATGATATTCGTATTGTTGGGGATTTTCATATCCCCGTTGTGGTAACTTAGTGTTATTCGAAATTTCTCCGGTTCCGTGATTATTCGGAATGAGTTTGTTAACAAGACTTGATCAACCTTGTTAGCGGGTTCATTTTGATGATCACGAGATGGATGAAACTAGAAGCACAACCTTCTGTACCCTCTTTATATTTCTGTTATTTAGTAGAAATAAAGTAAAATAGTATTTTTCTGACTGTTTCCTGACTTATCCATGCAATATAAAATTACCCCGAAAATAAAAGTCCTTAGAATGCCATGCCAATTTAATATGATTTTTTCGGGAATATTTGAGAATTTACTGTGCAAAAATTACCGGGGGGGGGAGCTGCCACCTGGCCACGAGGGTGGAGGGCGCGCCCTACCCCCTGGGCGCGCCCCCTGCCTCGTGGGCCCATGGTGGCCCTCCTGCACTTATTTCTACACCCATCTTCTTCCTCTGTCTCACACAAACACGAAAAACCAACTCAAGCACGAGTTCCAGCCCCTGTTGCTCTGATTTTCGATCTCCTTGCTCAAAGCACCTCTTGCAAAACTGCTTGGGGAGATCGTTCCTTGGTATGTAACTCCTCCATTGGTCCAATTAGTTTTTGTTCTAGTGCTTTATTCATTGCAAATTTGTGCTGACTAGGTGACCATGTTCTTGAGCTTGCATGTCAAATTTATATGGTTCCAAGTAGTTCCAATGCTTGATATAGGCTCTAGGCACTTGTGGGAGTTGTTGCTATCAATCTTATTGAAATTGGTTCACTTTTATTTGAAGTTACTAAAAATTTCAGATTGTTTCAGAAATAATGAAGAGACTTTTGAGGGGCTCGTCGAGCCGAAGCTCCAATGGAAAACAAAAGCAAGAATAGGAGAAGCCCAAATTTAATTTGCCTCGCACCGCGGAGGTCCGGCCGTGTGAAAGGCCCTCTGATGACTTCTTGAGGAGAGCCGGGATTTATGAGGATTTCTATTTATTGATTGAGAACGCCGGCCTCACCGACTTCCTCCATGACCAACGTCATCAGTATCTCTTACTCACAAATACTTTTGTGCAAAACTTCTACTTTTTCCCTAAGAAATCACCTTCAACAGTAGAGTTTCATTTATATGACGTTGTTAAAGAGATGACATTAGCTGAATTCTGCGAGGTTTGCAGAATACCCTTTGAGGGCATGAGGGAGTCCTTGACTAGGGGGTGTCCGGATAGCCGAACTATCATCATTGGCCGGACTCCAGGACTATGAAGATACAAGATTGAAGACTTCGTCCCGTGTCCGGATGGGACTTTCCTTGGCGTGGAAGGAAAGCTTGGCGATACGGATATGTAGATCTCCTACCATTGTAACCGAGTCTGTGTAACCCTAGCCCTCTCCGGTGTCTATATAAACCGGAGGGTTTTAGTCCGTAGGACGAACAACAATCATACCATAGGCTAGCTTCTAGGGTTTAGCCTCCTTGATGTCATGGTAGATCTACTCTTGTACTACCCATATCATCAATATTAATCAAGCAGGAGTAGGGTTTTACATCCACCGAGAGGGCCTGAACCTGGGTAAAAACATCATGTCCCTTGTCTCCTGTTACCATCCGCCTAGACGCACAGTTCGGGACCCCCTACCCGAGATCCGCTGGTTTTGACATCGACAGTGGTGCTTTCATTGAGAGTTCCTCCGTGTCGTCACCTATAGGCCCGATGGCTCCTTCAATAATCAACAACAACGCGGTCAAGGGAAAGACTTTTCTCCCCGGACAGATCTTCGTACTCGGTGGCTTCGCTCTATGGGTCAATTCGCTTGGCCATCTGGAGCAGATCGAAAGCTACGCCCCTGGCCATCAGGTCAGATTTGGAAGTTTGAACTATACGGCCGACATCTGTGGAGACTTGATCTTCGACGGATTCGAGCCACAGTCGAGCGCGCCGCACTGTCACGATGGGCATGATTTAGCTCTGCTGCCGGGCAGTGCCCTGGAGGCCGCACAAGAGTCCGCTCCGACCATTAGCTCGAAACTGACCGCGCCGATCGAGGATGGGTGGCTGGACACCGCCTCGGGAGCTGCTACCTCTACGGCGATGGAGCTGAATACCGACCCTGTCCCTCGTGAAGCTCGTGACTCCAAGGTGCCGGACACCTCTCCGGACTCCGAACCTTCCGCGCCCTTACCAATCGAATCCGATTGGGCGCCGATCATGGTGTTCACCGCTGCGGACATCTTCCAGCACTCGCCTTTTGGCGACATCCTGAATTTGCTAAAGTGCCTGAGAGCCCTGGCCGGATTATGGTCAGAACGGTTGGGATGCGGACGACAAAGAAATTCAAAGCCCACCCACCACCCACTTCGTAGCCACTGTCGATGACTTAACCGACATGCTAGATTTCGACTCCGAAGATATCGACGGTATGGACGACGATGCCTGAGACAACCAAGAACTAGCACCTACGGGGCACTGGAAAGCCACCTCGTCATATGACGTATAGATGGTGGACACCCCAAAGGATGGGAATGGCGATGGACTAGTGGAGGATGACCCCTCCAAAAAGCAGCCTAAGCGCCGGCGCCAGCGGCGCCGCTCTAAATCCCGCCACAACAAGAATGGAGATTCCGGCACCGGAGATAATAACACCCCGGACAGCGCCGAATAAAACCCCCTCCAGCAAGATTCAGCACAAGAAGACGGAGAAGCCAGCCCTCGTGAGAGAACGGCAGGCGAAGAGGTAGAGGACGATAATTACATGCCTCCCTCCGGAGATGAGGCAAGCCTCGACGACGACGAATTTGTCGTGCCTGAGGATCCCATCGAGCAAGAGCGTTTCAGACGCAGGCTTATGGCCACGAAAAGCAGCCTCAAGAAAAAGCAGCAACAACTTAGATCTAACCAAGACTTGCTAGCCTGCAGATGGACTGAAGTCCTTGCAGCCGAAGAGTATGAACTCGAACGCCCCTCCAAAAGCTACCCCAAACACAAGCTGCTGCCCCGATTAGAGGAGGAAGCAAATAAACCTACATCACCAGCGCACAATACGGCCGATCGGCCACCTCATGGCCGTGACAGAGAGGCCTCTAGGCCCTCCACTAAAGCCGCACCCCGGCATCGCTCGAAAAGTACAAAGCCACGGGGGAATGTGCCGGACTTGGGAGACATATTGGAGGATAAGGCGAGGCAAACAAGATCGATCTACGGATCGTGCGGGCGCCCTACGATACGCGACGACAACCGACACGCCGGATACAACCACCCAGGCCAGGCCGAACACAGTAGACAAAGCTCGTTTGAGCTGCGTCGTGATATAGCCCAATACAGAGGCGCTGCACACCCACTATGCTTCACAAATGAAGTAATGGATCATCAAATCCCCGAAGGGTTCAAACCCGTGAACATCGAATCCTATGATGGCACAACAGATCCTGCGGTTTGGATCAAAGACTATCTCCTTCATATCCACATGGCCCGCGGCGATGATCTTCACGCCATCAAATACCTCCCACTCAAGCTTAAAGGACCAGCTCGGCATTGGCTCAACAGCCTGCCAGCAGAATCAATTGGGTGTTGGGAGGACATGGAAGCTACATTCCTCGATATCTTCCAGGGCACATATCGGCGACCACCAGATGCCGATGACCTAAGCCACATAATTCAGCAGCTAGACGAATCGGCCAGACAATTCTGGACACGTTTCTTAACCAAGAAAAATCAAATCGTCGACCGTCCGGATGCAGAGGTCCTTGCAGCCTTCAAACACAACATCCGTGATGAATGGCTTGCCCGGCACCTAGGAAAGGAAAAGACGAAATCAATGGCATCCCTCACATCACTCATGACCCACTTCTGTGCGGGAGAAGACAGCTGGCTAGCTCGCAGTAACAACCTAACCAAAAACTCTGGTAGTTCGGATACCAAAGACAGCAATGGCATGTCGCGTCGCAATAAGCACAAACACCGCATTAACGGCGATAATACTGAAGATACGGCAGTCAATGCCGGATTCAGAGGCTCTAAACCCGGTCAGCGGAAAAAGCCATTCAAAAGAACTACTCCAGGCCCGTCCAATTTGGACCGGATACTCGATCGCTCGTGCGGACACGGCACCCCGAAAAGCCGCCTAATCACACTAACAGAGACTGTTGGGTGTTCAAGCAGGCAGGCAAGTTAATCGCCGAAGGCAACGACAAGGGGCTGCATAGCGATGACGAGGAGGAGACATGGCCGCCGAACAATAGAGGATAGAAGGGATTCCCCCACAAGTGCGGACGGTGAACATGATATACGCAACCCACATACACAAAAGGGAGCGGAAGCGTGCGCTCAGGGACGTATATGCGATGGAGCCAGTCGCCCCAAAGTTCAATCCGTGGTCCTCCTGCCCAATCACTTTTGATCGAAGGGACTACCCAACCAGTATCTGCCATGGCGGATTCACCGCATTGGTTTTAGACCCAATCGTCGATGGATTTCACCTCACTAGAGTCCTGATGGACGATGGCAGCAGCCTGAACCTGCTTTATCAGGATACATTGTGCAAGATGGGCATGGACCCCTCAAGGATTAAACCAACAAATACGACCTTCAAAGGCGTCATACCAGGTGTAGAGGCCAATTGTACAGGCTCAGTTACACTTGAAGTGGTCTTCGGATCCCCGGATAACTTTCGAAGCGAGGAGTTAATCTTCGACATAGTCCCGTTCCGCAGCGGCTATCATGCACTGCTCGGACGAACCGCATTTGCAAAGTTCAATGCGGTGCCGCACTACGCATACCTCAAGCTCAAGATGCCAGGCCCTCGAGGAGTCATAACGGTCAATGGAAACACCGAACGCTCTCTCCGAACAGAGGAGCACACAGCGGCTCTCGCGGCGGAAGTACAGAGTAGCCTTCCAAGACAATTCTCGAGTCCGGCTGTTAAGCGACCGGACACCGTCAAGCGCGCCCGGAGTAACCTAAAACAAGACCACCTGGCACATTCGGAGCACGCGTAGCAATGCGGCCCCAACCCCAGCCCTCGCGAAATCGCGAGACCAGTACCACGCGTACATCACTACATTCTGGAGGTACCATGGGCATAGGGGGAGGGGCACGGCCACGGCATGCCCAGAGTGCGGATCAACCACACCAGGGGCTCCCAAATTTTTCCTTACTTTTTTATCTTATTCTTAGGACTCCGTTTTCCAGAAGCCCTGTCCGGCAGTAGATCTGCCGAACTCACGATGCAACAGCCAGGGAAGGAGAAGAGCTACGACGAGTATCCAGGTGGTCTCCATCACGAGCATTATACCTATTTTACATAACATTCCGCAGCCTACCCCTGGAGGGGGACATGTTAAATAGTCCTACCCCTCGCTTATCGCACTATTTGTATCATTCTGCTTTTATTGCAGTATTTTCCTTTGAATAAACAATGCATCGCTTTTTGCCTATCATTGCATTCCTGTCTATCTATGTTCACTTATGACATGTTGCACCCGTACAACTTGGTACGGCCAAATACACAAGGGGCTTAAGTTCCCGAAAGTATGGTGTGATAAGTCCGAACACTTTCACAAGTGCGGCACCCCGAACTTATAGCATTATATGCATCAGCTCCGAATTATGTCTTGGGTCAATAGTTGGGTTTGCCCGGCTCCCATGTTTTGGTACCTTATGTTCCGTTATATCGGCTAAGGTAGCGCCGGGAGAACCACTGCGATTGTGCCCAGCTTGAGCTGGGTTGAGCACCTCGGAGAAAGCTAAAACTGACCGTCATGATAAGGCGAGAGCTGGTCGCTGTTCGAGAGGTCTCTTGAGTCCCTAAAGACTTATGCCGCTTAGGCGAGGAGCCGCTTTGTCCGGCCCCAGCGTGGATAGCGCCTCAATTGACATTCGAATACTAGTGGCTTCACCAAATTTAAAATTATAGAATTCTATGGCTAAGTGAGAGTGTTCAAGCATTATAAGTCCGGTTGCCTCGTTCGTTGTGTTGAGCGCCTCCCTAGAAGGACCCAAAAATGGGAACAAGAGCGCTCAAGTTTATCCCGAACACCCCAGCACTCATGGCATGGGAGCTGAAGCCAACGACTTGCCATCTCTCAGATTTGATAAACGGCCGCACAGAAGGTAATATTTTGAATTAACAAGCGTTGCTTAGCGCATATGAACAAAGTTTTCAGCGCACTGGATAACAAAACGCGAGTCTACTAAAAAATTACATCTTTGGAGCACTCACCCGCAATAATGCGGGCACCCTTCAGGACACCCTTACATCTCGGGCGTGCAATACTCCTTGCATGGTGGTGGCGCGTCCGTCACAAGCTTCTCGGCGTCCATCTTGCCCCAGTGCACCTTAGCGCGGGCAAGGGCCCGACGGGCACCTTCAATACAAGCGGAATGCTTGATGTCGTCAACCAATGGACAAGCGTCCACCAGCCGCCGCACCAGACCGAAGTAGCTCCCAGGCATGGCTTCTTTGGGCCACAGCCGAACTATGAGGCCCTTCATGGCCTATTCGGCCACCTTGTGGAGCTCGACCAGTTGCTTCAGTTGGTCGCTCAGGGGCACCGAATGTCCGGCCTCAGCATACTGAGACCAGAACACCTTCTCCGTCGAGCTCCCCTCCACGGCTCTGTAGAATGCGGCAGCATCGGACACGCTACGGGGCAGATCTGCGAACGCTCCTGGAGAGCTCCGAATTCGGGTAAGTAACAGGTAATTCACTTTTCATGCTTACTTTGCATGAAGAATGCCTTACCCGCCGTTATCTTCTTCACCGCCTCGATTTCCTGGAGGGCCTTTTGGGCCTCGGCCTTAGCGGCTTTGGCAGTCTCAAGAGCGGACGCGAGCTCGGACTCTCGAGTCTTGAGTCACGCCCAAACTCGTGTTTTTCCACGAGCACAGAGCTCTTGCTGGACCTCCGCCACCCGCGCCTCCTGCTTCTCTCGCTCGGTGCGTTCCGCGGCCGCATTGTGTTTGGCCGCGGACACCGCCTCCTTCAGGGTCGCCACCTCATTCGTAGCCCCTGCAATACCCACGTTATTCCTGTCATTTTTTGCAACCAAATCCTTTTTTATAATGTACAACTTTAATAAGGTGTTACTTATCTTCCTTGTCCTCGAGCTGCTTCTTGGAACGGCCGAGCCCGCTCTCGGACCGCTCGAGGCTCTCCTTCAATGCATTGACCTCCGCAGTCAGTGCGGCAGAGGTCAGCAGCGCAGCCTGCATTCCCATATTGACATATTTGTGTTAGACCCCTGCGTATATCTTTTTAGATCCTCAGTTCGGCTTTTCTTTCCGAACAACGAATTGAGCATCAGGGGCTACTGTCTATGCGGTACTATTTCACATATGTTAAAATCCTTACCTCAAAGCCTGTTAGAAGGCTGGTGCAGGCTTCGGTCAGCCTGCTCTTGGCGGACTGAACTTTCTGAATCATCGCACTCATAACAGTGCGGTGTCCTTCGATGGAAGCACCGTTGAGCGCCTCCAGAAAATTATCCGGCGCCTCCGGTTGGACGGAGGTCACCAGCATCACCGTCCTGCCCTTCTTACAAAGGGGCCGCTCGCCGGACTCCAGAACCACCGAAGGTTCCGGCGCGGAGTCCGGCCCGAAGTCCGGGAGGTTGCCCTGTGGCACCTCCGGGGCCTCCTCCTCCTGGCCGGTCCCCTTCTGGGACCCAAACTCGGCGTCGTCTGCGTCACGAGGGGAGGAGGCGGTCGGAAGTGAAGCGCTATTCACATCCGATGAACCCAGGGACCCGCTCGACGAAGCGGGGAGATCATCCTTGGGCGGGCTATATGGTGGCGTTCGGCATTAGAAGACACTATGCGGCGGAAGGAAAATCATAAGTTATTCTGGGATCCGGACACTTACGATCTCGCCAGGGGCTTGGCCCTCGAAGGCCACTCCTCCTCGCCGTCGTCGGCGTTGGTGGAACTGTCCGGAGGAAGGGTCCTTCCCTTCTTGGTGAAGGAAATATGCCCTAGAGGCAATAATAAAGTTATTATTTATTTCCTCATATCATGATAAATGTTTATTATTCATGCTAGAATTGTATTAACCGGAAACATAATACATGTGTGAATACATAGACAAACACAACGTCACTAGTATGCCTCTACTTGACTAGCTTATTAATCAAAGATGGTTATGTTTCCTAACCATAGACATGTCTTGTCATTTGATTAATGGGATCACATCATTAGGAGAATGATGTGATTGACATGACCCATTTCGTTAGCCTAGCACTTGATCGTTTAGTATATTGCTATTGCTTTCTTCATGACCTATACATGTTCATGTAACTATGAGATTATGCAACTCCCGTTTACCGGAGGAACACTTTGGGTGCTACCAAACGTCACAACGTAACTGGGTGATTATAAAGGAGTACTACATGTGTCTCCAAAGGTACATGTTGAGTTGGCGTATTTCGAGATTAGGTTTTGTCACTCCGATTGTCGGAGAGGTATCTCTGGGCCCTCTCTGTAATGCACATCACTATAAGCCTTGCAAGCAATGTAGCTAATGAGTTAGTTACGGAATGGTGCATTACGTAACGAGTAAAGAGACTTGCCGGTAACGAGATCGAACTAGGTATTGGATATCGACGATCGAATCTCGGGCAAGTAACATACCGATGACAAAGGGAACAACGTATGTTGTTATGCGGTATGAACCAATATGAGCATCCAGGTTCCGCTATTGGTTATTGACCGAGAATAGTTCTAGGTCATGTCTACATAGTTCTCGAACCCGTAGGGTCCGCACGCTTAACATTACGATGACAGTTTTATTATGAGTTTATAAGTTTTGATGTACCGAAGTTTGTTCAGAGTCCCGGATGTGATCATGGACATGACGAGGAGTCTCGAAATGGTCTAGACATAAAGATTGATATATTGGACGACTATATTCGGACACCGGAAGTGTTCCAGATGTTTTCGGAGAAAACCGGAGTGCCGGAGGTTACGGAATCCCGGAGAAGTAATCACTACTAGGAAAAGGCTATACAGAATCTTAGCGGCGGCGAGGGCTAAAACCCTCGCTATCGCTATTACTAGCAGCGCAGGTTTTAAACCTCGCTACTACTAAGTTGATAGCAGCAGCGGGTTTGTAACCCTCGCTACTACTAAGCGGTCTGCACTGCGTGCCCCGGGATATGCCATAGTAGTAGCGAGGTTTTTAACCTCGCTGCTAAGTTCATAGCAATGGCGGGTTTTAACCCTCGCTACTACTAACCCGCCATCTTGCTATCAACTTAGTAGTACCGAGGGTTAAAACCCAGCACACTGCTAATCGTCAGTCATAGCAGTAGCGCGGGGTCTGGCCTATTTGGCAAAGTCTACCCCCCCTGGACCGCCTTTTCAGTTTTAAAAAAAATAAAAGAAAATGATAAAAATGTCAAAAAATAAAAGAAAATAAGTTTCCCATGTGATATGTGGTCTAGTTGTTGGGAAAATTTACAAATATGAATTTCGACTTTATTTGCAAAATCTCTCTGGAAATTTGTATGAAAATGGCCATAACTTTTGCATACGAACTCGGATGAAAAAGCTTTTTATATGAAAAAGCATCTACTCGAAAAGCCTAACAGAAAAAAAGTTACGGGGCTTTTAAGATCTGGAGGCAAAAAAATTCAAAAAAAATTATTATTTTTTAATTTTTGTTAAATCTGGTCAAACTATGGTCAAACTAATTATTCAAGAATATTAGTGTTAATAAATAATTATTTTAGTTTTTTTGAATTTTGGTCAAATCTGGTCAAACTATGGTCAAACTGTGGTCAAATCTGGTCAAACTGTGGTCAAATCTGGTCAAACTGTGGTCAAATCTGGTCAAACTGTGGTCAAACTAATTATTCAAGAAATATTAGTGTTACTAATTTTTTAGAACAATAGTTTCAAACTCAAATAGTGAAATGTGTGACTTCATGCTCAAGCTAAATTCCTGAGGTTAATAGGATTGACATCTCACTATTGTTAGGAAAACAACAAGTGCAGACTTGGAAACGAGGGAGAATAGAACCCGGAAGTTAAGCGTGCTCAGGCTGGAGTAGTGAGAGGATGGGTGACCGTCCGGGAAGTTAGATGATTTGGAATGATGAGGGGTGATTAGAGATTAAATTGAGCAGCGATTAGGAGTGATTAGAGATTTGAGTTAAAATAATTGAAAATTTGAAAATTTGAAAAAAAATCAAAAATTTTTTGAAAAAATTCAAAAAAATTCGAGATTACAGATTAGTAGTAGCGGGTTTAAACCCGCTACTCAAGTATCGTTAGTCATGGCTGGTGGCACCAGCTCATGCTATAAGTTAGTCTATGGCGCCTTATTAGTAGCGCTGGTACCCGCCTGCTAATAAACCTAAAACCAGCGCTGCTGCTAGGCTTTTCCCTAGTAGTGAATGGGCCTTATGGGCCTTAGTGGAGAGAGAGAGGGGCGGCTGGGTGGGCGCGCGCCTCCCCCTCCGGGTCGGGTGGACTAGGAGGCGGCGCCCCTCTTCCCTTCCCTTCCCCTTCCTTTCCCACTCCTAGTAGGAGTAGCAAAGGGGAGTCCTACTCCTACTAGGAGGAGGACTCCTCCTCTGGCGGCGCCCTCTAGGGCCGGCCGGCCTCCCCTTGCTCCTTTATATCTGGGGCGGGGGCACACTAGGACACACAAGTTGATCTACGGATCGTTCCTTAGCTGTGCGGTGCCCCCTCCACCATATTCCACCTCGGTCATATCGTCGTGGAGTTTAGGCGAAGCCTGCGCCGAGAGCATCATCATCGTCACCACGCCGTCGTCTTGTGGAACTCATCCTCAAGCTTTGCTGGATCGAGCTGGGGATCGTCATTGAGTGAAGGTGTGCTGAACTCGGAGGTGCCGTCGTTCGGTGCTTGGATCGGTCGATCGTGAAGACGTCGACTACATCAACAGCGTTGTGATAGCGCTTCGCTTACGGTCTCACGAGTGCGTGGACAACACTCTCCCCTCTTGTTGCTATGTCATCACCATGATCTTGCGTGTGCGTAGGAAATTTTTTGAAATTACTACGTTCCCCAACACTTGGACCCTTCGGCCTCCTCCGTCGGGGAAGCCTTCCTCTTCTTCTCACCCCCCGTTGGGGGAGAGGCCTCTTTCTTCTCCCCCTCGTCCTCGTGGGACGAGTCCACCTCGGAGTCATCGGACGATGAGTCCGATAAAACCTGGCGCCGGGAACTCCTCCGAGTTCCCGTGGCCTTCTTCTTGGCCTTCTTCTCCGACACCACGTAAGGCGCCGGGGCCAGCAGTCCCAATAATCGGGTATCCGCTGGGTCTTCGGGCAAGGGAGCTGGGCAGTTAACCTGCCCGGACGTCTTCTGCCAAGCCTGTGAAAGGTAATGGGAGTTTTAGATCCCGCATAGAGTTAAAGTATGGAAAGCAAGTGTCTCGGAAAGGATAAAATAGCTTACCTCACCGGCTTGACGCTGCGAGCTGAATCCGCGATCTTCGGTTGCGGATGGGGGAGCCTCGGCGCCCTTGAACAGCACCCTCCAGGCGTCTTCGTACGTAGTGTCAAAGAGCCTGCTCAAGGTTGGGTGCTGTGCTGGATCAAACTCCCACAAATTGAAAGCCCGCTGTTGGCACGGGAGAATCCGGCGGATGAGCATGACCTGGATTATGTTGACAAGCTTGAGCTTCTTGTTCACCAGGGTTTGGACACTGGATTGAAGTCCGGTCAGCTCCTGCGAATCACCCCACGTCAGGCTCTTCTCTTTCCAGGAGGTGAGCCGTGTGGGGATCCCAGATCTGAATTCATGGGCTGCTGCCCATTTAGGGTCACGCGGCTCAGTGATGTAGAACCACCCCGATTGCCACCCTTTGATGGTTTCCACAAAGGCGCCCTCAAGCCATGTAATGTTGGGCATCTTGCCCACCATGGCGCCTCAAGATTGCTTGGCAGCCACCCACCACCTTCGGCTTGACATTAAAAGTCTTCAGCCATAAGCCGAAGTGGGGCTGGATGCAGAGGAAGGCCTCACACATGACGATAAACGCCGAGATGTTGAGGATTAAATTCGGGGCCAGATCATGGAAATCCAGGCCGTAGTAGAACATGAGCCCCCGGACAAATGGGTGGAGTGGGAAGCCCAGTCCGCGGAGGAAATGGGGAAGGAACACCACCCTCTCATGGGGCCTGGGGGTGGGGATGAGCTGCCCCTCGTCGGGGAGTCGGTGCGCGATATCGCTGGACAAGTATCCGGCCTTACGCAGCCTCTTCATGTGCCCCTCCGTGATGGAGGAGGCCATCCACTTGCCTCCCGCTCCAGACATGGTTGGAAAAGGTTGAGCTGAGATGTGCAGACTTGGGTGCTGGAGCTCGAGTGCGCGGAGATGGATAAGCAAAGGAGGAAGAAGGCGTAGGTGAAAGGGTGGATTCTTATCCCCTTATATATGAGCGGACAAAACTATGCGTCCCCACCGGCCCAGTAAAACTCGCTTATCTCCCAAGCGCCGCAATCAATGGCGCGGTTGGGTTACCCACGCTCGTATTGATGAGAATCCCGGAATAAGGGGACACGATCTCTGCTTTGACAAGACGTGCCAAGGAAACCGCTTCGCTAAACGCGCTGAGGTGGAACAATAAAAACGATTCGAATAAAGGCTTGGCCGTGGTGTGACGTCATGAAACGAGATATGTCAGCAGATTGAACTTGTGTAAATATTATTCTCGCTACGGTGGTATGTGGAATTTATTTTGCAGAGCCGGACACTATCCTGGTGTTCAAAATCTTCTATGAATTATAAGGAGGAGGAACCCACCTTGCAATGCCGAAGACAATATGCGCGCCGGACTCGTCGTCATTGAAGCCTGGTTCGAGGACTCTTGAGAGAGTCTGGACTAGGGGTGTCCGGATAGCGAACTATCATCATTGGCGGACTCCAAGACTATGAAGATACAAGATTGAAGACTTCGTCCCGTGTCCGGATGGGACTTTCCTTGGCGTGGAAGGCAAGCTTGGCGATACGGATATGTAGATCTCCTACCATTGTAACCGACTCTGTGCAACCCTAGCCCTCTCTGGTGTCTATATAAACCAGAGGGTTTTAGTCGGAGGACGAACAACAATCATACAATAGGCTAGCTTCTAGGGTTTAGCCTCCTTGATCTCGTGGTAGATCTACTCTTGTACTACCGATATCATCAATATTAATCAAGCAGGAGTAGGGTTTTACCTGCACCGAGAGGGCCCGAACCTGGGTAAAAACATCGTGTCCCTTGTCTCCTGTTACCATCCGCCTAGACGCACAGTTCGGGACCCCCTACCCGAGATCCGCCGGTTTTGACACCGACAGACTACTAGGGAAAAGCCTATACACATAATCTTAGCAGCAGCGCGGCTCAAAAAGGAGCACTGCTGCTAACTAGTAGTAGCGCGTGTGAGGGAAACTCGATGCTGATAAGTTTTTAGCAGTAGCGCGCTCGTCGTAAAACGTGCTGTTACAAATATCGATCGGCGGTGTTCCTCTAACTCTATTTAGCAGTAGCGCGGTCGCGCGAACCGCGCTACTGCTAAGGATGTAGTAGTAGAGCGCTTTTTCTGAGATCGCCGCTGCTAAATTTCAAATTGCCACACTTTTTTGTCCCAGTTAGGAGTAGCGCCGCGTTTTAGATCCCGCGCTACTGCTAACCCGCACCAACCCACCACCTTTCCCCACCCGTCCCTCCCCTCCCCCTCATCTCTTTCCCTTCCCCCTACCTCCCCCTCCCCCTCCTCTCTTCCCTTCCCCCTACCTCCCCCACATGCTCCCACTCTCACTCTTCTTCTTCCTCAATACTTCTCCCCCATTACTCTCTCTCTCTTCTATCCAGCTTTCTCTCTCTTCATTACTCCTACCTAACTACACCACCTCCATTAATGCATCTCCTTTCTCTTTTTCCTTCCCCCTCCACCGTGTGCTCGATCTCGATCGAGATAGAGGTGATGAAAATTTCATGCTTTTGCAAAATGGAAATATGTTTATGTGTGTGTGATATGTTTGTGGAAATTGTGTGTGTGGCATGAGTTGACGCCAAATTGTGCTTTTGACTTGCCTATGTTTTGCCGAAATGTTGATTTATTTCCGTTTCAGCGAATTCCGGGCAAACTCTAGATCCATATATGTCCTATTTTTAGGGAAGGCCATGCCAAAATTTTTTATGACTTTGATGCATGCATGCATTTTTATAATCAATTTGTTTATTATTACCGTGCAGAGTTGACGATGGTCAGTGGAACGATGGTGGACAAGTGGTTGCGGTCGGCGGTGCAGGACATGAAAGAAAATAACCGGACAGAGGTTTTATGTCCGTGTCGAAAATGCAAAGGAATAGTTTGGCTCGACCCCCATGACGATGGCCTGTCGAAGCGCACCTGCTCATGACTGGTTTCATGGATGGCTATACTCCGTGGATAATTGAAGATGAGGATGACGATGTTGAGGATGCAGACGGGGCAGGCAATGATGACACGGGGCAAGACGAAGAGATGATCGATAATGGCGGCGGGGAAGAGGCCGGACATGGCGGCGGAGAAGGGGCCGGAAATGGCGGAGGAGAAGGGGCCGGACATGGCGGCGGAGAGAACGACATGGACTCCACGCAGCAGAGTTCGTCGGTACTAAGTTCAATTGTCTTGGGACCCTCATGTTCAAGCATTGCTTCGCAAGGAGGCAATCTTGAGAGAGCTGCTTCTAGAGAGGAGGCTAAGCTGGAGAAACGGTGGTAGACTCGAACACTCCATTGTATGATGGTTGCAATCCTGAGGTGACCGGCAGTTTCACGCTCCAACTCCACAAGACGAAGGCTAAAAACAAATGGACCGACACTAGCCTCGATGAGCATCTCAAGTACCTAAAGGATGTTCTTCCCGCGGGTAATCTATGTCCTAATAGTGTTGATGAGGCCAAGAAGATCGTGTGCCCTCTTGATCTGCCACACGTTAGATACCATGCATGCATCAACGATTGCATAATTTATAGGAAGGAGCACGCGGAAAAAACGAGTTGTCCGGTGTGCAATGCTTCTCGATACAAGAAGGCCGGTGTAGGATCGAAAGTATGTCTAGAGGGGGGGTGATTAGACTACTTGACAATATAAAAATTCTGCCTTTTGACAAAGAACAGTTTTTGGCAGATTCACAATTATGATCAAGTCAAGTATCACCCTACACATGCAATTCTAGAGTATAGGCAGCGGAAAGTAAATTGCACATGTAGTAAAGAGAGGTGGAGAAGAGCAAACGCAATTTTTGAGACGCGGAGATTTTTCTCGTGGTTCCGATAGGTGGTGCTATCATACTTCCACGTTGATGGAGACTTCAACCCACGGAGGGTAACGGCTGCGAGAGTCCACGGAGGGCTCCACCCACGAAGGGTCCATGAAGAAGCAACCTTGTCTATTCCATCATGGCCTACGCCCACGGAGGACTAGCCTTACTCGGGGTAGATCTTCACGAAGTAGGTGATCTCCTTGCCCTTACAAACTTCTTGGTTCAACTCCACATCTCGATGACGGAGGCTCCCAGCGACACCTAACCAATCTAGGAGGCACCACCCTCCAAAAGGTAATAGATGTTGTAGATGGTGATGAACTCCTTGCTCTTGTGCTTCAAATGATAATCTCCCCAACACTCAACTCTCCTCACTGATTTGGCTGTGGTGGAAGAAAGGATTGAGTGGAAAGCAACTTGGGAAGGCTAGAGATCAAGCTTCATATGGTGGGAGTGGAGCAACTTGATCTCAACACAAGGGTAGGTAGTTCTCTTCTCAGAAATGTAAGGTAGGAGTGGTAGTTCTTTCTGATGGCTCTCTCCACGAATGAAGAGGGGGTGGAAGGGTATAAATAGCCTCCACACAAAATCCAACCGTTACACACATTTGAGCAATCTCGGTGGGACCGAAGTGGACAACTCGGTGAGACCGATAGTTCAAATAATGTGAACGTTGGGATTTTCGGTGGGACCGAAAATACAATCTCGGTTAGACCGATTCATGCAATGACAAGAGCATGCCAGTTTCGGTGGGACCGACTTCATCATCTCGGTGACACCGATTTGATGACAGAAGGTTACAGAAGCTTGGCAACTCATGTTTCGGTGAGACCGAGTTCAGAATTGCAAAATCCGAGTTTGCTAGGGTTTGGCTTATGGCTGAGGTGGTTCATCTCGTTGTGACTGGGTTTGGAAAGTCGGTGGGACCGAGACTACTTATGAGTGTATATGGCAGTGAAAGTTGCTGATAGTTTAGGAGATGTATCACTAAGCACTTGAGCAACCAGATCATCATCATAACCTCATCCCCTTTTAATAGTATTGGCTTTCCTATAGACTCAATGTGATCTTGGATCACTAAACCAAAAATGGAGTCTTGAGCTTTTGCCAATGCTTGCCTTAGCATTTTGAGGGGTCCACTTCTTCAGTCCTTGCCATACCCATATCACTGAACTCTCTGAAATGATTCTCAAGTAGCTATTAGTTCAATGATATATATGTTGTTATTAGTTCGACAAAGGATATATTCAATGAATAATTTCGTCGCTTTGAGAAGTATGTGATAAGCAAGAGCTCCCCCTAAATTTGTGCATTATTTAAGATTTGCGTTTGAATGCAAATGCACAATCGATTAGGATCATGGGTCACTCTTCCATGTCACATACATCTTGGTGGAGCGCACAAAATGATAAGAATGAACAGCATGCACCCAATCACCAAGACATGAGTAAATGGTCATACGATATAGGAATGGCATATGATAAGCATTAAGCACACATTAAAGCATAGTACGACCAAGCACTCATTAAGGTAGAATCAAGCGGAGTATCAAACACACCGAATGTCTCAAAACCAAAAGTATCTCAAAGAAACCGCAAAAGAACGAAAGAGCAAAAGCGACAACAGCACTCTCTCTCGAAGTCCTATGATCTATACAATTTCTCCCCTTTGGCAACAAGTTACCAAAAGTTCGAAAAAGCATAGAGCTAAGCGTCACCGGGACTCTGTTGGCGGCTCCGTCTGGTTGATGTCGGAGTGGATATGGCGGCATCGGCGAAGACTTCACCGATGTCTGTCTTTGGAGGAGTGGTCACTTTGGGCTGGAGCTGGAGTAGGAGCAATCTTCTGGGCTGTGGAGGTCTTTGAAGTCTGTAGTCTGGTGTCGATCCTTTGGAATAGCAGCTGATCGGGTCTGTGGGAACCGGAGCGATCTGTTGATAAGCATCTGGACTAAGTCATCCTGCATCTCACGCATAAGCTCTTCCTTCTCCGCTTTGCTTCCTCAATGTCTGCCTCGAGCTTGTTGACATCACTTGCACTTGATCGACTTCACGTCCGAGGCGTGGATCTTGTCCTCGACAATCCTCTCTAAGCTCTCCGAGACTATACAATGCTGGCCAGGCGTTGTTCAATCCTTTGGGTAGCTTCAAGAATCTGCTCTCCGAAACTCTTTGGTTTAGCTGCTGCTGCTGCTGCTTCCTTGTTAGCTTTGGCTTTCTTAGCAGCTTTGATCTTGGCTTGACCTTCAACAGATGTCGGATCCTCCTCATCCATCACAACAACATTGTCTTCATGCTCTGGCTGCAGCGGCAAATGTTCTCTATCCAACAAGAATGTGCCCTTGCCAAACTTGGCATTGATAAGCATCTGAATCTGCGGGGCAAATCCACACGACCTCTTGTGGTCAGCTGCAGTCCTCTTAATGGTCTCTACCATCAAGTCCATCACCTTGAAAGGTGCTTTCTCATCAAGTATGTGCAGCATGTTGATAGAGTATCCTCTGATCATGCGATCATCTCCAGACTTGGGCATCAAGGTATGCCTCAATATGGTATTAGTGGTAGGTAAGCCTGCCTGGAGATAGTAGACTGAGCCGAGCTTCCAGATTCCCAAATCCTCTGCTGGAATCTCTTTGTACATGTTCTTCATGGATTCATGATTCTTCTTTGGAATCCCATATACATCAATATCATCTTCTCGTTGCACTGGAGCATTCAGAATTTCTGCCCATTCTTCAACAGAAGGAGAAAATCTTTGACCTTCAGTCATCCACACAATCCTTCCATCTGGGTAGAAGTGAGCTGTGGCATAGAATTGCATTATCATCTTGTCGTTCCAACTGGTCAATTTCTGACCTACAAAGTCTGCAACACCACATGCTGTGAAACTTTCATGCACATGTGGAAAGAAATCTCTGTGCTCTTCGCTGTCAATGTACTTCCAGTCAACATATCTTGTGTCTGCGACTATGGGCTTCTTGTCCATCAGCACGGTCTCATAGAAGTCCTGCTGCTCTCTGGTGTCAAATCTGGGATCTACAGCAGTTCTTCTCCTCACGGCATATGGGTCAGATTGTCTCCATAGCCTGAGACCTTTATCTTTACTTGCCTTCATATTCTCAGCTTGTGGATGAGCATCATTATGGAGTGGCAGTTTTGGACGAAGTTTCTGCAAAACTGGTCCTTCACTGTCAGAATCAGCTGGTGGCACATCATCCTTATTCTTCTCAGATGCTGGAATGTTCCTGACGGTCTTCTTGGGCTTGGCAGCAGGCTTTGCTGGAGCTGCCTTAGCTGGAGCAGATTGCTTGGGCTTTGATGTGGCTCCAGCCTTAATGGCATCACCCATGAACTTAGGCTTCTGAGGAGGAGGCTGGGGTGCTTCCTCATCATCATCCTCTGCTGCTGCATCATCATGCACTATCCTCTTTCTCTTGGAGGTTTTCTTCACCTTGCTCGCAGCTGCCTCTCCCAAATTCAGTTTCTTGGCAACAGTTGACTGCTTGACTTTGCTGGTGCCCTTCTTAGTTTGTTGACCTTGTAGCTCTTTGGCAACAACCTTCCTCTTAGGCTTTGAGGTCACTTCTTCCTCAACAACGAAATCTGAATCCTCATCATCTGAATTCCTCTTCTTTCTAGCTCGGTGGCTGCAGGAGGCAAGCCACTTGGTGTACTCCTCTCACCATCATCGATGAGCTACTAGGATCGGGACTAGTGCACGCCTCTGGAATATCGCAATGGGTGTCTCGACCTGTTACATTATCACGGCATCGACATGGTGACAACCCGTGAATAGATAAGGTGTAGGCAGAGAAGAAGAGTCATCACAAAATGCAGAAGTTTTTGCAAAAAAAAAGATTTCAAATTCTAGTATTAGGTTTTCACAAAAGACATTTCGGTCAGACCGAGTTTAAGATTCGGTGAATCCGAAGTGTAAAACAGGAGCTTGGCACACCACTTTCGGTTGGACCGAAGTGGGTTTCGGTCCTGCCGAAAACACTAGGGTTTCACAGAATCATCATTTCGGTCACACCGATTTGCACAACTCGGTTGGACCAAAGGGTGCAGTGCAATGGCCATAGGCCAAATCGGTCTTACCGAAAAGATAAAGTCGGTCTCACCGAGATGTGTTGGGCGGAAACCTAACCCTAAAACTTTTACTCGAATCTAGTTCAAACGAACTAATCTGGTGTACAGGAGGATTTCAATCGTGGCAAGATACTAGGCAATCCAAACGTGCATTGAATCGGAGATGGGAGCACGAGTGGGATCAAAACTCACCCTAACTTGGTGGAGTTTTTCTCTGGCGGCAACGGCGCGGAGAAGATGTCTGTTGACGGCGGCGGACTCTGCGGCGAGGGCGCCTGAGCGGCAGCAGCGATGATCCGGAGACCAAAGCGATGACAGCAAAGGGTGTGGGGCGAAAGCGTTTGAAGGAGGAATCAGCGCGCCCTCGGAGTATATATACCCCTTTGTTGTCGGTGGGACCGAGTTGTAAAACTTCGGTGGCACCAAGATGGATAACTCTTTGGCGATTATGCACTTCGATCACGCCGAAAAGCACAACTTCGGTTTCACCGAGATGAAAACCTAGATCAGTCTAAGTGCTTTCGGTTCGACCGAGTTTGAGTGAGTTGGTCGACCAAATCAATTAGAAGGTTTTGGAAATTAGCCCTTGACGGATCGGTGGCTCCGAGTGCTCCTCACCCGGAGGGTCTGAAAATGACTTGTTCAAATTTTGTGATGTAAGCATGAATAGAATTTGAGACAAGAAAGCATAGATAGCTAGGGGAGGTACTTAGGCATCTTTGTCCATCCATTTGGTCAGAAAAATCAAAACAACCAAAGCAACAAATGGATGTCCTCGAATGGATAAAATTATGCATCCAACATGCTCACACAATAAGATAGCAAATGAAATATGTGTTAAACATGCACAACCAAAACTCGAGCAACTAGCACACAATTTGTCGATGACTAGGTCATCTTTATATGAGTATATTGACTTAGGAGCCAAATGAGAACATTTGATCATAGGTCATACTCATCGTTTAAGCACAAGTGGGGTTACCACTTTTACATAAAGCATTGATGTGTTCACATCATTTGAAGATGCTTTAGCTCAATTTTTAGAGCAAAGCTCCCCCTAGATGTGAGAACCCCTTTTAAAGGGTCAAACTAACCTTGGGTTGTCGTAGAAGACTTCATGTAGATGTTGAAGATGTGGATGCTCAATGTTGATGGAGATCATCAAGAGTTGGGAGCAATCCTTTGGATTCGGCACTTTCAATACCTACATGGGTTAGTCCCACAAGGAACAAACAAGGATATCCATGGACATAGATTGAAGTCCACAATAGATGATGTCCATGAAAGCAATGATTACCTTGTCCCTTGACTTACCAACAAGAGGGTTTGTGACTCCATGAACTAGTGCACGATGTGGAAGTTGATTGCACAAGTTTTTGCCAAAATGAATGTGAGTGAAGTATGTTGGCGGAGTCACCCTCAAGAACTTTCTAGTTCTTCTTCTTGGGATCCACATCATCTTGATGGGAATCCTTGGGGTTGTAGTTGAGCTTGACGAAGTAGAACTTGACGTTTCCTTGGGAACCCACTTGACCATGGCTTGAGGTGCTTCAACAAATGCATCAATCTCCTCTTGAAGCTTGTCCTTGCATTTTAGCTTGTGGTCTTGTGGTGGAAGGTCATCTTGAGCTTGTTCCACCTTGGAAGAAGTAGGATCATACTTCTCCTTTTGAGGAACAAACTGTGGAGTAGGATATTGACCTTCTTCCCATTCAACACCTTCGGCGTTGAACTTTCGCTCAAAACCAATCCCTTGATTCTTCCGGTGCCTTCCTTGCTTGCGAAGAATTTCCTCAAAGTTCTTGCTTCCGGCAAGGCTCTTGTAGACACCTTTCTCTATGATCCCTTTCAATAAACTATTTTCTTGCTCAAGTGTAACTTGGCTTGAAACATTGTTAGTGGAATCAAGAGAACTACTAGAAGCAACAATATTGGATTTAGCATGGTTATTGTTCCTACTAGAGAAAGAATTTTTCTTATGCTTGTCATGCTTAGTTTTAATGGGTGGCAAGAAATTAGACAAGAGAAGTCGTTTGGCAAGATATGAAGAACTCTTCTTTCGAAGATCGTCATTGATTGCTTTTAGAAACTCATGTTCTTGCTCTAGAGTGAGCTTCTCGAAGCGTAGCTTCTCATGAGATCTTAGGAGCTCTCTATGACCTTCTTGAGTTGTTTCATGAGCTAACTTAAGAGTGTTTAGTTCTTTAGTTAGACGTTCAATCTCCTTCATAGCATTGTCATTCGACTCTTCTCGACTATAAAGACTACAAGCATGTTCATCATTACTAGGCTCATTGGTTTTATCATGCAAGAGATCATCTTCACCAAACAAGTCATCCTCATCACTATCAAAGTCAATGAATTAAGGGTGTGATACCTTGGGGCCTTTAGCCATGAAGCATCTTCCAATTCCCTCATTTGGTGAATCAAATAAGTCATAGGAGTTGGAGTTGGAGGATACAAGAGCAAGACCGGCAACACCTTCATCTTGACTGTAGTCGGAGTTGGAGTGATAGCTTCCTTCGGATTGATTGTCGAGTCGGGCGGAGACCCATTCACCTACATGAGCTTGATGTTTTCTTCTTGTGTAGCTCCTTGATGACTTGTCTTTCCTCTCCGAATCCTTGCTTCTCCGAGAGGGTCTTCGTTCATAACGATCATCTCTGCTCCTTCTCTCTTTCGAGGTGACTCATCTCTTGAGCTTCTTCTTCTTGGAGATTCTTCTCTTCTCTTGTGGGGAGCCGTACACTCATTTGAGTAGTGTCCGGTCTTCCACAATTGTAGCAGATTCGATCACGACTAGAAGATCTCTTTTCATCATATGATCTAGACTTTGAGCTTCTCTCTTTGCCTCTATTCTTGTAGAATTTGTTGAAGTTCTTGACCATTAGGCTTATCTCTTCATTGGAAACTAACTTGTCACTTGAGGTTGTGGGAGCATCACTTGTAGCTTTGTAAGCACCACTTTACTTGTTGTGAAGCTCTTCCTTATCCTTAAGTGTCATCTCATGAGCAACAATTCTTCCAATGACTTCGGTTGGCTTGAGATTCTTGTAGTTTGGCATCATTTGGATCAAAGTGCACACGGTGTCATACTTTCCATCCAAAGCTCTGAGAATCTTCTTGATGATGAATCGGTCGGTCATTTCTTCGCTTCCTAAGCCGGCAATCTCATTTGTGATGAGAGCAAGCCTAGAGTACATTTCAGCGACACCTTCACCATCCTTCATCTTGAACTTGTCAAGTTGACCTTGAAGAATATCTAGCTTTGACTCCTTCACAGACTCGGTACCTTCGTGCATTTCAACCAATGTATCCCAAATCTCTTTTGCATTCTCAAGACGGCTGATTTTGTTGAACTCCTCGGGACACAAGGCATCGAAGAGAATGTCACAGGCTTGAGCATTGTTTTGCAACATCCGCAATTCTTCCGTTGTAGCTTCGCGATCCGGAACTTTTCCTTCCTCGAAGAATTCACCTTGCATACCAACACAAATAATGCCCCATGCGGCTGGGTTATGGCCAAGGATATGCATTTTCATTTTATGCTTCCAACTAGCAAAATTTGTACCATCAAAGTAAGGACCTCTACGAAAATTACCCTCACTAGACGCCATACTCTCCTAGGTTGTGAAACCAAGCTTATGGAGTCCAATGCAATGAAAACCAATACAATGGAAACCTGGCTCTGATACCACTTGTGGGATCGAAAGTATGTCTAGAGGGCGGTGATTAGACTACTTGACAATATAAAAATTCTGCCTTTTGACAAAGAACAGTTTTTGGCAGATTCACAATTATGATCAAGTCAAGTATCACCCTACACATGCAATTCTAGAGTATAGGCAGCGGAAAGTAAATTGCACATGTAGTAAAGAGAGGTGGAGAAGAGCAAACGCAATTTTTGAGACGCGGAGATTTTTCTCGTGGTTCCGATAGGTGGTGCTATCGTACTTCCACGTTGATGGAGACTTCAACCCACGGAGGGTAACGGCTGCGAGAGTCCACGGAGGCTCCACCCACGAAGGGTCCATGAAGAAGCAACCTTGTCTATTCCATCATGGCCTCAGCCCACGGAGGGACTAGCCTTACTCGGGTAGATCTTCACGAAGTAGGTGATCTCCTTGCCCTTACAAACTTCTTGGTTCAACTCCACATCTCGATGACGGAGGCTCCCAAGCGACACCTAACCAATCTAGGAGGCACCACCCTCCAAAAGGTAATAGATGTTGTAGATGGTGATGAACTCCTTGCTCTTGTGCTTCAAATGATAATCTCCCCAACACTCAACTCTCCTCACTGATTTGGCTGTGGTGGAAGAAAGGATTGAGTGGAAAGCAACTTGGGAAGGCTAGAGATCAAGCTTCATATGGTGGGAGTGGAGCAACTTGATCTCAACACAAGGGTAGGTAGTTCTCTTCTCGAAAATGTAAGGTAGGAGTGGTAGTTCTTTCGATGGCTCTCTCCACGAATGAAGAGGGGGTGGAAGGGTATAAATAGCCTCCACACAAAATCCAACCGTTACACACATTTGAGCAATCTCGGTGGGACCAAAGTGGACAACTCGGTGAGACCGATAGTTCAAATAATGTGAACGTTGGGATTTTCGGTGGGACCGAAAATACAATCTCGGTTAGACCGATTCGTGCAATGACAAGAGCATGCCAGTTTCGGTGGGACCGACTTCATCATCTCGGTGACACCGATTTGATGACAGAAGGTTACAGAAGCTTGGCAACTCATGTTTCGGTGAGACCGAGTTCAGAATCGGAAAATCCGAGTTTGCTAGGGTTTGGCTTATGGCTGAGGTGGTTCATCTTGGTGTGACTGGGTTTGGAAAGTCGGTGGGACCGAGACTACTTATGAGTGTATATGGCAGTGAAAGTTGCTGATAGTTTAGGAGATGTATCACTAAGCACTTGAGCAACCAGATCATCATCATAACCTCATCCCCTTTTAATAGTATTGGCTTTCCTATGGACTCAATGTGATCTTGGATCACTAAACCAAAAATGGAGTCTTGAGCTTTTGCCAATGCTTGCCTTAGCATTTTGAGGGGTCCACTTCTTTAGTCCTTGCCATACCCATATCACTGAACTCTCTGAAATGATTCTCAAGTAGCTATTAGTTCAATGATATATATGTTGTTATTAATTACCAAAACCACCCGGGGATTAATTGCACTTTCAGCCGGGAAGAAATGTCCCCAGAAAGTTGTATGGTACTTACCGATCACTCCCCGTCTCCAGAGTATTTTGTAGATCCCAAGGAAGCTAAGCTAATGCGCTGGCACGTGGAGAGGAAGAAGCCCGACGATGGAGATGATCCGGAGCTGAGACACGTGAAGGATGGAAGCCAGTGGAGAGTGTTGAACAACTTCTATCGATATTTTGAATGTGATGCAAGGAACATCGTGCTCGGCGCGTGTACCGATGGCATGAATCCGTTTGGCAACCAGAACACCAACCATAGCACATGGCCCGTGTTTGTATGGATGTACAACCTCCCCCCTGGTTGAGCATGAAATCGAAGTACATTCACATGAGCATGCTTATTCAAGGGCCGAAACAACCAGGAAATAATATTAATTTGTATCTGGGGCTACTTCAAGAGGAGTTAGACACATTATGGAAAACACCGGCCAAGACATGGGACGCCAGCAAAGGTGAGTATTTCAACATGAGAGCTGCGCTGATCACGACAGTGCAGGACTATCTCGGTTACGGATATGTGGCAGGCCAGGTGTGCCATGGATATTGCGGATGCATACGGTGCATGGATGATACGACGTCTCAGCAGCTAACGTCAAGGAAAGATGGCGGGTTTGGGAAAATCGTGTACATGGGGCATCGAAGATGGCTTGAACAGGACGACCCGTGGAGAAACCATGGAGATCTATTCAATGGTCACGCTGAGCATCGAGGACCTCCACGTAAGCGGGCGGTGCCAAATCGATGAGCTGTTGAAAAAGCTGGAAGGAATGCCCGCGCCGAAAGACGATGAGAAAGGCGCCAGAGCTGCTGAAGGTATGGAAAACGAGGTGCGTGTTCGGGACTTGGAGTATCTTGCACAAACTCGATACACCTCATTGCACGATCAAATGCATATCTGTAAGAATGTCCTTGAGAGCTTCCTCGCAACACCGATGAACATGCGGATAAGACCAAGGATGGGCGAAGGCAAGAAAAGACTTGCAAGATTTGAAAATCAGGGAAGATCTGCACATGCCGCCCGTAAAATGTCGACGCGAGACAGAGACGGAGACAGAGGCACGGGAGAAGAAGGGCAAGAAAATAAAGAAAGAGGATTATTGCCCCCCTTCTTTCTTCACCTTAAGTCGGGCTGAGATCAATCAATTCTTTAAGTGCCTTACAGGAGTCAAAGTTAGTTCCGATTCTTGTGGCAAGATAACCGGATATCTAGACACGGACAAGAAAAGGTTCAGCGGGATGAAGTCTCATGACTGTCATGTGATGATGATCACGAGATACTACTGTTGCCCTTAGAGGATAATGGACAAGCACGTCCTTGACACGCTTATTGGTCTCGCAACTTTTTCGACGTCATCTCTCGAAAGTCGATCGGTGTGAAGCAGCTCAAAGGCTGCGGGAAGAGATTGTTGTGATCTTGAATGAGCTTCAGATGTACTTCTCACCCGCGTTCTTCGACGTGATGGTGCATATGTGTGTCCATATTGTGGATGACATAATAGACCTGGGGCCGTCATTCCTGTACAACATGATGCCGTTTGAGAGGATGAATGGGATCATCAAAGGATTCGTTAAGTAACATGTCCCGTCCGGATGGATGCATCGTCGAGGCTATTTGGCACAAGAGTGCATCTCTTTACTGAGAATTTTCTATATGGCGCGAGACCAACCGCTTTGGTGTTAGTGTTGGTTTGCCCGTTAACAAACGCGATGGGGCCTTTCGAAGGAGATGGTCACTGCAATGGTCGCAGGGAACTGCACATGGCATACTCAGATCGACGCAGCGACTTTGACAAAGCAAACTTGGTAGTTCTACAAAACCTAGACGAGGTAGATCCTTTCGTGGCACTGCAAAAAGAAATTATCGCAAAGAAGTATCGTGACCGGGGGGTATGCAGGACGGACGCCGAAGTTACTAGAGAGCACAACTCAACTTTCCTGCATTGGTTCAAAGAGCATATTATTGCTGATCCCCCGGAGGAGGGCTCTAAGGACGGATTGCTCATATACGCCTTAGCACATGGCCCCTCGCCCAACCTCGTAACCTATCAGGCATATGATATCAACGGATACATGTTCTACATGGATGCCAAAGATATGGACAGTGATGATCAGAACTCAGGGGTGAGGATGGAATGCATGACCGGCAACGACAACGGCACAACTGAACGATTTTATGGAAGGGTCGAGGAGATCTGGGAGCTTGACTACTAGGACTGCACAACACGATGATGTTCCGTGTTAGATGGGCTAAGAGTGTCTAAAGAGAAAGCCGGATTTTCACTACCATGACTATACCCGACGCCAAGAGCGCTATCGTGAACGCTATCGCAAAAAACGAGCCATGGATACACGCTAAGCACGTGACGCAATGCTTCTTCATAACTGACTCGCGCAATCCCAGCCATGTTGTCGTGAGGAGAGGCAAAAGGAACATCATTGGAATGGATGGAGTCGCCAATGAGGAAGACTATGATCAGTACGGCAACCCAATGAGGGAAGATGACGATGATGATGAAGTATACATCAAAAGAAGAATCAATACTACATTACCTAAGAAAAATCATACTCCATGGAAAAGGCAAAGTCACAATAAGGGGCTCAATTATTCTTCGACGAACAAGAAGGGAAAGAGGCTGACTCAAAAAACAAAAACGTCAGTACTGAGGAAACGTATGTTATCGGTCCAATGATGTGTAATATATATATATATATATATATATTACACACTTAGCCATTATTATGCATGGGTCCAATGATGTGTAATATATATGTTCCTATTTTGCATACATATTTAACCGTCAAATGATGCAATATATATCGCCTTCCCTTCGTTCACTGCCCTCGGAAATAAAAGTGGGATAAAATAAAGGAAAAGAAAAGGAAAACTAGCGATGGCGACGGTAGTAGCAGCGCATTTTGCATAAACTGCTGCAGCTCTCGAAGTTAGTAATGGCAATTTTCCCTACACCGCTACTGACTCTTGAAGTTAGTAGCAGCGTGTTTTGACATAATCGCCTTGCTACATCCACTTAACCCAAAATTCTCACTCGCCTGCTTCATCCCGCCTTTTCCCCCAAATCCCTACTCTCTCTTCCCCGTCGCTGCAGCCCGACCTGCCCGGCGCTCGCCCGACTCGGCGCCGGTGCTAGCCCCGACGACCCGGTGCTCGCCCGACCCGTCCTCGATCCCGACCCAGCGCGGCGCTATCCCGACCGGCGCTCGCCCCGACCAGCCCTCGTCCCGACTCGGCGCCGCGGCCGCCCCGACCCGGCGTGCTCGCCCCCGACCCGTCGGCCCTCGCCTCCCTCCTCTCCCCTCCCGGCCGTTGTCGGGCCTGCCTCCTCACCCCTGCACCCTCTGTAAACCCCCCCTCTCTCTCTGCTAGGGTTCTTCAGTTATGTTAATTAGGTTATCTATTTAGTTATGAATTAAGCTAGGTTTCAAAATTAGCTGAATTAATATGCAAATTTGAACTGGACATGTGATATGTGCATATGTCATGTTTTGGACATGTCATGTTTGGAAAATGATCCGAGTAGCCTATGTTACGTCGGAATGTTGATTCATTTCTGTTCCGGTGAATTTCAGGCACTCGATATGTCCATATTTTAGCAAAGGTCATGCCGAAATTTCCTGTGAATAAAGGCATGATTTGTGCTACATAGTTGATTTGTGCTCGATATGTCCTTTCTTTTTATGTCATTTCTCATTTATTCATACTTTTAGAAATAAATGAGGACACTTAATCATAGGACACATGTCGAACAACGAAAAAACTGGGCCTTCTGACCAAGATGCAGACGAGATGGATTATGAGGGTGAACAAGAGTACCTCGACTATTTGACTGCTAAGCAAGGTTTGCTGGTCGGCCTCGATGATGTTACTGACGCCGACATCGACACCGATGGTGCCGGCACTGATGGCGGCACCGAAACCGGCGGGGAAGGTACCAGCGGGGAAGGTGCCGGCCCCGATGCCGCTACCAAAAAGAGGAAGCATAAGAAGCAAAGGATACGAAAACCTAACAAACTAGGGATTGGACGACTTGTGAACACAAAGATGGCACCTGGCAAGTTTGAGCCGTTAGAGCTGGAAGAACCTCGCAAGTGCTATCGGAACCAAGTAGGATGCATTCTATGGGAATGCGCGAGCATCAACGACGATGACTTAAGGAGTAAAGAACATTTAACGCAGTTGCTCCTAACGAAGTTGCACAAGAGATTCAAGTTCCCCGACCGGGATGATAACATAGAACAACCGTGGGATGATCCGAAGATGAAAAAGATTAACAATCACGCCATGGGCATGTTCATCAATGATTTGGCCTCCTGGAAAGGGAGGGTGAAATGAGCTATTGAGGCTGATGAACCCCTGTCCAAGATTCTAGAGGAAAATCCGACACCTACGGAAGAGGAGTTCGAAAAGTTCAAGGACACTTGCGCTACCGAGGCAGCCAAGGCTAAGGCTGTGAAATTCAAAAGCCTTCAGCAAAGGAACACGGGGAAGCATCGCCTCAGAAGCCGTGGCTAGCTCGGTAAAAGGCCCATATGGGATAAGGAGGAAGCGGAACGTGAAGCCGCGGGTCTCCCAGACCCCTTCGTGAAGTTCACCAACCCCTTGGAGCATGACTTCATCAGGGCCCACTACAAGTGGGACAAGGAGAAAAAGGTTTTTTACACGGACAAGATCACGACGAAATTGATTAGACTACTGGAGAAGCAAAGCCCTACTTCTCCGATGAGGCCCAAGTGGGACACCCCTCTCAACCGGGCCTTGAACGAACTTAAGGGACTCCCTTTGGACCAGCGTCCGCAATATGGTCGTGTGCACGGCGCTGGAGACGGCGCCACGTGGAAGGTGTTTTACAACGACGGCCCGGAGGCCAAGAAGCGAAAAAAAGTTTAGTCGGCGGACATCGGCGCCAAGGTGAAGCTTGCGACGAGAAAAAAGCAGGTGAGGACGCAAAAAAGCAGCCAAGGACAAATATGAGTTCCTACAAAGAGCGGTCAATGCAGCAGAATCGCTGCGAAATGATTTCGCTACTAACTTGGTTCGATTATCATCAATCTGGGCGAAGGAAAATCTAGACAAGGCGGTACATGATTTCCCGATGCCCGGTTTAAATCGCGACAACTCCATGAACAACAACACCATCGCACCATCTCTTGCTCAAGCAACCGGGCCTCCTCTCGCAGCCACTCCGCTCATAGCAGCCCGTCCTCGATTTGAGCGCGCTAGGTGGGCCTTCGTCTTTAGCTGAGCTCGGCGCCGTCACGGTAATTACATGTCGCACCAACATATATATATAGATAATATTCCATTTTGTTGCCTTTCGGTTGTTTCGCCACGAGACATATGTGTTTGCGGCGAAAAAAACCCCGTGCACCATACTCTACTTGATCAAACGCCAGAAGGTGGACGTGGGAAAGGGGATGATAATGGACCCCTCTCAACACATGTTCCACAACCAGCCGATCCCCGCTGGGCACTTCATGGTTAGCTTGACCAGTGTGAAATCGGGGCACGAGGATTTGCCTCCTCCAAAATAGCATGTGGGAGCGGACGATGAGACCCTGCCGCGGATAGGAAGCTGCAAGAATTGGGTGCTGCTATGGCCGAAGAATCTTATTTGTCTGGAGCCGGCTGAGAGCACACCAATAACTACCACACATCAACTAGCATGTGCGGAGACCACCACCCCGCCTACGCAATTACCAGCTCCTGTAGTACCGGGTGAGAGCGGCGGATGACATGATGAAGGGGGTGCAATAGTACTGGCTGATGTAATTTCTCCCAGAGAATGAGAATGGATGATGAGGCGGAGGTCGACCCTATGGATTACCTCAATACAAACGCATATGACTGTGACATAGATATGATGAGTCAACCATATGACAAATCGGGCTATCAGCTTGCTAATGAGGATATGGATGATATGCCCGGGCAGGTTCGTACCATGGATTGCAAAAAGTCTCTCTTCATGAAATCCTCACAGGACACGCCTGAAGATGCCGCCTCAACACAGGCTTAACTAGCCGGGCGTGAGGGTCGTACAGTACTTAGCCCGGGAACACTGGGCAATGGTTAAGGAAGGGTCTGGAAGGTGTGCCCAAGAAAAAGGAGAGGAAGAGATCGGGGAAGGTAACTGCCTCCAAACAAGCTAGAGCACATAGCAGCCAGACGATGCATTCTGAAGAGTGTGTACTCGTGAAAGGTGCGGTCATGTTCCATCTCACGGGCGAGCCGATGCTACCGCCGAAACCGCTGGAGGCACTATCAAGGGATCTTAGGACACTACACGACCATGTGCTGTCGACTGCGAAAAGCCTACTTGCCTCAAAGGATCCAGGATATCCGACATACGCGGCTCGTGTGCCTGAGGGGAAGTGCTACGTTGACAGACGGCCCGCGGAGGTGTTCTTCCTGTGGTTTGACCATATCTTTGAGATGTTTCTAACAAGGCGGCTTGATTTTACTATCGTCCGCCTTTTTGCGCTACATATGAGCTCCGTCATGAAGAGTGAAGAAGTCTCGCAAATCTGTGTGGCGGATCCGTACTACATGCACGAGTCTTTCTTGAGTCCCGGCGACTTTTTTGAGCGTGAAACTGCTAGGGAGTACCTCCAAAACTTCATGGTACAGAATAAGGACAGGGAAATTGTCCTCGTGCCTTATCATCCAAAGTAAGTCAGTTCCGGACAACCCTTTCGTACATTTCAATCATTCCTTCTGCTCATATGGGGAATAATTTGAGGTGTCTTTTCCCCGCAGCAACGGGCGTGTCGTCCTTATCGTTCTTTACCCGCAAGTCTCCCATGCCGTGTCTTTTGACCCTTCCAGAGACTACGAGAAAAAAGACTACACCCACATAATGAATATTCTAGATGATGCTCTCCAAGGCTTCAGCTTTAGAGGTGGCCACGTGCAGATCAGGAAACAAAGGAACAAGAAGATGGGTTTCGCGCAAAAAACTAACTTCTCCTGCATCCATGTCCCAAAACCAAGCAAGAAGGATGGATTCTACATCGTCCATCTCATGATTCAGTTCAACACGGATCACCAAAAGCTTCGCATTAACAGCAGAAATGATGATCATATCCACAAGTGGCTAGAATCTCATGGAGAAGCGGATTATAAACTTAGAGATGACTTCTTTCGCATCCAAAGCGATATTGCGACGATCATCATGAAAGAAGTCGTCGATGAGAAGGATGTTCCACCACGGCCCTATATCGCGGGCTGACGTCCGAACTCGCATAGGCATGCAACATCTAGACCTCACGTCGTTCAAGAAGCTAGGGTTCGTCCTCGATGATATGGAAGGATGGAACTTCTAGTGATTTATGATGCCGATGATGATGATATGTGTCGGTTGAACTTGTATACTTTTTGTAGCGATGAAACTTTGTGATGTCCACGGTCCCTGCCGAACTTGCGTAATGCTACTTTGTTAGTTTGCGTACGATGACCTGCGTACCTCTAGTTAATTAATTTGCGTACTATATGTTGCATCTAGTTGCTAACCCTTTCTTTTTCGGTGTTGCTCTAGTATATTTTGTTGCATATATATGATTGTACATCCTCTTCATGAACATGCATCTCTAACAGGTACCTAGTTTCTTGATGGCGAGATGGAATTGATATGTCGTGTACAAAGGGAAGGTTCCAGGGGTGTACAACGAGTGGCATGAGTGTCGGCGCAAGTGAATGGGTTCACGGGCGCCAGCCTTAAAAACTAAAAGGCACAAGAAGGAGAAGCTAGTTACTTGAGGTTCACTCTAGCGAGAGAGGACTCGTAACCGCCACCTCATGTCTTTGCATAGTTCGCTCTCACTCATAGTGATAGCACTTCTTGCGTATACCCTTGTTTAGATGGATGACGTTGTTGTAGTTGCAAGTATTCGAGACTTGCATGTATCGCTATTTTCGAGATGATGACAAGATATCACTTTGTGTTGGATGATGATTATGATGAGACTATTTGTATGTACATGCTATGATTACATTTGTGGTCTCGCAGGCATTTGTATGTGTATCATGATGACATTTCTATGTGCTAAAGATTCTTCTACAAAGCCTGTTCAAATACAAAACAAATATGCCAAAAAAAACTACTTAAATTAGCAGTAGCAAGTGTATAAAAGTTAGCAGCAGCGCCGCGATAGCAGTAGCGCGTCCAGGCAAAGTGCGCTAGAGCTACTAGCAGTAGCAAGCTTCCTCTAACCGCGCTGCTGCTACACTTGTGTAGCAAGATGGCGCGCGTGTGCTGCGTGCTCTTGCTATGTGTTAGTTGTAGCGCCTTATTAGTAGCGCCTATCCCCGCACTACTGATACATCTATAACCCGCGCTGCTGCTAGCCTTTTCCCTAGTAGTGACAGGGCACCTTAGATGAACCCCACCGTAATGAAGTAGAAGCTTTTATTAACACTATCACTATGGGAGAAACCAGGAAGGTTTCTGACGCGAGGATCACTAGCATACATTATCCTGTTTTACGCTACTTTGCCTTATTTGCTATCCGTTGCTTGATTGGACACGGGAACTGTGGGAACCTTAGTATTCCTTATATTATTATTTTGCTCCATGGTTTATACCGCAATAACTCTATGAGTATGGGTGGAATTGTTGCTAGACGGTTATGTCTGAACCGTACTAAGGGCCCCATCTTTGGAGGCATTTATGCCTCACGCCTAGCTGAACATTTTGAAATACCTATTAGGCATGCAGAGAAAGAAGAAACAGCGCTGCCCCGTGCTTATTTAGATTACAAGAGTATGATAGCGCATGATTTTCTTGTTAAGAGTCGCGATGGGGCGCTCAAATATAAATTATACTTTGATAAACATAACCCTGAGACTATTACTTTGCCCCCTCCTTCTTTGTTTAACTTGTTTGCAGAACCTCACATCGTTCCGTGGTCGGCTGTTCAAGCCTATCGGAACCCTACACCAGCCCCGAAGCCGGAGCCACAAGATGAGCCTCCACGACTATCTATTTATTATTGGCATCCAGAGGAGGCTGCCAGCCAGTGGCATTCAGAGTCTTCTTCGTCGCAGTATGACCCCAGCTTCACCTACGGATATCCGCCAGGCCATCCCTGGCATTAGACCAACTTAGGCCAAAAGCCTAATCTTGGGGGAGTACGTATTTCCCATTGACATTACATTCATGTTCACACACACTCATTGCTAGATGTCGGTGCTTATACTCTTTCATTGTATTATCCATGCTAGTTTAAATTTCTTTTTCTTGCTTTCTTCTTGTGCGTTTATTAAACTTTAAGAAAAAACCAAAAAAAATTAGTTAGTCTACTTTTCATGCTTGTAGTAGAATTAAAAAAAAACCCAAAAATATTTCCCGTTCTTCGTTTACTTGTTGGGAGCTTTCCCGTGTAAATAGTTTTTAATTTTCTTTTCTTTCCTTTGGGGGTTGAGAAGACCATATTGGAAACGCTTAGTGGCTCTTATATGCATGATTGATTATTTAAACTTAGAGCCCATATTACTTGTCTTCTCTTAAGATTGAATGCTTGCAGATTCCAGCTTAGTCCAATGCACGTGCACTCTTATTATTATACACACTGTTTGGTCATGCAAGTGAAAGGCAATGATGATGATATATGATGGACTTATTGGGAAGAGAAAAGCTGGTATGAACTCGACCTCTCTTGTTTTTGTAAATATGATGATTCATCGTTCCTGATTCAGCTATTCTGAAGTAAACATGTTTGCAATGATATTTAGAGATTATAGTTGCTTGTGCCATGCTTGATTAGCTATGAGTTATAATGGTTTACCTTGCGTGCCAAAATGCTATTAGAATGATTATGATGTGGTATGATGGGATGTTATCCTCCTTTGAATGCATTGAGTGACTCGACTTGGCACATGTTCACGCATGTAGTTGAATCCAATCAACATAGCCTTCATGATATTTATGTTAATGGTGGATTATATCCTACTCATGCTTGTACTCGGTGTGAATTAGTTTTAATGCATGTTTACGACTGTTGTCACTCTCTCAGTTGGTCGCTTCCCAGTCTTTTGCTAGCCTTCACCTGTACTAAGCAGGAATACTGCTTGTGCATCCAAACTCCTTAAACCCCAAAGTTATTCCATATGAGTCCACTATACCTTCCTATATGCGGTATTTACCTGCCGTTCCAAGTAAATTTGTATGTGCCAAACTCTAAAACTTCAAATAAACATTCCGTTTTGCATGCTCGAATAGCTCATATGTCAACTAGAGCTGCCCTTATCTTCTATGTTAGGCGGGTTATTCTTAAGAGGAGTGGACTCCGCTCCTCATTCACGAGAGAATGGCTGGTATCCGGGATGCCCAGTCCCATGCTTTATGCAAACTAAATCAAAATAACTGCAAACAAAACTCCCCTTGGGACCCGTTGAATGTTGGAGGCACTCGTTGTTTCGAGCAAGCCATGGATTGATGCTTGTGGAGGAAGGGGAGTATAAACTTTACCATTCTGTTTGGGAACTGCCTATAATCTGTTTAGCATGGAAGATATCATCGTCTTTTAGTTGTTATGTTGATAATGAAAGTATGCCACTCAAAATATAATTTATCTCTATTTCAAAACCGAGCTATGGCACCTCTACAAATCCCTGCTTCCCTCTACGAAGGGCCTATATATTTACTTTTATGTTGAGTCATCACCCTTCTTATTAAAAAGCACCCGCTGGAGAGCACACTGTCGTTTGCATTCATTATTATTGATTTATATTGGGTATGACTTGACTGGATCTCTTTTACCATGAATTACAATGTTTAGTCGGTCCTTGATCTTTAAAGGTGCTCTGCATTTATGTTTTGCGGTCTCAGAAAGGGCTAGCGAGATACCATTTTGTTATATCATGTTATGATTATTTTGAGAAAGTGTTGTCATCCAAGTTTTATTATTATGGCTCACTAGCTGATTGTGCTATTGATATGAGTAATTATGAGACCTACATGTCATTGTGAGTATGGTTAGTTCATAATAATTGCTGAAACTTGAATGCTGGCTTTTCATATTTACAACAACAAGAGCAAACAGAGTTTGTAAAAGTTTTTCTTTTTCTCTTTCAGTTTGTCAACTGAATTGCTTGAGGACAAGCAAGGGTTTAAGCTTGGGGGAGTTGATACGTCTCCGTCATATCTACTTTTCCAAACACTTTTGCCCTTGTTTTCGACTCTAACTTGTATGATTTGAATGGAACTAACCCGGACTGATGCAGTTTTCAGCAGAACTGCCATGGTTTTGTTTTTTGTGTAGAAAATAAAAATTCTCGAAATGTCTTCAAACTCCACGGAGCACCTTAGAAAAAATAAAGAAAAATCCTCGCAAAAGATGAAGACCAGGGGGCCCACACCCTGCTCACGAGGGTGGGGGCGCCCCCCCTGGGCGCGCCCACCTACCTCGTGGGCCCCTGTTGGCCCTCCGACGCCAACTCCAACTTTATATATTGGCTTTCGGGGAGAAAAAAATCAGAGAGAAGAAATCATCGCGTTTTACGATACAGAGCCGCCGCCAAGCCCTAATCTTTCTCGGGAGGGCTGATCTGGAGTCCGTTGGGGGCAGCGGAGAGGGGGATTCGTCGCCGTCGTCATCATCAACCATCCTCCATCACCAATTTCATGATGCTCACCGCCGTGCATGAGTAACTGCATCGTAGGCTTGCTGGACGGTGATGGGTTGGATGAGATTTATCATGTAATCGAATTAGTTTTGTTAGGGTTTGATCCCTAGTATCCATTATGTTCTGAGATTGATGTTGCTATGACTTTCCTATGCTTAATGCTTGTCACTAGGACCCGAGTGCCATGATTTCAGATCTAAACCTATAATGTTTTCATGAATATATGTGTGTTCTTGATCCTATCTTGCAAGTCTATAGTCACCTATTATGTGTTATGATCCGACAACCCTGAAGTGACAATAATCGGGATACTTCTCGGTGATGACCGTAGTTTGAGGAGTTCATGTATTCACTATGTGTTAATGCTTTGTTCCAGTTCTCTATTAAAAGGAGGCCTTAATATCCCTTAGTTTCCAATAGGACCCCGCTGCCACGGGAGGTTAGGACAAAAGATGTCATGCAAGTTCTTTTCCATAAGCACGTATGACTATATCTGAAATACATGCCTACATTACATTGATGAACTAGAGCTAGTTACATGTCACCCTATGTTATGACTGCTACATGATGAACCACATCCGCATAATTATCCATCGTTAATCCGGTGCCTCTGAGTTTTCCATATCTGGTTTACACTTATTTAATTTTCCGTTACTCTTTGTTACAATCACTACAAAATACCAAAAACATTACTTTTCTTTGTCTTTACTTTTGTTACCGTTACCACCACTATCATATTACTTTGCTACTAAAACACTTTGCTGCAGATACTAAGTTTCCAGGTGTGGTTGAATTGACAACTCAGCTGCTAATACTTGAGAATATTCTTTGGCTCCCCTTGTGTGGAATCAATAAATTTGGGTTGAATACTCTACCCTCGAAAACTGTTGTGATCCCCTATACTTGTGCGTTATCAGGTGTACACGGATCACAAGAGTTTGAAGTACATTTTCACGGAGAAGGAGTTGAATCTCAGGCAAAGGAGATGGTTGGAGCTCATCAAAGATTATGATATGAGGTTGCAGTATCACCTCGGAAAGGCTAACGTAGTAGCTGATGCGTTGAGCCGTAAGAGCCATGTCAATACACTCATGACTGCAGAGTTGCCAAAGGAGTTAGCCGAGGATCTTTGCGAACTATGTTTGGAGATAGTTCCGAGAGGCTATGTAGCAGCATTGGAAATTCAGTCGACTTTGATGGATAAGATCAGAGAAGCTCAGAAGGCCGACAAGGAAGTTCCGAGATAAAGGAGAAGATGAGCAAAGGTAAAGCTAAGGGATTTTGTGAGGATGAGCACGATACCTTATGGTTTGAAGACCGTGTTTATGTGCCTAATGACCAGGAGATCAGGAAATTGATTTTGCAAGAGGCTCATGATTCGTCGTATTCGATTCACCCAGGAAATACCAAGATGTATTTGGATTTGAAGGACACTTTCTGGTGGACCAGAATGAAGAAAGATATTGCGGAATATGTAGCAGTCTGTGATGTATGTCAAAGAGTGAAGGGAGAGCATCAGAAGCCAGCAGGATTGTTACAACCATTGCAAATACCCGAATGGAAGTGGGATAAACTAGGCATGGATTTTATCACGGGATTGCCCAAGACTCGTTCAGGCTATGACTCGATTTGGGTTGTAGTCGATCGTTTGAAGAAGGTAGGACATTTCATTCCAGTGAAGACCACTTACACCAGTGCAAAGTTGGCCAAGATATACATGGCCAGGATCGTATGTCTGCATGGAGTTCCGAGGAGCATTGTATCAGATAGAGGAACTCAGTTTACCTCAAAGTTCTGGAATCAGTTGCACGAAACATTGGGTACCAGGCTAGAGTTCAGTACAGCCTTTCATCCGCAGATAGATGGACAGACCGAGAGAGTCAATCCGATTTTGGAGGATATGCTGAGAACTTGTGCGCAAGATTATGGATCTAGTTGGGATGACAATTTGCCATATGAAGAGTTCTCTTACAACAACAGTTATCAATCCAGCTTGAAGATGGCCCCTTTCGAAGCCCTATACGGAAGGGGTGCAGGACCCCGTTGTCGTGGGATGAAGTTGGAGACCGCCAGTTGTTTGGACCGGATTTGATTAAGGAGTCTGAACGGAAAGTGAAGTTGATTCGCGATAGGCTCAAGGTAGCCCAGTCCAGGCAGAAAAGTTATGCAGATTCAAAACGCAAGGAGATAGTTTACGAAGTCGGAGATAGAGTATATCTTCGTGTATCACCACTTTGAGGAGTTAAGCATTTTGGAGTTAAGGGAAAGTTGGCACCGCGTTTTGTGGGACCATACAAAATTTTGGAGCGTATGGGAGAAGTTGCCTACAAGTTGGAGTTGCCCGAAGGATTGTCAGGAGTTCACGATGTGTTCCACGTTTCCCAGTTGAAGAAGTGCCACACTGAGATGGCTGATATACCGCTGAGAGATACAGTGCCGCTAGAGGCAATTCAGTTGGACAGTGATTTGACCTATGAGGAGAAACCAGTTAAGATTCTTGAGTATGCCAGCCGAGTCGCCCGCAGCAAGGTTATCAAGTTTTGTAAAGTTCAGTGGAGCCACAACACCGAGGTTGAAGCCACCTGGGAGCGAGAGGAAGATCTGCTGAAGGACCACCCTCACTTATTTTCTAGCCAACCCGAATCTTGAGGGCGAGATTCATCTTAAGGGGGGTAGGTTTGTAACATCCCAAATATTCAATTTGGAATGTTATACAATAGATCATTAATGCATATCATATTTTATTGCATTTTGCCTCGATCCTAGACATTCTACGCAACTCAAGGACCCACGGAGAGAGTTGGGGATTTCGATATTTTCATATTTGAGTTTTCTCAAATTTTGAAAATAGGATCATTTAATTTTATTTATTTTATCTTCAATTATTTCAATTATAAAAAAAATGAGAGAGGGAATAAGATGACTTTCCCAAAATAAAGAAATATTGAGGATTTAATAAAAAAATCAAATAAGATTTTATTTTGGATTTTATTGCTATTTTATTTGAATTTAGGAAAATGCGTGTTTTTCAAAATTGCATTTAGGCCCCAAATAAATGTTCATCTAAACCAGCTTGATTTTAGAAGATGGGGAAAATTTATTTTGGGATTTTTGGAGTCCATTTAGTATTTCTTTCGTTTGTTTTTCTGCGCGACCACATTTAAAAAAAAATCCGAACCGACTACGGGCCGGGATCGGCCAAGACTCTCCTGGCCGGGGCCTTTATATGTCACCACCCCGGGCCACCGCCAGCCCCAGCCCACCAAAGCCACCGCCGCCGCCCAAACCCTAGCCGCCCCACCCAGCGCCGCCGCCTCCGCTTCTTCTTGCCGCCCTTGCCCCCGCCTCCGCCTCCGCCCAGCTGCCGCCGAGAACACGCCGACCAAGCCGCCGAGGTTGACCCGCCGCCGCCGCCGTTTTTTAGAAAACCGTTTGGTTTTTCACGCGATTTAGATCCGTTTTTTTATTTTATTTAGATCGGTTTTTTTCGGTTTAGGTTAATTAGCGAGCGTTCGCTCATTCGTTTGTTTTGACAAACGCGTTCATCATTTAGATCCAGATAACGAACGTTCGTTCGTTCATTTGTTCATCGTTTTTCTTTTTCTCAGATTTATTCCGCGATTTTTCTGATCACGATTTCTGATCCGATTTTCGTTTTAGTATAACTTTTCGCTCGTTTATCGGAATCAGGCGATTCGAGCGCCTAGAGTTTCGTGTTGAAATCCTCTTTCCGAATATCTACTCAAACAAGTTTTTTGTACTGTAAAATTTGACTTAGGTCCAAATTAGTAAACGAAGCTTGTTTCTTTCGCCGTTTGATTTTGTTGCTTCGTTTGATTTGATTCTTTTTGCAAACCGGAGTTCTTAAGTTGAACTTTCTGGTTAGATCTCTTATTTTAGTTTTACCTGTGCATTAGATGAGTACTTATTGTATGCTTGTTTGTTTGTTTGCGATAGTGTACCCGGATTGCGCCGCTTGCTACTTCGAATCCCTAGGTTTTGTGGATCATCAGCAAGGCAAGTAACACTTTGATCATATCCCTTTTCATACCCAATTTTTATGCATTAGTTTCAACGCTCAAACATTGCATGAGTAGGTTTGATAACATGTGGGTATTGGGAAGTAGTTGATGAGGTAGGAACCTATTGCCTTGTTTATTACCAAACCCTTGGGAGTTACTATTACGATATGCTTATAATGTCATGCCATGCTCGTAGACGTGGATTGGGTTTGAGTGTATTCCATGACAGATGTGAGATTGTTATTTAATGGTATATTTAAGGTGGCAAATTTAATACACATCTGGGTGGATTGAGGTACCTGGGTATTCCAGGATTGCCTGTTTTTCTTTATGGACCGCCACCCAGGCTCAAAGGGATCATGAGACTATTCATTCTAGAAACTTCCGTGTGCAGCCACAAGCTACTATGGGCTCTAGCATAGTTGATCAAGTCGTGTGAACTCTTAAAGTGGTAGACTAGCAGATGTAGGGGATGTAGGTTGGTACTGTCTACCCGATCGTAAGGTGCTAGCGCTTCTGAAAGACTATGTCTCGGTCATCCGTTTCTCAAACATCATGTAATGCGAGGATTCCAACGGAGGAGATCGAGTCTTGTGGGGAAAAGTGCGCAAACCTCTACAGAGTGTATAAACTAATCATGGTTAGCCTTGTCCCCGGTTATGGACAACTTGAGTATCTAGTACTTGGATTATCATGTGAATCTCATCATGTTACTTTAAATAATAATTTTGGGTTTTAATGATGATGCTTAATTGGGATTGAGAGGGTGTCTACGCTCTCAATGTTTAACAACCACCATGATTGTTAAATAAATTTATTCCTTTGTAGTAGGGAAAAATTGGCTTTACGCAAAACTGTAACCATAGAGCTGTTCCACCAAACCATATATGCATGTAGAATAGCATTATTCTTTCATTACTCTCTGTGTGTTACATTGCCAGCATATTCCATGTGCTGACCCATTTCGGGCTGCAACGTTCATGTTGCGAACTTTTCAAACGACGAGTAAGATGCCTTAGGATCGTGGTTCTATACTCAGTGATGCCGTTGGGGTTGATGGACTCACTTATCTTCCAAGCGTTCCGCTGTTATCGTTATTAGATGGCCTTAAGCCATATTTATTGTAATAAGTTCTCTTTGGAGACATTCAATGTAATAAGTGTTTGATTGCTACTCTGTTATGAATCCTTCAAGTACTGTGCGTGTCAGCATTACTGATCCAGGAATGACAGTGATGCACAGTGATCAGACTGGTTGAGGTCTGGTCACTACATAAAATGATTATAAAATATCCAAGATTGATAGTAAAACAGCATGGAGTAATCAAAAATTATAGATACGTTGGAGATGTATCACTCCCGCACCAGCTCCTACACCGGCTCCCGCACCTGCGCATAGCAGCCCGTCCTCCGCCTCAGACGTGTTCGGCGATGCTTCGTCTTTGGCTGAGCTCGATGCCCTCACGGTACCCATCACACCTGCCATCTTCAATAAATGTATAATCTCCCATTTTGGTTGCCTTTCGGATATCTCAGGTCACAGACATGTCTTTGCAGGCCGACGTACCCCGATGCTCCTTACTATACACCATCAGGTGCCAGAAGGTGGATTGGGGAAGGCGACGATAATGCAGCCGAAGGAACAATTGTTCCACAACCGGCCGATCCCCCCTGACGTCTTCAAGGCTTCCGTGGCCAGTGTCAAACCGGGCCACGAGAATTTGGCTCCTCCGGTACTAGGGGGAGATGAGGACGAGACCCCACGGTGGCTTGGCCACTGCAAGATGCGGGTCCTGTGGTGGTCAAAGAGTCTGCTTTGTCTGGAGGTGGCCGGGAGCACACCCACGACCTTGCAGCCTCCGCAAGGTATGAACATTAGCACCTCACCTACCCAATTAGCTTTGCCTGTCGTGCCGGGTGATAGCGGACGGGGTGAGGAAGAGGCTCCATTAGTCACTGATGACGTCGCCGCCATCGAAAAAGCAATGCATGATATCGATGCCATGGATGAGGATGAGGATGACGATGACACTCTACAGTATCTCAATACTGGCGCCTATGACGACGGAGGATTGATGGCTCAACAGTATGAGTACTCAGGGTTTGAGCGTCATGAGTTGGTGCCTGAATTGAAGGAGGATGAATGTATTATAGACAACCTTCCAGTAGGAAAGAATCATAGGAAGAGATCGAGGAAAGGCAAGAATGCTCCTGATATGATCCAGCCGCCTCAGCAGCCTCGGGTTCATGACCATATACCTATCCCTGGTGCAGCAAAATATTATATTCCCGATGATCCGATCCTACCTAAGAAAGCGGTAGAGGCCATGTTCAGCGATCTAAAGAGACTTCATGATGATGTGCTGCAGAGAGAGAAAAGCCTGATCGCCTCGAAAAATCCAGGATACCCACTCTACGTGGTTAACATGCTGCGGCAAAGGTTGTACGTCGACACAATCCCCGTGGAGAAGTTCTTCCTTTGATCCGATTACATCTTCGACATGTTTCACTTGACAAGGCTGGATTTTACGTTTGTCCGCCTTTTTGCCTTCTACGTGGACTACATCATCGGGACTGAGCACATACCTCATATTCTGTCACTGACCCGTACTTCATGCACGAGGCCTTCTTGGCAGTCTGCCCAAAGCACCATGAATATGCGAGGGACTACATCACCGATTTCATGGTCGCCCATAAGGACAAGGAGACGATTCTCGTGCCTTATCAACCCATATAAGTCATCCGTGCGGATATCCTTCCTTCGATTTCAATCAATCATTTCCATAGTGGAGGCTAATTTGAGGAGTACTTATTTTGCGCAGCGGCGGGCGCGCCGTCCTCATCATCCTTTACCCCCGATTCTCCCACACTCTTTACTTGGACTTGTCGAAGAACATGACCAAAAAGGATTACACTCACATCAAGTTTGTTCTCGATAGTGCTATCTTTAGGTACAACGTACGGGGTGGAGAGATCAAGACCAAGAAGACAAAGAACCGCGCGCCCGCCTTCAGCCATAAAACCGACTTCTGCTGCATCCAGCAACCGAGTGGTTCTCTTAGTGATGGATTCTATGTCCTCCACCACTTGCTGGAGTATAGACGGGATCAACAGAACCTTCACATGTCACCTACATCCGGCGATGCCCATATTCTGCAATGGGCAAAGAACTTAAGAGATATCGAGGATCATCGACTTCGAGCTGAGTTCTATCACATCCAGCGTGAACTTGCACAAATCTCATGAAGGAGGTCGTCGAAAAAACAGGGATGTTCAATGAAGAAGGGCAAATGTCGCAGGAAGACATCCGAACACGCGTATTGGCTCTGCATCTCGACATGAAGCCTTTCACTAAGCTCGGGGACTATCTCCCTAACTTGGATGGATGGCACAACATGTAGGAGTGATTGGCGATATATGCCAATGTGTCCGTTTAGTCCATACTTTCTCGATGACGAAACTTTGAGTTATGCACGATGAAATTTTATTTGTGATGTAATTAAACCGTCCTCTGATACGTCCATTTTGCATCATGCTTTTATATCATAATTTATTGCATTATGGGCTGTTATTACACATTATATCTCAATACTTATGGCTATTCTCTCTTATTTTACAAGGTTTACCATGAAGAGGAGAATGCCGCAAATGGAATTCAGGCCGAAAAGGAGAAAACATTGAAACCTATTCTCAGACCGCTCCAAAAATCCTGAAACTCCACGAAACATGTTTTTGGAATTAATAACAATTATTGGGTGAAAGAAATACATCAGGGGGCCCACACCCTGTCCAGGAGGGTGGGAGGCGCCCCCCCCCCCTACTGGGCGCGCCCCTGTCTCCTGGGCCCCCTGGTGGGCCCCCGGTGTCCATCTTCTGCTATATTAGAGCTTTCACCCTGGAAAAAAAATCGGGGGGAAGCTTACTGGACGAAACTCTGCCGCCACAAGGCGGAACCTTGGCGGAACCAATCTAGGGCTCTGGCGGAGCCGTTCTGCCAGGGACACTTCCCTCCGGGAGGGGGAAATCATCACCAACGTCATCACCAACGATCCTCTCATCGGGAGGGGGTCAATCTCCATCAACATCTTCACCAGCACAATCTCCTCTCAAAACCCTATTTCATCTCTTGTATCCAATCTTGTATCAAAACCACAAATTGGTACTTGTGGGTTGCTAGTAGTGTTGATTACTCCTTGTAGTTGATGCTAATTGGTTTACTTGGTGGAAGATCATATGTTCAGATCCTTAATGCATATTATTACCCTCGATTATGAACATGAATATGCTTTGTGAGTAGTTACGTTTGTTCCCGAGGACATGGGTGAAGTCTTGCTATTAGTAGTCATGTGAATTTGGTATTAGATTCGATATTTTGATGAGATGTATGTTGTCTTTTCCTCTAGTGGTGTTATGTGAACGTCGACTACATGACACTTCACCATTATTTGGGCCTAGAGGAAGGCATTGGGAAGTAATAAGTAGATGATGGGTTGGTAGAGTGACAGAAGCTTAAACCCTAGTTTATGCGTTGCTTCGTTAGGGGCTGATTTGGATCCATATGTTTAATGTTGTGGTTAGGTTTACCTTAATACTTCTTTTGTAGTTGCGGACGCTTGAAATAGGGTTTAATCATAAGTGGGAGGCTTGTCCAAGTAAGGGAAGTACCCAAGCACCGGTCCACACACATATCAAATTATCAAAGTACCGAACACGAATCATATGAACGCGAGGAAAACTAGCTTGACGATAATTCCCATGTGTCCTCGGGAGCTCCTTTCTTATTATTAGAAATTGTCCAGGCTTATCCTTTGATACATAAAGGATTGGGCCACCTTGCTGCACTTTATTTACTTTATTTACTTGTTACTCGTTACTATTTATCTTATCACAAAACTATCTGTCACCTACAATTTCAGTGCTTGCAAAGAAAACCTTACTGAAACCGCTTATCATTTCCTTCTGCTCCTCGTTGGGTTCGACACTCTTACTTATCGAAAGGACTACAATAGATCCCCTACACTTGTGGGTCATCAAGAGTCTTTTCTGGCGCCGTTGCCGGGGAGTGTAGCGCTTTTGGTGAGTGGAACTTGGTAAGGAAACATTTATATAGTGTGCTGAAATTTTCTGTTACTTGTCACTATGGAAACTAATCCTTTGAGGGGCTTGTTCGGCGTATCTTCACACCGACCAGAAGAGCAAAGAGTTGCTCCTGAACCTACTGAACTTTATGAAAATATTTACTTTGAGATTCCTTCGGGTATGATAGAGAAACTGTTAGCTAATCCATTTACAGGAGATGGATCTTTGCATCCCGATTTACACCTTATCTTTGTGGATGAAGTCTGTGGACTATTTAAGCTTGCAGGTATTCCCGATGATGTTGTCAAAAGGAAAGTCTTCCCTTTATCTTTGAAGGGAGATGCATTGACATGGTATAGGCTATGTGATGATACGAGATCTTGGAATTATAAGCAATTGAAGTTGGAATTTCACCAGAAGTTCTATCCTATATGCATCTTGTTCATCGTGATCGTAATTACATATATAATTTCTGGCCTCACGAAGGAGAAAGCATCTCTCAAGCTTGGGGAGGCTTAAGTCAATGTTATATTCATGCCCCAATCATGAGCTCTCCCGGGAAATGATTATTCAAAACTTTTATGCTCGGCTTTCTCTTAATAATCGCAACCTGCTCGATACTTCCTGTGCTGGTTCTTATATGCTGAAGACTATTGATTTCAAATGGGACTTGCTGGAAAGAATTAAATTCAACTCTGAAGATTGGGGTTCCGACGATGGTAAGGAGTCAGGTATGACACTTAAGTTTGATTGTGTTAAATATTTTATGGATACCGATGCTTTTCGTGGATTTAGCACTAAGTATGGACTTGACTCTGAGATGGTAGCTTCTTTCTGTGAATATTTTGCTACTCACGTTGATCTCCCTAAAGAGAAGTGGTTTAAATGTAATCCTCTTGTTGAAGTGAGAGTAGTTGCACCTATTACAGTTGAAGAAAAGAGTATCACCTATAGTGATCCTATTGTTCCTACTACTTATGTTGAGAAACCTCCTTTTCCTGTTAGGATAAAGGATCATGCTAAAACTTCGACTATTGTTTGTAAGAGTAATACTAGGACTTATACACCTCCTGAGCAAATTAATGTTGAACCTAGTATTGCTATGGTTAAAGATCTCTTGGATGATGATTCAGATGGGCATGTTATTTATTTCTGTGATGGATCTGCTAATATTGCTAGACCAGATACTAAGATACATAGACCTGTCGTAGGCATGCCTGTTATTTCTGTTAAAATAGGAGATCATTGTTATCATGGTTTGTGTGATATGGGTGCTAGTGCTAGTGCAATACCCTATGATCTATATAAAGAAGTTATGCACGATATTGCACCCATTGAATTAGAAGACATTGATGTTACTATTAAGCTTGCTAGTAGGGATACCATTAAACCAGTTGGGATTGTTAGAGATGTTGAAGTCTTGTGTGGGAAGGTTAAATACCCTGCTGATTTTCTTGTTCTTGGTTCCCCACAAGATGATTTTTGTCCCATTATTTTTGGTAGACCCTTCTTGAATACAACTAGTGCTAAGATTGATTGTGAAAAAGATATCGTCACCATTGGCATAGATGGTATGTCTCATGAGTTTAATTTTGCTAAGTTTCATAGACAACCACGTGATAGGGAACCACCTAGTAAGAATGAGATTATTGGTCTTTCTTCCATTGCCGTACCTCCTACTGATCCGTTAGAACAATATTTGCTAGACCATGAAAATGATATGTTTATGATGGAAAGAAGGAAAATAGATGAAGTGTTCCTTAAACAGGAACCTATGCTGAAACATAACCTTCCTGTTGAAATTCTTGGGGATCCCCTCCACCCAAGGGTGATCCCGTGTTTGAACTCAAACCATTACCTGATAATCTTAAGTATGCTTATCTTGATGAAAAGAAAATATATCCTGTTATTATTAGTGCTAACCTTTCAGAGCAAGAAGAAGAAAGATTATTGAAAACTCTAAAGAAGCACTGAGGGAGTCCTGGACTAGGGGGTGTCCGGACAGCCGGACTATCATCGTCCGCCGGACTCCAAGACTATGAAGATCGAGATTGAAGACTCCGTCCCATGTCCGGATGGGACTTTCCTTGGCGTGGAAGGCAAGCTTGGCGATACGGATATGTAGATCTCCTACCATTGTAACCGACTCTGTGTAACCCTAGCCCTCTCCGGTGTCTATATAAACCGGAGGGTTTTAGTCCGTAGGACACAACAACCATTACAACAATCATACCATAGGCTAGCTTCTAGGGTTTAGCCTCCTTGATCTCGTGGTAGATCCACTCTTGTACTACCCATATCATCAATATCAATCAAGCAGGAGTAGGGTTTTACCTCCATCGAGAGGTCCGAACACAGGTAAAAACATCGTGTCCCTTGTCTCCTATTACCATCCGCCTAGACGCACAATTTGGGACCCCCTACCCGAGATCCGCGGTTTGACACGATATTGGTGCTTTCATTGACAGTTCCTCGTATGCGTCACCGATAGGCTCGATGGCTTCTTCAATCAACAACAACGCCGTCCGGGTGAGACTTTTCTCCCAGACAGATCTTCGTATTCGCGCGCCGCTTGTGGGCTAATTCACTTGGCCATCCGAGCAGATCGAAGCCACGCCCGGCCGTCGGTCGATTTGGAAGCCTAAACATCATGGCGGACATCCGCGGAGACTTGATCTTCGATGGATCCGATCCGCGATCGGCGTGCCGCCTTTGCCGCGATGGGCATGATCTAACTCGCCGCGGACAAGCCGGAGGTCAAACAAATCCGCTCCGACCCATAGTCCGGAGCCGATCGCGCAGATCAAGGACGAGTGGCTGGACACCGCCTCGGGAGCTGCGACTTCCATGGCGATGGAGCTGAACACTGGCCTTGTCCCTTATAAAGCTCGTGACTCTGAGGTGCCGCACTCCCTGCCGGACTCTGAACCTCCTGCGCCCTTGCCAATCGAATCCGATTGGGCGCCGATCATGGAGTTCACCGCCGCGGACATCTTTCAGCACTCACCCTTTGGCGACATCTTAAATTCGCTAAAGCATCTCTCGCTATCCGGAGAGCCCTGGCCGGATTACGGCCAGGATGGTTGGGATGCGGACGACGAAGAAATTCAAAACCCACCCACCTCCCACTTTGTAGCCACTGCCGACGATCTAACCGACATGCTAGACTATGACTCCGAAGACATCGACGGTATGGACGACGATGCCAGAGACGAACAAGAACCAGCGCCTATAGGGCACTGGAAGACCACCTCGTCATATGACATATACATGGTGGACACCCCAAAAGATGGGGACGGCGAAGAAGCAGCGGAGGCAGATTCCTTAAAGTAACAGCCCAAGCGCCGACGTCAGCGGCGCCGCTCCAAATCCCGCCACAGCAAGAATGGAGATTCCTACACAGGGGATAATAACACCCCAGAGAGTGCCGAAGACAATCCCCTCCTGCAAGATTCAGCGCAGGAGGATGCAGAAGCAAGCCCTCACAAGAGAGCGACAGACGAAGAGGTCGAGGATGATAATTACATACCTCCCTCCGGAGACGAGGCAAGTCTCGACGACGATGAATTCGTCGTGCCTGAGGATCCCGTCGAACAAGAGCGTTTCAAACGCAGGCTAATGGCCACAGCAAATAGCCTAAAGAAAAAGCAGCAGCAGCTTCAAGCTGATCAAGACCTGCTGGCCGACAAATGGACCGAGGTCCTCGCGGCCGAAGAGTATGAACTCGAACGCCCCTCAAAGAGCTACCCAAAACGCAAGTTGCTCCCCCGATTAGAAGAGGAAGCATACATACCTTCATCACCAGCGCACAATACGGCCGCCCGACCACCCCATGGTCGCGACAGAGAGGCACCCAGGCCTTAAATCAAGACCGTACCCAGGCATCGCTCGAAAAGTACGAAGCCACGGGGGAACGCACCGGACTTGCGGGATATATTGGAGGATAAGGCAAGACAATCTAGATCTATCTATGGATCACGTGGGCGCCCCACGACCCACGACGAATACCGTCGAGCCGGATACAACAACTCCGGCCGGGCCGAACACAACAGACAACGCTCCCTTGAGCTACGTCGTGATATTGCTCAATACAGAGGCGCCGCACACCCGCTATGCTTCACTGACGAAGTAATGGATCATCAAATCCCTGAAGGGTTTAAACCCGTAAACATTGAATCCTACGATTGCACCACAGACCCCGCGGTTTGGATCGAAGATTATCTCCTTCACATCCATATGGCCCGCGGCGACGATCTCCACACCATCAAATATCTCCCGCTCAAGCTTAAAGGACCAGCTCGGCATTGGCTTAGCAGCCTTCCTGCAGAGTCAATTGGGTGTTGGGAGGACCTGGAAGCCGCATTCCTCGACAACTTCCAGGGCACATATGTGCGACCACCAGACGCCGATGACCTAAGCCACATAATCCAGCAGCGAGACGAATCAGCCAGGCAATTCTGGACACGGTTCTTAACAAACAAAAATCAAATCGTCAACTGTCCGGATGCAGAGGCCCTCGCAGCCTTCAAACATAACATCCGCAACGAGTGGCTAGCCCGGCACCTAGGACAGGCAAAGCCGAAATCCATGGCAGCCCTCATATCATTAATGACCCACTTCTGTGCGGGAGAGGATAGCTGGCTAGCTCGCAGCAACAACCTCAGCAAAAATGCTGGTAGTCCGGACACTAAGGACCACAATGGCAGGTCGCGTCGAAGCAAAAATAAACGCCACATTAACGGCGACGACAAGGAGGATACGACAGTCAATGCTAGTTTCCGAGGCTCTAAACCCGGTCAGCGGAAGAAGCCATTCAAAAGAACCACTCCGGGTCCGTCCAATTTGGACCGAATACTCGACCGCTCATGCCAGATACATGGCACCCCCGAAAAGCCAGCTAACCACACCAACAGAGATTGTTGGGTATTTAAGCAGGCAGGCAAGTTAATTGCCGAAAACAATGACAAGGGGCTGCACAGCGACGACAAGGAAGAGACCCGACCGCCGAACAGTAGAGGACAGAAGGGTTTCCCCCCACAAGTGCGGACGGTAAACATGATATACGCAACCCATATACCCAAGAGGGAGCGGAAGCGTGCACTAAGGGACGTATATGCGATGGAGCCAGTCGCCCCTAGGTTCAATCCATGGTCCTCTTGCCCGATCACTTTCGATCGAAGAGACCATCCGACCAGCATCCGCCATGGCGGATTTGCCGCATTGGTTTTAGACCCAATCGTCGATGGATTTCACCTCATGAGAGTCCTGATGGACGACGGCAGTAGCCTGAACCTGCTTTATCAGGATACAGTGCGCAAGATGGGCATAGACCCCTCAAGGAATAAACCTACAAAGACGACCTTCAAAGGTGTCATACCAGGTGTAGCGGCCAATTATGCAGTGCTCGATCCACACCGAAGTGGTCTTCGGATCCTGGATAATTTTCGAGCGAGGAGTTAATCTTCAACATAGTCCCGTTCCGCAGCGGCTATCACGCTCTGCTCGGACGAACCGCGTTTGCAAAGTTCAACGCAGCGCCGCATTACGCATACCTCAAGCTCAAGATGCCAGGACCTCGGGGAGTCATCACGGTCAACGGAAATACGGAACGCTCCCTCCGAACGGAGGAACATACAATGACTCTCACGGCAGAAGTACAGAGCAGCCTTCTAAGGCAATCTTTGAGTCCGGCCGTTAAACGGCCGAACACGGCCAAACGCGCCCGGAGCAACATCAAGCAAGATCACCTGGCACATTCCGAGCACGCGTAGAAATGTGGCCCCAACCCCAGCCCTCGCATGATTGCAAGACCAACCCTCTGCGTACATCCTTACGCTCTGGAGATACCATGGGCCTAGGGGGAGGGGCACGACCACAACAGACCAAGAGTGCGGCTCGACCACACCAGGGGCTCACAAGTGTGTCGCTCTTTTTTATTTTTTATTTTCCTTCTTTGTATACACAGGACTCCGTTCACCGGAGGCCCTGTCCGGCGGCGAACCTGCCGAACTCACGATGCAACAGCCAGGGAGGGAAAAGGCTGCGATGAACACTCAGGTGGTCTCCATTACGAGCATTAAATTTGATTATATACACCAGTCCGCAGCCCACCCCTGGAGGGGGACATGTTTAATTAGTCCAATCCCTTGCTTACCGCACTATTTGTATCATTCCGCACTCATAGCAGAATTCCTTGAATAAATAATGCAGCACTTTTTGCCTGTAATTGCATTACTTTACATACATGTTCACTAATGACATCTTGCACCCGTATATTTTGGTACGGCCGAATACACCAGGGGCTTATGTTCCCCACATTATGGTGTGATAAGTCCGAACACTTTCACAAGTGCGGCACCCCGAACTTAGAGCATTATATGAATCGGCTCCGAATCATGTCTTGGGTCAATAGTTGGGTTTGCCCGGCTCCCACATTTTGGTACCTTACGTTCCATTCTGTCGGCTAAGGTGGCACTGGGAGAACCACTGCGATTGCGCCCCGGTTGAGCTGGGCGAGCGCCTCAGTGGAGAAAGCTAAAACTGACTGTCATGATAAGGCGAGAGACTGGTCGCTATTCGAGAGGTCTTTTCGAGTCCTTAAAGACTTATGCCGCTTCAAGCAAAGAACCGGATAATGTCCGGCCAAGGCGTGGATAGCGCCCCGAACTCGGTCTTCCGAATACTAGGGGCTTCACCGAAATTTAAAATTATAGAATTCTATGGCTAAGTGAGAGAGTTCAAGCATTATAAGTCCGATTGCCTTGTTCGTTGTGTTGAGCGCCTCCCTAGATGGCCCAAAAATGGGAACAAGAGTGCTCAAGTTTATCCCGAACACCCCAGCACTCGTGGCTTGGGGGCTGAAGCCGACGACTTGCCATCTCTCAGATTTTATAAACGGCCGCATAGAAGGTAATATTTTAAATCAAACAAGCGTTGCTTAGCGCATATGAACAAAGTTTTCAGCGCACAGGATAATACATAGCGAGTCTACTCAATAATTACATCTCTGGGGCACTCATCCGCAATCTTGCGGGCACCCTTCAGGACAGTCTTGTAGTACATCTCGGGCGTACGATACTCCTTGCCCGCTAGCGGCGCATCAGTGATAAGCCTATCCGCATCCAGCCTGCCCCAATGCACCTTTGCGCGGGCAAGGGCCCGACGAGCACCTTCAATACAGGCGGAAGGCTTGATGACCTCTACCCAGGGGCACGCATCCACCAGAAGCCGCACGAGGCCGAAGTAGCTCCCAGGCATGGCCCCTCCAGGCCAAAGCCGGACTATGAGGCCCTTCATGGCCTTCTCGGATACCTTGTGGAGCTCGACCAACTGCTTCAGCTGGTCGCTAGGGGGCACCGGATGGCCGGTCTCAGCGTACTGAGACCAGAAGACCTTCTCCGTTGAGCTCCCCTCCTCGGCTCGGTAGAATGCGGTGGCATCGGACACACTGCGAGGCAGATCTGCAAACGCCCCTGGAGAGCTCCGAATTCGGGTAAGTGTCAGGTAGTTTACATTAACATGCTTGCTGTGCATGAAAAATGCCTTACCCACCGCTATTTTCTTCACCGCCTCAATCTCCTGAAGGGCCTTATGGGCCTCGGCCTTAGCGGCTTTGGCACTTTCGAGAGCCAAGGCAAGCTCGGACTCTCGAGTCTTTGAGTCACGCTCCAAACCCTCATGCTTTTCCATGAGAGCCTGGAGCACTTGCCGCACTTCCGCCACCCGCGCCTCCTGCTTCTCTCGCTCCGCTCGTTCCACGGCCGCATTGCATTCGACCGCGGATATGGCCTCCTTCAGGGCCGCCACCTCGTTCGTGGCCCCTGCAGTACCCACGTTATCCTTGTTATTTTTTGCAACCGAAATCCTTTTCTGTAAGGTAAATATTCAAAGTGGTGTTACTCACCTTCTTTGTCCTCGAGCTGCTTCTTGGCACGGCCGAGCTCTTGCTCGGACCGCTCGATATCTTGCTTCAATGCACCGACCTCCGCAGTCAGTGCGGCAGAGGGCAGCAGCGCAGCCTACAAACCCATATTGACATAATTTTTAGCAACCCTGCGTATATCTTTTTAGATCCTCAGTCCGGCTTTTCTTTCCGAACACCGAACTGAGCATCAGGGGCTACTGTCTATGCGGTATTACATTACATATTGAAAACTCTGAAGAAGCACTGAGCAACTATTGGATATTATCTGGATGATCTCAAGGGCATTAGTCCCACATTATGCCAACACAAAATTACAGTGGAAAAGATGCCAAACCAGTTAGAGATCATCAACGGCGACTAAATCCCAGGATGAAGGAAGTTGTAAGAAAGGAGATACTAAAGCTCCTTGAGGCAGGTATAATTTATCCCGTTAGTGATAGTGAATGGGTAAGCCATGTCCATTGTGTTCCTAAAAGGGAGGTATTACCGTTGTTCCTAATGATAAAGATGAATTGATCCCGCAAAGAATTATTACAGGTTATAGGATGGTAATTGATTTCTGTAAGTTAAATAAAGCCACTAAGAAAGATCATTACCCTTTACCTTTTCTTGATCAAATGCTATAAAGACTATCCAAACACACACATTTCTGCTTTCTAGATGGTTATTCTCGTTTCTCTCAAATACCTGTGTCAGTGAAGGATCAATCTAAAACTACTTTTACTTGCCCTTTTGGTACTTTTGCTTATAGACGTATGCCTTTTGGTTTATCTAATGCACCTGCTACCTTTCAAAGATGCATGATGGCTATATTCTCTGATTTTTGTGAAAAGATTTGTGAAGTATTCATGGATGATTTCTCCATTTATGGATCCTCTTTTGATGATTGTTTGAGCAACCTTGATTGAATTTTGCAGAGATGCGAAGACACTAGTCTTGTCCTGAATTGGGAAAAGTGCCACTTTATGGTTAACGAAGGTATTGTCTTGGGGCATAAGATTTCCGAGACAGGTATTGAAGTTGACAAAGCCAAAGTTGATGCTATTGAAAAGATGCCATGTCCCAAGGACATAAAAGGTATAAGAAGTTTCCTCGGTCATGCCAGTTTTTATAGGAGGTTCATTAATGACTTTTCTAAAATCTCTAGGCCTCTGACTAATTTATTGCAAAAAGATATTCCTTTTATCTTTGATGATGATTGTGTAGAAGCATTTGAAATACTTAAGAAAGCTTTGATCACTTCACCTATTGTTCAGCCACCTGATTGGAATATACCTTTTGAAATTATGTGTGATGCTAGTAATTATGCTGTAGGTGTTGTTCTAGGGCAAAGAGTCGATAAGAAATTGAATGTTATCCAGTATGCTAGTAAGACTCTTGATACTGCCCAGAGAAATTATGCTACTACTAAAAAAGAGTTCTTAGCAGTTGTGTTTGCATGTGATAAGTTTAGACCTTATATTGTTGATTCCAAAGTTACTATTCACATTGATCATGCTGCTATTAAATATCTTATGGAAAAGAAAGATGCTAATCCTAGATTCATTAGATGGGTTCTCCTGCTCCAAGAATTTGATTTACATATTATTGTTAGAAAGGGAGCTGAGAACCCCGTTGCAGACAACTTGTCTAGGTTAGAGAATGTTCTTGATGACCCACTGCCTATTGATGATAGCTTTCCCGATGAACAATTAGCGGTCATTAATGCTTCTCGTACTGCTCCTTGGTATGTTGATTATGCTAATTACATTGTTGCTAAATTTATACCGCCTAGTTTCACATACCAGCAAAAGAAAAAGTTCTTTTATCATTTAAGACATTACTTTTGCGATGATCCACACCTTTATAAAGGAGTAGATGGTGTTATTAGACGTTGTGTGCCTGAGCATGAATAGGAACAGATTCTACGCAAGTGTCACTTTGAATCCTATGGAGGACACCAAGCTGGAGATAGAACTGCACACAAGGTACTACAATCTGGTTTTTATTGGCCTACTCTCTTCAAAGATGCTCGTAAGTTTGTCTTATCTTGTGATGAATGTCAAAGAATAGGTAACATTAGTAGTGTAAGTGCATCTAGTGCCACCCCTAGTTTGGTTTTGGAGTATTGACGACAAACGTGGTTGAGGGACTAATGTGTTTGTGAGAATTGCAGGATAACACAGGTAGTAGTCCCTCTTTGAGTCGGTTTACCTGCTGGGGATGACCCCTAAAAATGTATGAAGACATTGAAGATAATGGTGGTACGTGAAGATATTCACATTGAAGACTATGACAGAGGACGACATTGAGTGAAGACTATGGATAGCGAAGACTTAGTAGTTTTGATGTTTCTTTTCTTCTTTGTTGAGTCATAGGAACCACCGCACTGTTAAGTGGGGTCTAAGTGAACAAATTCAGAGTGACTGATGTGATGCTCAACTAATTTCCTGTCTTCGAGCGAAGACGATGAGAGCAAATCTTATCCAGAGTAGGATAAGTCAGCTTCACTTGTAGCCCAAGTCAAGTTGTCGCAGGTTTGAAATCGACCGCCAGACACGTGTCGATCCTTAGTGACCAGTGGTCATTTCAGCACAAATCAGGTCGGGTTGCACGGTGGCTATAAATAGCCCACCCCTACACCATAAATTGGTGGCTGCTCGGAGTTAGTGCACGGCTTTTGTCATTGAGAGCAACCCACCTCGAAGAGTTTGAGAGAAAAATCTTGTGAGGACAAAGCCCAAAACACCCAGAGCCCAAAGAGTGTTTGGCATCATCAAGTCTTCTGTCTGCGTGACTGAAGACTTGTTACACTTGAGGATGTGAATCCTCCAAATTGTTAGGCGTCGCGCTCGAGCAACCAAGAGTAATTGTTGATTGCCGGTGAACGAAGTCTGTGAAGGTTTGGAAGTCTACCTTGAAGACTTACCAGAGTGATTGGGCGAGGAAAGTGTGTCCTTAGCTCAAGGGGAATAAGGTGAAGACACGGTCTTCTGAGTTCAATCTCAGCCTCCCTAACTGACGTCATGCTTGTCACAAAGAATCGAACTGGTCGAACAAATCCTTGTCTTCACAACGCACTGATTCTATCTCTTACTCTCCTTACTTACTGTTAGTCTTCGTGAAGTCATTGCCTAATTGCTATGCCTGTTTGACTTCACTGTGTGACTACTTGTTCTGATTGGATTCGTACTATCTTCCATCTTGATCCTTCTACCTAGCTGCTATATGTCATCATGCTTTAGCTTCATACTTGTCTGACTATGGCTTGTCTAGTGTAGTTCATCTTCTGCTGCATGTTTATAGGTGTTGTTTTTGTGTTTATCTTCGAAACTTTCATGTTTTGAAGACTTTCATAAAAATCGCCTATTCACCCCCCCTCTAGTCGATAACTAGCACTTTCAATTGGTATTAGAGCAAGGTGCTCCCTTGTTCTGCGTGATTTGGTTTAACCACCTGTAGTTTCAGCTATGTTTACTGCAGGATTGAGGAACGTATCTTGCTCCACCTTTGACGGTCATGAGTATCCTCGGTGGAAGGCCATGATGAAGAAGCGACTCATGGCTATGGACAGCGAACTGTGGACCGTCACTGAGATTGGTCTTACCGATCTATGCAAGATGGTAGAGGCCGATGACATTCGCAAGTACACTCTACTGAACCTCACGGCAAAGGATGTCATCTGCTCCTGTTTGTCCCAAAATCAGTTCAGGAACGTCATGCACCTCAATCACGCGAAGCTAATCTGGGACCGGCTTTCTGAGGTCTATGAAGGTCATCGTACTCGACATGATCCTTGGTTTGAGGATTATAAGGAGTCTCTTAAAGAGATGAACTTTGCACCTGAATCGCCATCATCTTCACCATGCCTCATGGCAGGGGGTGCTAAGGTAACTAAATGCTACCTTTTTGAATCTAGTGATGATGAATCAGGTGATGAATTCGGCCACAACTATGTCAAACTCGCTTCCCTTGCCACTAAACAACAAAGTGCCTTGGAAAAGGTTCAAAAACATTCTTAGTAAGAGCGATGATATGTTGGGTGAAGAAATGGATCAGTCAAAAGCATTGGCTGAGAGTCTTCAGAGACTTCATTCCAAGTTTGACGCCCTTCAAGATCAACATAATGCTCTCTTTTCTGATCACGAGAAGCTTTCTTCTGAATGTCTTCAAAGAAAGCAAGATCTTGAAAAGATAAGAGTGGATTATGAAGATCTTCAGAAGGAGCGTGATTCATCACTGGCTCAACAAATCAGCTTTACACAAGAAAATTTTGTTTCTCCATGTCTGAAGTGCCTTGAACGTGAAACTATTAATTACTCATCTGAATGTTCAAATGCTTCAAATACTACAAATTCTTCATATGTCTCTGTTGTCACTAATTCCTCATCTAAGGACAATGCAAGTATCACTGATGATGCAGGGCTGAAGGAACTGTACATGACAGGGATGTACAAAAGCCTCAAAGGGCATCAGACATTATGTGATGTCCTCAAAAAGCAGATTCTGATCCGAAACGCTAGAAAAGAGGGTATTGGGTTCGAGAGGAAAATGAACGTTGATGGGTCATACTGGAAGCCTGAGCAGTACCCCAAAACCACATGGGTTGCTGCAAAGGAACCTTCAGTTGATCCATCCACCTTATCTGGCTTCACTTGTGCTAACCCTATTATCATTGATGAATCCTTTGATGCAAACTATAAACTATACGTTTAAGAATCAGAATGGTGAAGTGTTTGCCAGGTATATTGGTACTAACTGCAGGAATGGACCACCTATGAAGAAGATCTGGGTACCTAAGCAGTATATTGAGAATCTTCCTGTGAATGTCATCATGACACCACCAAGGAAGAAGACAAACCCCACACCTATGGCTTCATATGGCCCAAAGGCTTCATACAAATACAGGACTCACCTGAGTCACCCAAACGCCAATGTTTTGCAGGGAAACCATACTCAGACTTATGAATATGAGCGTGTGTCTTCAAACCGCTATGTTCATAGAACTAAGAACTTTTCTGCTTATTCATATGAGTTCCACTCTTCTCCTGCCAGGCTATTTGCTAGGGCTCCAAAGCCAAAATTCTCAGATGCTGCACTTAGACTCATTGCTTCTAAGCCACCCCTGAAGATGTGGGTGGTGAAGAAGAATTAACTTTCTTTTGCAGAGAAAGGTCTCCAGCCTGAAATCAAAGGCGTCCGATAATATTGCTGGGGACCTAAAACACATTGTGGGACGCAAGATAAAAAGCCCAAATGATCTTACTATGTATTTCACATCTGAATCACTTGCCAGTCATACTATGATTCCTAACCTTGATCTAAGCTTTGATAATCCTCTTGTGCGTCAAATGCTTTTGCTTCACAACACTCTTTGTGAAGCCTATCCTCCTAACTGCACTGTAGGGTACTACACCTCATGCGATAGAATGGATTATGGACAGCGGATGCACCAACCACATGACTGGTGATCAAAGTCTTCTCATGGACTCAACCTTACGTCCATGTGATAAAAGTCACATCACATTTGCTGACACTGGTAAAAGCAAGGTATTGGGCCTAGGTAGAGTTGCAATCGCAAGGGATCAGCACATGGACAAAGTAATGCTTGTTTAATCCCTTGGTTTCAACTTAATTTCTGTCTCAATGCTTTGTGACTTAAACATGATTGTGCTGTTTGGAAAATATCGTTGCCTTGTACTAATGGAATCTGACAAGTCTCTAATCTTCGAAGGGTACAGGAAAGATGATCTGTACATGGTAGATTTCTCAGCATGACCACAGATGGTTGTATGTCTTCTAGCCAGGTCTTTAGAGTGCTGGCAGTGGCATCGGAGGCTAGGGCATGCTGGCATGAGGAACCTACACACTCTCGCCAAGAAGAAGCACGTCATTGGCATCGAAGACGTCAAGTTCATGAAAGATCATCTATGTGGTGCTTGTGAAGCTGGGAAGATGACAAGGGCCAAGCATCCCTCGAAGACAATCATGACTACATCTCGACCTTTTGAGTTGCTCCACGTGGACTTGTTTGGTCCCACTCACTACTCTACTCTCACTGCTACTTCTTGTCTCTATGGTTTCGTTATTCTTGATGATTATTCAAGATACACTTGGGTGCACATAATTCTCTTCAAGACTGAAGTGCAGGATGTCTTCAAATGCTTCGCCAACCACGCCATGAACAACTATGGCATCAAGATCAAGCACATTAGGAGTGACAACGGCATAGAATTCAAGAACACAGGCCTCGACCTCTATCTTGACACCTTAGGCATCACTCATGAGTTTTCTGCTCCTTACACACCTCAGCAGAATGGCATCGTGGAGCGCAAGAACAGAACCCTTATTGAGATGGCTCGAACGATGCTTGACGAATACAAGACTCCAAGAAAATTCTGGCTTGAAGCCATTGATACTGCATGTCATGTCATCAACCGTGTTTATCTTCACAAGCTTCTGAAGAAAACATCCTATGAGCTCCTAACTGGTAAGAAGCCAAACGTAAGCTACTTCAGAGTATTTGGTGCTAGGTGCTGGATCAAGGATCCACATCACACTTCAAAATTTGCACCGAAAGCACATGAAGGTTTTACGCTTGGTTATGGAAAGGACTGGCACTCCTACAGAGTCTTCAACCTCTTTTACTATAAAGTGGTTGAAACTGTGGATGTGCGGTTCGATGAAACTAACGGCTTGCAAAGAGAGCACCTGCCAAATGTGCTAGATGAAGTACCTACCAGTGAAGCAATCAAGCTAATGGGAACAGGAGAGATCATACCATCAGATGCCCAACCTGAAGAGGAACTCATTATTTCTGCACCTGATCAACCTGAAGACATTGCTCAGCCAGAAGACAATCCTCCAAATGATGACAATGTTCAGCAGGAGCAAAATCTTCGTCCAGTTCATCCTCGTGTTGCAAATGAAGTACAAATTGAGAAGATAATCGATAGCATCAATGCACCTAGTCCACTCACTCGTTCAAGAGCAACACAGCTAGCAAATTTCTGTGGGCACTTTGCATTTGTCTCAATCTCTGAACCCAAGAAAGTTGCTGAAGCCTTCATGGAACCTGAATGGATTCAAGCTATGCAAGAAGAGCTTCAACAGTTTGAGCTGAACAATGTGTGGGAATTAGTCAAGCGTCCTGATCCGCGCAAGCACAACATAATAGGCACAAAATGGATATATCGCAACAAACAAGACGAGCATGGTCAAGTAGTTAGAAACAAAGCACGGCTCGTTGCTCAAGGATACACACAAGTTGAAGGAATTGACTTTGATGAAACATTTGCTCCAGTGGCTAGGCTTGAAGCGATTCGCATATTGCTAGCCTACGCAAATCATCATAACATCCTTTTGTATCAAATGGATGTGAAAAGTGCCTATCTCAATGGAAAGATTGAAGAAGAAGTATATGTTGCACAACCGCCTGGCTTTGAAGACCCAGAACATCCTGATATGGTATACAAGCTCAACAAGGCACTGTATGGCCTCAAACAAGCCGCTCGTGCTTGGTATAACACACTCAAAGACTTCCAGAAGAGCAAAGGCTTCAACCCTGGTTCTCTAGATCCCACTCTCTTCACGAAGACATATGATGGTGAACTATTTGTGTGCCAAATCTATGTGGATGACATTATCTTCGGTTGCACCAACAAGAAAGACAGTTTGTTCAAGCGCAATTACCAGTTTGCCAAAAACTCAGCTGCTACAAACAAGAAGGATCTGGGGCTTGACTTCAACCCTGGTCCCTCTGTACCTCGGGATGATGGCACCCGTGAAGCCAATGAAAACAGAATTGGCCCCTTCTACAACCTGGCTGGCCTCATCACTCACATTACTGTTCGTGGTGCCAAAGTGGATCATTCTGATGATGATGATGCTGACACTGATGAAGCTCCATGTCGTGGGAAACGAACACCTATGGGGCAGGGCCCCTTCTGGTCCGGCAAGGGAGCGGAGGGCGCACGAAGAGCAGATCGAGGCGAAGTACGCGAGGGATTTTACCCAGCTTCGGAGCTCTCCGGAGAGATAAAACTCCTACTGCTGCTTTGTGTTTCTATTCTGTTCTTGCTCGAGAGCGTGTGTGTGTTGTAGTTTCGAATGAGTCGAACCCCTTCTACGTGCGCATGGGCCTCCTTTTTATAGTCTAAAGGGGTCACCGACAGGTGGCAGCATAGAGAGAGGGGTAAAAAAGTAAAAACAGGGGTTGGTACAACCGCTACCAACAGTGCCCCCTACCTAACTCTGACGGCAGGGGACAAGGGCATTTAATGCCCGTCCGGTTGCCTAAACAGTGCAAGAAACGACCGTTAGGGGCGCCACCGATCGCCACGATGGCCTTCTAGTCATCTTCACTTGGCACCTCGCACCGCCTGGCTGCACAGCTACCCGCCACGTGCACCAGGAGCGATCCTGCGGCGACACGTCGTCGGATGCGCTGGAGCGTGGGCGCAGAGTGGTGGCTTTGCCGCGGCAAGCGCCTTGCCGCGGTCGCCGTCTTGTCGCACCCGCAAGCTTGTCGCTCGCCGTGCCTTGCCGGGACGCGCGGTGTGTCACGGCAAGTCTCTTAAAATGCCTTGGTTGGCCTTCCCGGCAAGCTCCTCTTGTCGGGGTCTTGTCCTTCCCAGCAAACTCCTCTTGCCGGGACTCTGTCTTCTCAGTTAAACACTTTGTTCTTGAATGGCAGTAATAGGAATAGCGAAGGATCTTGGCGGACGCCCGGCAAGCCTTGCCACGGGACGCTGCGACTGCCCGTGCACAAGTTCGGGATACTAAGGTACCCCTACTTTAGTACACCGACAGGAGCCCCCGGGCCTGGGCCATACACGGTGCCGAGCGCTGTTGGGCCTGGCCCAAAACAGGGCACGGGCACACGCGGCCTGGGTCCACACTAAATCGACCAGATCCACCGCGCCCTCCGTAGAACGCAAGACGCCAAAACGCGGCGTCGTGGGAGAGATCGTGGGCAATTCTTTAATCGGGAAAGGCGAACGCTCACGCCTCCCTGTTTATAAGCAGAGGAAACAGAGCCGTTCCCCCACCTTCGCCACTTGCAGTATCTTCCTCCGAAAGCTCCGCCGCTCTCCTCAAGCCGAAAGAGACCAGTGCTCCGCCGCCCGTCGCTGCCGTCGCCCTCAACACTTCCGCGATCCCCCGCCACTTCCGCCATGGCTCCGAAGACCGGCAAGAGCACAAAGTCGAGCATAAAGTTGGCCGAGGCGTTGCGGCTTGAGGCGCTGCGCAAGGAGCGAGTGCTTTTCCCCCCCGAGCTCACCCCGAAGGCGCTGCGGGAGAGTTTTACCTCTTTTGGTCGACGGAGACGCGGGCGCATCCGCGCACGCCGGTGCTCTCCGCCGAAGCTTCCACTTCGAAGCGGTGCCCAAAAGGGTACTATTTCTTTCCGGTGTTCTTCTATTGTGGGCTCTGCCCACCTTTTTCTGATTTCCTCTGCGACATCATGAATACCTACGGGTTTCATCTTCTTGATTTCACCCCAACGCCGCTCGACAATGGCGGTTTCAGACACTCTGCAAGAACTTCGTTGGTATCCACCCAAATGTTGCTCTTTTTCGCCACTATTTCACCCCCCGAGCCGAGAAAGGAGAGCCATTGGCTGGCGGAATCGCCTGGACCTCACGAATCGGCATGAAGGAGGTGTATCTGGGGGGCGAGCTCCGCAGCAAGTGGGATGAGTGGAGGGCGGAGTGGTGCTGGATCGCTGACGCCAATCCGCAGCCATTCACCAACCTGTGCCAGACCCGGGTAGTGCGCGGCGGTGATTGGAGCGCTCTGTCGCCGGATGACGCCAAGCTGAAGATCGCCACCACCCGAATCCTGCGGCTCTGGCTTGCCGGGCTCACAAGCAGGGCCGTGGCGCGGACTTCGCCGTCCGCGACGCTCTCTGCGAAGAGGGGAGGCCCGCCTGGCTGTTTGGCGGCCCGGCGGATATCATGAGGCTGCGCCCAGGCCTCAACTTCAACTTCACGGTTCTGGAGCTTGACGGGATGCTCAAGGAGCTGTTCAAGCATGACGCCAACCATCCAGAGTGGTTTAGGCTGCCGCAGGGCGTCATCCCTCTGTGCAACAACTCCCAGCGTGATCGCATCTGTGCAATGATGCCGGAGTGCGATTCGCACGGGATAAGCCCAACTTGGATGGATCCCGCCGACGACATCGTGCGGCAATTCTTCGATGGCTTGGTGGAGGTGGTAGTCCACGCCGACGAGCAGAGGCTCCTCACCCGCGACACCACCGACGACGAGATGCGGTACATCGCCACCAGGGCCGAAGAGGCGGCAGCAGCCGCTGCAGCGGGCGAATTTGGCTTCACGTTGGAGGAGGCAGAGGCGGCCGAGGTGGCAAGCCTTGCCGACCGGGAAGACCTTGCCGGAGGGGTCGTTGGCGAGGGGGAGCCCAAAGCTGAAACGAGCGAGCCCGCCGAGGGCGCGAGCGGCCAGCCGTATTCAAGCAGCTTGCCGCAGGCGGAGCTCCCAGCACAGCCCCAATTTCAACCAAGAAGGCGTCTCCGTCGAGCTGGAGATATAGCAGGGCGGCAGGCAGGCCAACAGCCGCAGCGCCGTGGGACACGCTCCACCGCTGCAGTACTGCTTGCAGCTGAGCATCTCAGCCGCAGCCGACAACCGAGGCGGATCTTCCGGCCGCCACGCCGACTGCCAGAGCTCCCGCAACGTCGAAGGGAGCCTAATCCTCAGCCACACCGCACAGAAAGGGTACCAGACTTCGACCTCTCTGCGCTGAGCTCCGACGAGGATGAAGAAGAGGAGGAGGAGTAAGACTTTTCCCTTGTTGTACTTGTATTTCTTCAATCTTTGTTATTTCCTGTCTTGCATCTGATCTACTTCTCCCTGAATCCCTATTCCATTTTAGGACTCTGGCCGAGAGAGCGGCGAAGAGGGCCAAGGTCCCTGTGGTTGTCATCGAGGACGATCCTGCTGTGATGGCAGAAGACACGTCCGAGACCACCTTGACGGACCCGGTTCCATCTCCTCGCAGCAGTCCCCAGCACAGCCCCCAGCGTAAGTGTTTGGTTCACTTCCTGTTGTCAGGCGGGCATGGGTCCTTTTTCTTTTGCTGACATCTTGATTGTTGATTTATTTGTGTAGGAGCAGAATAGGCCCATCAGGAGCAACCAGAAGCCGCGCCGGAGGTGCTGTCTACTTCAACTACGCCGCAAAGGGGCGATTCTCCGACAAGGGAGCGTTCCCCGGCAAGGGAGTGGTCCCCGGCAAGGGGCAGTTCCCCGGCGAGGGACGGGACCAGTGACCCTCCGGTGGTGGAGCCCATGGTCACGGAGCCCAGCACAGGTAACCCACCTTGTCGGAAATTTTCCCCTGGGTTTTTCTTCTTCTGATCTTCTTTTTGGATCTCTGCTTGACTTTTTCCTTCCTCTTCCTGTCCTCAGATCCCTCTCCCACCGACCCGATGGAGACTGAGGCCACCGGCGAGGAAGGCGCACGCGGCGACACTAAACACGTCGCTGCTGACGAGGAAGAAGCCGGCGCTGACGAACCCGCCGACGAAGAAGCCGCCAAGGCTCGGGCGCAGAGGCTGGCGGAAGTCCAGCGATCGATTGACGACCCGGAGGGCGCAGGAGCGCAAGGCGCCACACCCCTCCGCTGGCTGATGCAGCGCCGAAGCCCGAGGAGCCCCAGCCAGCACCTACTTGAAGGCCGGGGCGTATACATCAAGCTTCCTGGGCGGCCAAGCTCCAGGCGCCCGGTTGAAGGAGAGGAGTTTGACGGGAAGTACTCGCCTCATTGGCTGGCAAGTGGTTGACGCATACTAAGCAGCAGCGCGGCGAAGTCCAAGAGGAGCAGCTACTCAAAGTTGGTGTCACTCTATCACGCCGGCAAGCGAAGCTTGAGTCTCGGAAGCGCTTGTCGCGCTGGTGGGAGCGACATAGAGAAGCATGCGGAGGAGCTCCTGTAACTGCAACCAGAGGCCCTCCACCATTGCTGAGGAGAGGGCGAGCCTGCGTCGGCGAGAAGGCGTTCATCCTCGAAAAGGCTGAAGCCGAAGAGCAGCAGAGGCTCGCCGCCGAGGAGTTGTCCAGACGGGAAGGTGAGCTGACACAGAAAAAGGTTAACTTGGACATCCACGAGGAGGATCTCGCTGCCCGGGAACAATCAATTGGCGGGGCGCTCAAGGAAGCGAAGGATGCTGCCGCAGCTGCCGAGGCCCATGGCGATCTGCAAGTTCAACTTGCCGACAAGATCAAGGAACTGAACGCCGCCAAGGACTCGAGCGCTGATCTGGAGCTGAAGCTGGCCACATTGACGGAGATGCTGGACGCCGCCAAGAGGCGAGAGGATGACTTGAAGAAAGAGGTCAAGGGAACCGAGGAGCTGCTGATGAGGGATGCCGAGACTCAGAACACCTTCAAGGCCACGGTGGAGCTCTGGACGGAGGGCCTCGTCAACATCGCTGCAGCCATCGACGAGGAGCTGGCGGAACTGGACTTGGCGGGCTTCGGGTACTCCATTGACGAAAATCTCCAGCCCAGCGCCAACCTTACTCTTTTCTTCAAGGGCGTGGTGACGGCCCTCCAGCAACTCCGTGAAAGGATCCCGAAGAAGCTGGCGGACGAGTCGCGTGCAATCTGCGCCAAGGTCTTGGAGAAGGTGTTGGTAAAGATACTCTTCCGCAATCCGGGCCTCGACCTCACCCGCGTCCTCAAGAAGCTGCCGGCGGGTGCTGATCTTGAAGAACTCAAAGCCATTGTCGCACCCATCATGGACATAGTGAATGAGGTCAGGAGGGTTGACGACGAGCGCGTGGATTAGGCCACCCTTCTTCTCCCTTCCTTGTCGCTGTTTATTTAAGTTATGAGAACAATTTAGTCAGTGCCGCAACAAGTTACTTTTGTAATATAACTTTATTCTGGGCAATGCTTGCTATGCTATCTCCTTTACTTGGTCCTTTTCTTTGTATGTTTTTACCCTACGCTTTTAGGGAACTTGCCGGCAAGGGCATCGCTTGCATGCGAAAGTGCCGAAAAGTCGAACATCAACAGCTCGCCCGGCGTGCCGCTCCGCAAGAAAAACCTTGCCGCAACTAGTTGCAGCACACTTAAGTTATTGAGCGGACTCGAAAGAAAGTAAGGGCGCAACTATGTACGAGGAGGTTCCTCCGCGCACAGGTTTTCCATACAAAGCACAGTCGTTCAAGGAGGATAGCTTAAAATTTTAAGAACTGATCATGCTCAAACTTTGGCAACTTAGCTTTTTTTTGTCGTCTGTGTCCCGGCAAGGCCATACTTCTTTGAACGACGCCCGGTCCACACCTTTATCCTCTCCTCCCCGTGAACTTGTGGGCGAAGGAACCTTCTTTTTGAGAAAAAGAAAGAAGAGAAAATAATGGTATGGGGCCTTAAGGCTCGTTATTGCTTACCGGGGGCAAGTGCTGCACAAAGTGTCAGATAAAACATGCAAAAAAGAAAGAATGCATGAAATTTGACAAGATGTGCGAAGCACATGAACTTTATTTATGCACGGGATCTGCGCCCGGCTTTGTACACAGGGTTACATGCAACAGCGGCAAGGCTTGTACAAAAGGTGGTTGCCGGAACAGGTTCCGGCAACCGCGCCTTATGGGTAAAACTTACGAAGATGCTCTATGTTCCAGGAGTTGCTCACCGGAAAGCCATCTTCGGTCTCAAGGCGGACAGCGCCAGGCCTAGTGACTCGTTTCACCCGATAAGGGCCTTCCCACTTCGGCGTCAACTTGTTGGAATTCTTGGCGGATTGAACGCGCCGAAGAACAAGGTCGCCTTCCTCGAAGCTTCCGCATTAACTTTATGGCTATGGTAAGCGGCGCAAAAGCTTGTCGGTAGCGAGCAGCTCGTCTGACAAGAGCTGAAGACGATCTTCCTCGAGGAGCAGCACGCCATCTTGCCGCAGCTGCTCTTGCTCAAGCTCATCATAAGCGAGCACTCGAGGCGATCCATATACGAAGTTCCGTGGGGAGAACTGCTTCGCCCATAGACTAGAGCAAAAGGTGTCCGCCGTGGCTCGATTTGGTGTCGCCCCGATCGACAAAAGAACCACCGGCAGCTCCTCGATCCAATTTCTTCCGCGACTTGCGCTGCTCGTCGAAAGTTCGTCTTGAGCCCGCGCAGCACTTCAGCGTTGCCCTCTCCGCTTGACCGTTGCTTCTGGGTGAGCAATGAAGCGGCAGATCTTGGCGCCAAGATCTTGGACGACCGCATGAAGGTGCGGCTCGTGAATTGTGTGCCATTGTCGGTGATGATCCCGTTAGGGACTCTAAACGGCAAACAATCGACCTAAAGAACTTGACTCGACCGTCTTGTCACCTTCCTCACTTCTTCCACTTCAGCCACTTTGTGAACTTGTCGATTGCAACGCATAAGTACTCAAAGCCCCGACAGCTTCGTGGAAAGGGGCCGAGGATGTCGAGCCCCGGACCAAAAATGGCGTGATAAAGGGATTGTTTGGAGAGCTTGAGCTGGTTGATGTATCTGCTGGAGTGGAACTAGCACGCTTGCACTTGGTTACTTGTGCAGCAGCATCCTCGGAGGGCTGTCGCCGAAAGAAACCTTGCCGAAGGCCTTGCCGCAAGTGCTCTTGCGCCAATGTGGTGACGACATATGCCTCCATGTATCTCCGCCAACAGCTCTCGTCCATCTTCCCGGAAATGCACTTCAATTTCGCTCCGCTGAATCTTCTTCAGACAAAGATGTCATCGACAAACCGGTACATACTTGATTGCCGGCTACTCTCTCCGCTTCTTCTTGCTCTTCGCGAAGTTCTCCTGTTTGAAGGAAATGGACGATCTGCTGTGCCCATGCCGGAGCTTGTGGCTCAACGACAAGGACTAAAGGCGGAAATGCTGCTGCGGGAACATCTGCTTCTATGGCAAGAATCTGTGATTCGGCCGGAGCGTGATGCTCCCCGGCAAGCGTGTCGGGACACAGCTTGTCGGGAGCGTCTGCTTCAACGAAACAAACCCTAGGGCTTGTCGGAGCATACTGCTCCTCAGCACTCTTTGTGTTGATTTTCGGGACCTTCTTGACGGCGGCTTCGGGGAGCTCTGCCGGAAAGTAGTCGCCAGTAACCAACTTCCTCTTCTTGCTCTGTCCAGTTGATGGTGTTGCAGAAGGTTGAGTCAGCTTGAGCACAAAAATTCCTGGTTCCACAGGTAACTTGAGTGCGGCGCACTTTGTCAGGCCGTCTGCAATGTCATTTTGGGCTCTTGGAACGTGTTCCATCTGCAGGCCATCAAAATGTTCTTCTAGCTTCCTCACTTCATCAAAATGTAGGCTTCCATCAACGGACTCTGATAATCTTTGTTTACTTGACGGACAACAAGCTGCGAGTCACCCCTGACAATGAGCTTCTTGATCCCAAGGTCCACGGCGATCCTGAGTCCGGCAAGCAAGCCTTCATACTCTGCAGTATTGTTTGTTGCTTCTTCCTTGGGAAAGTGCATCTAGACCACGTACTTGAGGTGCTCTCCGGTGGGTGCGACGAGTAGTACGCCCGCACCGGTGCCTTGCAGCGAAAAGGCACCATCAAAGTACATGATCCATTCTTTGTTCGCTTCCTTGACGGGGATGCTCCTCTCCGGAGTTTCTTCATCGTGTTGGCGCCCATTCTGCTATGAATTCTGCCAATGCTTGGGTCTCGATAGTTGAAGTGCTCTCAAACTTGAGGCCAAAGCTTGACAATTCCAAAGGCCCACTGACAATCCCGCCTGCTGCTTCGGATTCGCAATATCCTCTTCAACGGAAAGCGAGTGACAACTGTGATCTCATGTGCTTGAAAGTAATGGCGCAGCTTCCTCGAGGCCATGAGAAGGCCGAAAAGCAACTTCTGCACTCCAGAGTACCTTGATCTAGCCCCCTGCAGAAGGGAACTGACAAAATACACTGGGCGCTGCACCATCTTCTTTTTTTTTCTTCCTGTGGCTGCACAGATCCATCCTTGTCGGGACCAGAGCTTGTCGGGGAAGCCCCTTGCTTGTCGCTGGACTCGCTTGCCGTGGTCGCTGGCTCATCATCCGCCTCCCTCTCTGCTACTAACGCAGCACTAACCACTTGATTGGTTGCTGCTAGGTATAGCAGCAACTTCTCTTGTGGCTTAGGTGCGACAAGTATTGGAGTGGAGGACAGGTATCTCTTCAAATCCTGGAGCGCAGCCTCCGCTTCTAGAGTCCATTTCATTGGACCTGCCTTTTTCAAAATTTTGAAAAATGGCAGGGCGCGCTCAGCAGACTTAGACATGAACCTACTGAGAGCAGCAACATAGCCGGCAAGTCTTCGCACATCCTTGACGTGCTTCGGTGCTTCGATCTGCTCAATGGCCTTGTGTCGGGATTGGCTTCGATCCCCCGCTGAGACACAAAGAATCCCATAAGCTTGCCGGAAGGAACTCCAAACACGCACTTCTCGGGATTCAACTTGAGATTGATCTTGCGCAGATTTGCAAAAGTCTCGTCCAGATCTTGGATCAAAGTTTCTTTGTCCTTGCTCTTGACCACTATGTCATCCATGTAAGATTCTACATTTCTGTGTAGCTGTGGCTCAAAAGCATGACTGACTACCCTTGCAAATGATGAACCAGCATTCTTTAGTCCGAAAGGCATCCGTACAAAGCAGTATGTGCCACATGGAGTAATGAATGCGGTTTTCTCTTCATCCTCTTCCGCCATGAAGATCTGATGATATCCTGAATATGCATCAAGGAATGAAAGCAGATCACATCCTGCCGTGGAGTCGACAATCTGGTCAATGCGCAGCAAGGGAAATGGATCCTTGGGACAAGCTTTATTAACATCGCTGAAGTCAATACAAAGCCTCCACTTCCGCTTGCTTTGTGCACGACTCACCGGATTGGCTAACCACGCTGGATGGAGTAGTCCCTGACCAGGCCCGCCGCTTCTAATTTCTTGATCTCCTCTCGCAATGAACTCTTGGCGTTTACGCTTGTTTTCGACTCGCTGACGGCCGCCATGAGGGGGCAGACGGCAAGGTGGTGCTCAATTACTTTCCGAACACCGATGTCGATGGTTGCCATGCAAACCATCGACATTCGCCCACAGAAAGCAACGAGCCGCTTCCTATTTAGGGTCAAGCTGGCACCGATGGTGAAGGTACCACCAAGGCCGCCCTCCTTGGCGCCACTTTCTTGGTCTCGTGAAGCTGTCTTTGCCTTCTTGCACTTGCGGTGGAGCTCGATGAAAGGCCCTCGACGGTAGCGCAGCACCAAGAGGTGCGCTTGCCGGAGTGGGCATCGAGCTACTCTTGCCGGACTTGGTCTTCTTCTTCCCCGGAGATTCAGCCGCAAGTGGTTTATGCTTCGCCGCGCTGCCGCTTCCCAGAGATCTTGTCGGCACAGATAAGTGCATCTTTCTTGTCGCCATGGACAGAAATGACACTTATCGGACCGGCATCTTCAAAGACGCTTGTAGGCGTAATGAGAGGCTGCCATGAACTTGGCAAGCGCCGACGGCCAAGTATCCCATTGTAGGGCAATGGGAAATCAGCAACGCCAAATGTGACAATCTTCGTCCTGAATTCAGCTCGCTGCCAAACGTTACTAGCAGCAGTGATTTTCCCTTTGGCTTGCTCCTTCCCGGTTGATTCTTGAAAGGTGCCGTTTCTTCGAGCTCATTGCCGGGATCCGAGCTTGAGCACCGCGAAGTGATCAGATTCAGGCCGCCTCGCCAAACCAGCATCTTCGTGACCTTGAGGTTGCGGATTGTTGGCGAAACCAACATCGGCAAGCACCCGACCGCAGTTATGCGATCAAGGTGATCCTCAACGTCGAAGATGATGGGCGTGCTGGACCACTTCAGAGGCTTGCGCGACTCAACGGACGGTTCTGCTGCGTTCACTTCCCGCACCCACTGTTTGAGTTGGCGGTGCGAAATGTGAAGAAAAGCACCGCCGTCAATGCACAAAACCTCTGTTGCCTTCTGAAACTCTTGCTCGTTGGCCTCATCTTCATCCATCTCTTCATCTTTGTCCTCATCTTCGTCCTTGTCACGGCCGCGGGGAGGCCTGTCTCCTTGCCGCTGTTTGGCCTTGCCGCGACGCCCCTCCTGTATGGACGCTTCTCGCCGATCCTCCGCCACCTTCCTCGGCCTTCTCCTTGTCGCGCACTCAGATTCAGCTTCTTCGCAGCTCTACGAGCTGCTCAACCTTCTTGCAGCCTGGAGGTCATGGCCCTTGGTGCGGTGGATCTTGCAAGATCGCTTGTCGGAGCCGTCCTGCTTGTCGGCGGCCACCACAGCCTCGCTGGAGTCACGAGCTTTAGCCTTCTCGGCGCCACCTCCATTGCCGGACTGCTCGACAACGAGCACATCCTGCTTTTCTTCGCTATTCCGCCCGGTTCCTCTTTGCCGGGCGGCATCCTCACCGCCGATCCTCCCGCTCCGTGCATTCTCTCCGGGAGTTTCTCCTCCTCAAGACGCGCACATTTGTCGCCAGAGCATATAGGTCGCCGACATCTCTGATTTTGCACATCGCATCTCTCATCATCCTGGCGTTACGCACGCTCGATGGAACGACCGATAACCGCGCAGGTGGACATCCGGGATGTTACGCTGCACCGGGCTGAATCTTCAGATGTACTTGCGCAGGGTTCTCCTTCCTTCCGGGCGCAGCAGATGAAGGTCGCCTGTGGCCACGGGTTTGTGGTCACCGTGAAGGCGCCGACAAACCGATGGCACAGTCCGCCCACGAAGAGATGGAGTCGCCGCAAGTGCATGAGCCAAGATCCGACGCTGGGCTTGAGCACCAGCGGGAAGTAGTTGGCGAGATCTTCGCCGCACTTCCCCAGCAGCCTCGCACCGCGATGGTGTAGACGCCGAGAACTCTAACGGATGTATCCCGCCGCCGCATTTCTCGGCACGCCCGCTTGAAGTTCTTGGTATCGGGCCATCGACTCGCCGCAGCTCAAGGGTGAACGCAGGGCAACTGTCGTGGGGAACGAGCACCTATGGGGCAGGGCCCCTTTTTGGTCCGGCAAGGGAGCGGAGGGCGCGCGCAGAGCAGATCGTGGCGAGAGCACGCGGGGGATTTTACCCAGCTTCGGAGCTCTCCGGAGAGATAAAACTCCTACTGCTGCTTTGTGTTTGTATTCTGTTCTTACTCAAGGATATGGGTGTGCTATGGCTTCGAATGAGTCGAAAAACCGAACCCCTTCTACGTGCGCATGGGCCACCTTTTTATAGGCTAAAGGGGTCACCGACAGTTGGCAACGTAGAAAGAGGGGTAAAAGAGTAAAAACACGGGTTGGTACAACCTCTACCAAAAGTGCCCCCTACCTAACTCTGACGGCAGGGGACAAGGGCATTTAATGCTCGTCTGGTCGCTCAAACAGTGTAGGAAACGACCGTTAGGGGCGCCACCGATCGCCACGATGGCCTCCTTGTCATCTTCGTTTGCCACCGCACCGCTAGCTGCACAATACCGCCACGCGCCCTCGGATGGTCCCGCGACACGTCGTCGGATGCGCCGGAGCTCGCGCAGTGGTGGCCTTGCCGCGACAAGCAACTTGCCGCGCCGTCGCCTTGTCGTGACTCGCAAGCTTGCCGCTGCTGAGTCTTGCCGGACGCGCGAGCGCCGCGCAAGTTTTCTGAAGTGCCTTGGTTGGCCTTCCCGCAAGCTCCTCTTGCCGGGTCTTGTCCTTCCGGCAAGCTCCTCTTATGGGTTCTGCTTTCTCGCCTAACACTTTGTTCTTGAATGGCAGAATAGGAATAGCAGATGATCTTGGCGACGCCTCGCAAGCCTTACCGCTGACGCCGGCGATCGCTTGCAGACAAGTTCGGGTACTAAGGTACCCTACTTTAGTACACCGGCAGAGCCCCTCGCCTGGGCCATACACGGTGCCGAAGCGCTGTTGGGCCAGCCCAAAACAGGGCACGGGCACGCGCGGCCTGGGTCCAAACCAAATCCACTCCATATCCACCGCGCTCCCCCGTAATGGCACGCGCCAATCGTGGCGTCGTGGGAGAGATCATGGGCAATTCTTAAATCCTGGAAATGCGTAACGTTCGCCTTGGCTCTACATCCCCGCCACGCGGCTCCCATGCGCTTGGGGTCGTGGACGGTGGAAGTGGGAAACTGGGCCGTTGCGAGCAGAGGCAGCGGGTCGGCCCCAACTCCCTGCTCTTCCCGTGCCCTGATTCGCTGAGCGGGGCGGTCGAGCCCCCACCTCGCCCCTTTAAGAAGAGCGGAGGGAGCGAGAAGCTCGCGACTGGCCATCTTCTCCTTTCTTCACCTTCGCCCCCTTTCTCTCATTCGCCATGGAGGAAGGGAACCCCGCCTCATCGCTGGCGGCGAGGGTCGCCGCCAGCAGCGATCCCTCCCTATCTCATCACGCCTGCAGGCAGAGCCAGCCACAAGGGGAAAAGGGAGGGGCGAGGTCGTGGACGAGGTCGAGGACGAGGTCGAGGCGCCGGGAAGAGGCGGACGGGCGGCGCGCCAACTCCGCCTCCGTGGCGTTCCTCTCCCCGGGGCGATCCATACAGGGACGCACCTTATGAAGTTTTTCGTCAGTTGCGCTGGCACCTCGTCACGCCTCGGGCTTCCAGCCCGCTTATGAAGCGATGGAGTTGGATCCACCCGAAGTCGCTGAGATTGCACATGAGGGGCAGGATCAACGCACGCGAGTCCGCTGCTGTATTCCCAGCCCCTAATGTGATGTATCTTGATCGTGGGTGGAAGACGTCACCAAGATCCACAACCTCGATGAGGGGTTTACCTCCATTTTAAGTTAATGGAGGGCGATCTCTCCGGCCAAAGCCTTCGAGGACTCCGCACTCAGCGGTGCTGCGTGGACAGCTCCTACGATAGCTGAAGGCCTCCTCGAGCGAGAGTGACGAGGAGGAGAGCGACAGCGACGACGAGGGTAGCGGGCGGCGGGATGGCGGGCCCGACCAGGTGTCGGGCGCCGCTTCGCAAGGCCACCGGGCGACCCCATCATCCGTGGTCGCCGGATCCTTGAACTCCCCGGTCGCTCTCGGGCGGCCGGGCGAGGGAAGGCTGAGGAAGGAAGAGGGCCAGCCATTGTCGGAGTACGAGGGCGAGTGCCTCGACAAAGATGCCGACGCCCCGCCGCCTGCCTTCGAGCCCCGCTTCGGCGCCGCTTATCACCGGGCCCAGCCTTTGGACGGCCCCGGATGTTCTTCTTGGTGTCTTCGCACCTGTAGCTCACCTAGGCGCCTTTGCCCTTTTCGCCTCCTTTTGACCTACTCTCCTAAAAAGAGGGACAGAAAGGGATTACGGCATCTTATCTTTTAATTTGTAAGCCTCCGCTACTTTAGCCGTGATCGAAAACGTAACTTTTTCATGTTTTTCATCCTCTCGACTGCACCCGAGTGGGATGTTTTTAATAAAAGGGATGCTTGCTATGTTATATCCTTTAATCAATTCCATCCCTTGTATGTTTTTACCCCACGCTTTTAGCGAACTTGTCGGCAAGAAGCACGCTTGTCAGCGAGCGCTGAGTGCGAACATCAAGAGCTCGCCGGGCGGTTGTTGCTTCCAAAGAAGAAACCTTGTCGGGCTAGTTGCAAGACACTTTCATTGTTGAGCGGACTCAAACAGATTTAGGGCTTAACTTAGCCATTTAGTCCCATTCCTCCGCGCATGTGTTTTCCATACAAGGCACGGTCGTTCAAGGAGTATAACTTAAAAAATTTAAAAACTTGATCATGCTCAAACTTTGGCAACTTAGCTTTTTTGTCGTCCGTGTCCCGGCAAGGCTGTTCTCCGCTTCTTCTTGCTCTTCGGGAAGTTCTCCTGTCTGAAGAAGAAGGATTTATCTTCGTGCTCCATGCCGGAGCTTGTGGCTCAACGACAAGGACTAAAGGCGCAATGTCCGCCAAGGGCACATCTGCCCACGGCAACAATCATGATTCCGCCGGAGCATGATGTTCCCCGCAAGCGTGTCGACACAGCTTTGTCGAGAGCGCTCGCTTAATGAAACAAGCCCTGGCTTGTCTGAGCAGAGTGCTCCTCGCCTTTTGTGCTGATCTAGCCCTCGCAAAAGGGAACCGACAGTAAACTGGCGCCGCACCATCTTCCTCTTGCGCCGCAAGAGGTCCATCTTTGCCGAACTGTAACTTGCCGGGGAAGCCCCCTGCTTGTCGCTGGACTCGCTTGCTGCAGCTGCTAGCTCATCATCCGCCTCCCTCTCCGCTAGTAACGCAGCACTAACCACTTGATTGGTTGCTGCCAGATATAGCATCAACTTCCCTTGTGGTTTAGGTGCGACAAGTGTTGGAGTGGAGGACAAATATTTCTTCGAGTCTTGCAGCGCAGCCTCCTGTGCCCATGCCGGAGCTTGTGGCTCAACGACAAGGACTAAAGGCGCAAATACTGCTACGGGAACATCCGCTTCTACGGCAAGAATTGAATCCTGCCAAGCGTGATGTTCCCCGCAAGCGTGTCGACACACGCTTGTTGGGAGCGCCCGCTTCAACAAAACAAACCCTAGGGCGGTCGAGCAGATCGCTTCCTCAAAGACTTTCTCGAAGTTGATCCCGGGACCTTCTTGACGGCGGCTTCAGGGAGCTCTGCCAGAAAGTAATCGCCAGTAACCAACTTCCTCTTCTTGCAAGCTTGGAGGTCGTGGCCCTTGGTGCGGTGGATCTTGCAAGATCGCTTGTCGAGCTATCCTCTTGCTTGTCGGCGGCTACCACGGCCTCGCCGAGTTACCAGCTTTGGCCTTCTCGAACCGCCCGTTGGGACTGCTCAACAACTAGCACATCCTTAGCTTTCTCTTTCTATTATTCCGCCTCAGCCCTCGCGGAGGGGCGCCCTCACCGTCGGATCCTTCGCTTCCCGCTTTCTCCCCGGGAGTCTCTCCTCTTCAAATTTCGCACACTTGACGCTAAAGCATGTAGCTCACGACATCTCCGATTTTGCACATCGCCATCTCTCTCATCTCGCGTTACGCACGTTTCGATGGAACGCTACCGATAACCGCGTAGGGTGGACGCTCGATGTTATGCCGCACTGGCTGAATCTCTCAGATGTACTTGCTCGGGGTTCTTCCTTCCTTCGGGCGAGCAGATGTAGATCGCTTCTCTCGGCCATGGGGTTTGTGGCCGCCTGTGAAGGCGCCGACAAACTGATGACACAGGTCCGCCCACGAAGAGATGGAGTTGTCCGGCAAGTGCATGGGCCAAGATTTGACGTTGTGATTGAGCACCAGCGGGAAGTAGTTGGTGAGGATCTTCTCGTCTCGCCCTCTGGCAGCCTACACTGCGATGGTGTAGACGCTGAGGAACTCTGACGGATGTATCCCGCCATCGCATTTCGGGGCTCGCTCGCTTGAAGTTCTGGTATCGCCATCGACTCTGCCGCAGCTCACGGTGAACGCAGGGCAACCTATCACAGACGGCAAGTCGCTCGTTCTTCGGGCGATGCATATCGACAAGGCCCAGCGCGCTGGTCGATTGACGCCGCTTTCTTCGACGCCGATGCGAAAAGTGAAGCGTTTTCATGTCGCCGTTTTGGAGAACTTGGCGCTGATCGCGGCGAAGCTCGTGGGTTTGACGACGCGGTGGAGTCGGTGTCGAGGTTGGCCCGGCGAAGTCGGCAATCTTGGCCTTCGGGCGGAGGTACGGTGGTGGCGCTTCAGCGTCTTTGTCGCGCCGGCTTGCGCCGGGCGCCTTGCCGGGCTTCGGCGCGCTGGTTGCCGGGCTTGTCGCCGCTGGCGGCCGATGAGGCTCGAATGGCGGCCTCCGCCGCCGATCTTGTCTCGGTGCCGAGGGTAATCTAGAAGCAGCCGGGTTCGCCAGCGCTTCCTCTCGAGTGTTGGGTGGCGGTGGCGAAGCGACGCGAGGTGCGGACATGCTCAAACTTCTAACAGGTTAGAAGGAGCAACATTCGCCCAGCGATCGCGATCGCGCTCGGCTGGCGTGTTGACGCGCTGGTTGCCTTGAGCGCCCCGCGACCCACCAGCTTGGCCTTGTTCCATCGCGAGTACGGTGCTAGGAGCACCGTGGCGTTGTTGATCCCGCACTCCGGAGGGGTGCGTGGATGCGACGCCGAACCTTGCGGGCCTTGTCCTTGACCTCGTGACGACGCGAGTCCCACCGCCGGGCGCCAGCTCCTCCGCCAAGCGCCCACCCCATCGCTCGCTTGTTCGTGGCGGCAGGATAGTCGCAGACGGAGCGACACCTCCAAGTCTTTCTTCGTGGCATGTCGATGTAGATGTTGATGTAGCGCAAGCAGACGCCGGATCGACACGCGACGACCGACGCCTCTACCGCACGCCAGATGTCGGGGAACGAGCACCTATGGGGCAGGGCCCCTTCTCGGTCCGGCAAGGGAGCGGAGGGCGCACGCAGAGCAGATCGAGGCGAAAGCACGCGGGGGATTTTACCCAGCTTCGGAGCTCTCCGGAGAGATAAAACTCCTACTGCTGCTTTGTGTTTGTATTCTGTTCTTACTCAAGAATATGGGTGTGCTGTGGCTTCGAATGAGTCGAAAACCGAACCCGTTCTACGTGCGCATGGGCCTCCTTTTTATAGGCTAAAGGGGTCACCGACAGGTGGCAGCGTAGAAAGAGGGGTAAAAGAGTAAAACGCGGGTTGGTACAATCACATTAACAAAGGCTCCCCTACCTAACTCGACGCAGGGGACAAGGGCATTTAATGCCCGTCCGGTCGCTCAAACAAAGGTAGGAAACGACCGCTAGGGCGCCACCGACGCCACGATGGCCTCCTTGTCATCTTCGCTTGCCACCAAGACCGCTAGGTGGCAGCCTTGCCTCGGCAAGTGCCTTGCCGTGGCCGTCGTCTTGTCGCACCCGCAAGCTTGTCGCTGCTGAGTCTTGCCGACACGCGAGCGTCCGCGCAAGTTTTCTCAAGTGCCTTGTTATTCTTCCCGCAAGCTCCTCTTGCCGGGTCTTATCCTTCCCGCAAGCTCCTCTTGCCGGTTCTGCCTTCTCAGCTAACACTTTGTTCTTGAATGGTAGTAAATAGGAATAGCAGAGGATCTTGGCGACGCCCGCAAGCCTTGCCGCTGAACGCTGGCGATCGCCTGCAGACAAGTTCGGGTACTAAGGTACCCTACTTTAGTACACCGACAAAGAACTCATCACAGACGCAAGTCGCTCGTTCCCCGGCGATGCATATCAACAAAGGCCCAGCGCAGGCTGATATGATCGACGCCGCTTCTTCTTCGACGCTCGATGCGAGTACGACCGTCTTCGTGTCTTCGTTGTTGGAGAACTTGGCATTGATTGCGGCGAGCTCGCTTGTCCGACGACGTGGTGGAGTCGGTGTCGAGGTTGGCCCGGCGATTCAGCGATCTTGGCCTTCGGGGCGGGGAGTGCACGGTGGTGGCACCCCCAGCGGTCTTGTCGGCGTCGGCTTGCGCCTGGGCGTCTTGCCGGGGCATCGATGTGCTCGGTTGCCGGGTTTAGCGCCGCTAAGTTAAACCGGCGAGGCTCGAATGGTGGCCTCCACCGCCGATCTTGTCTCGGTGCCGAGGGTAATCCAGAAGCAGCCGGGCTCGCCGCTGCTTCCTCCGGAGTCTTGGGTGGTGGTGGCGAGCGACGCGAGGTGCGGGATATGCTCAGACTTCTAACAGTGTTGGAAGGAGCAACATCTCGCCCAGCGACCGCATCGCGCCGTGCGGCGCAAGTTGACGTGTATGTTGGCCTTGAGCGTCCCGCGACCCACCAGCTTGGCCTTGTTCCAACGCGATTACGGTGCTAGGACCACCGTGGCGTTGTCGATGCTGCACCTCCTGGGAGGGGTGCGGCGGATGTACAGACGCTGTAGCTTGCGGGCCTTGTCCTTGACTCGTGATGACGTGAGTCCCCTGCCGGCGCTTCGCCTCCTCCGGCTGGGCCCACCCCACCGCCCGCTTGCTCCGGTGGCGGTAGGATAGTCGAGACGGAGCGCCACCTCCAAGCCTTCTTCTTCGTGGCATGTTGATGAAGATGTTGATGAAGGCTACAAGAACGCCGGATCAGGTTCGCACAACCACGACGCTCCCCTACCTGGCGCGCCAAAGATGTCGTGGGAAACGAACACCTATGTGGCAGGCCCCTTCTGGTCCGGCAAGGGAGCGGAGGGCGCACGAAGAGCAGATCGAGGCGAAGTACGCGAGGGATTTTACCCAGCTTTGGAGCTCTGCGGAGAGATAAAACTCCTATTGCTGCTTTGTGTTTCTATTCTGTTCTTGCTCGAGAGCGTGTGTGTGTTGTAGTTTCGAATGAGTCGAACCCCTTCTACCTGCGCATGGGCCTCCTTTTTATAGTCTAAAGGGTCACCGATAGGTGGCAGCGTAGAGAGAGGGGTAAAAAAGTAAAAACAGGGGTTGGTACAACTGCTACCAACAAAGTTCCCTACCTAACTCGACGACGGCAGGGACAAGGGCATTTAATGCCCGTCGGGTCGCCTAAACAAAGGCAAGAAACGACCGTTAGGGCGCCACCGATCGCCAGATGGCCTTCTAGTCATCTTCACTTGCCACTCGCACCGCTTGGCTGCACAGCTACCCACCACATGCACCAGAGCGATCCCGCGGCGACATCGCCGTCCGGATGCGCTGGAGCGCATGCAGAGTGGTGGCTTTGCCGTGGCAAGCGCCTTGCATGTCGCTGTCTTGTCGCACCAAGAACTTGTCGTCACGGGCCTTGCCGGACGTGTGTGTGTCGCGAAGTCTCTTAAAATGCCTTGGTTGGCCTTCCCAAGCAACCTCCTCTTGCCGAGGTCTTGTCCTTCCCGCAAACTCCTCTTGCCGGACTCGCTCTTCTCGCTTAAACACTTTGTTCTTGAACGGCAAGAATAGGAATAGCGGCGATCTTGGCGGACGCCTAAAGCCTTGCCTCGACGCCATGCGATGCCCTGCACAAGTTCGGGATACTAAGGTACCCCTACTTTAGTACACCGACACTCCACCTCCTCCTCCAAAGCCTAAGAAGCAAAAGAAGTCTAAAGCTTCAAAATCATCTGCTGCTCCAAAAGCTTCAAGAGTGAAGCCATTGGCAACTACCCCTTCTGCTCCAAGCAATGACTCTGAAGATCTTTCTCGCATCTCCAAGAGGCGTGAGAAGCCTCAGAAGGCACCTGTTCAGAAATTGAGTCAAGCACTGACTCCTGCTGCCATTCTGAGAAATGAGTCTGAACCCATTGACCTGTCTTCTGATGAAGAATTTGGTGAAGATGCTCTGGAGCAGCTGATCAAGAGCAAGCAAGAGGCGGAGATCTTCAACGATCTTCCCCTCTTTGATGTCAACATTCCGAAGAACTTCATCGATGAGTGGTTTGATAATCAGGAGCTCAACTTTGATGACCTTCAGCTTCCCATTGGCATCAGCGTTGCCTTCCAAGGCGCCATTGCTCCTGAGCTTGCTCTGGCTCAGCGCATAGTTGAACTGAAGCGCAAGATAGACTTCGAGAAGGAACAGTTCAGGAAGCATGTAGCCAAGCTGAGTGTGGCTGATGTGCAAACATTCAAAGTGATGCTCAATGACCTCAAGGAGTCGTTTAGAAAGAAACACGAGGAAGCCAAAGGCTCAAGAGAGCGCATGAAAGCAATCGCTGACAAATGCGTTCAAGCCTACAATGAAGCTGAAAAGCGCAAGGCACTTGGCCGCCCTGGCATTGACCCCTCAATGACTACCAAGAAAAAGAAGTCATCTGAAGCGCAAACTGAAGCACCATGGCAGGAAGAACCACGCATTGTCTTCCCTACCAGCATGCGCGGCTCGAAGCCCAAGGCTCCTTCAGTGGCTTCTAAACAGAAGAAAACCAAGGCAGCTGAAGTTGAAGTCAGGAAGCGGAAAACCAAGCGCACCACTGATGAAGAACCACCCCCTAAGAAGAGAAAGACCAAGAGAAGAGAACGGGCTGCTCCTACAGATCCCCTTGTTGTTGAACCCTTGTTTTGTTCCCTCCGCTCGCAAAACCAAGAACGCCGGATGATTGTTCATGAGCTCGCTTCCACAGAGGCTCCTCGGCTCAAGAAGTTCCAGCTTGTCGACCCCATCGCGATCAAGATATTGCTCAAGATGATGCAGATTTCTTCAGACGAGCGCCATCAAGATCACCACCGCTCGAACGAACAGTGAGCTTATCAGAATTGGTCGTCCTTTGACGCCAATATCACAAGATGCATCGTGGGCTGATCGCCCCCAGCAAGCTACCCCACAAAACTCACCAAGTACACCCCAGCCGTCAAGTGTGCCCGTCATCAGACCCATGTCAAATGATGACAACTACATGGAGACTTCACCATCGCCAAAGGCGTCGCCTGTATACCAACAGCTTCTAAAGGCTTGAAGCCCTCCATGACCACCATCACAGAAGAGGACTCCAACTTGTCAAGCTCAGTAGCACTTCAAGTGTTCCCTGAAGACAATCCTTCTGTTACGGTCCCTGTGTTTGAAGCCAATGCTGCTGAAGACCCTCCGGCTGCATCAGCCGGAGTAACACAAGAAGAAGAGCGTGTCGCTACTCCCCCTACAACACAAGCAGAAGTTAATGAAGAGAACCAGTCCATGTCAGAACCTCCAGCTACTCAAGTGGAGGGTGAGAACCCTGAGGCTGCCACACATGATATTCCTGAAGCCAATGACGTTGTCATGGCCGACGCTAATGTGGAGCCCACAGTGGTCAATGCACCAATGGCCAATGAACCCAATGAAGCCCCTCAAGAAGATGAAGTCAATGCCGCACCTGTCCCCAATCTGCAGCCTGAAGTTAATGCCACTGCTCCTATTCCGCCTCCAAGGCCACAAACTATCGAGCAACCATACAACTATGGTCAGCTTGTCACTATCAGATGGCCTATTCTGATTCCTCCACCTGCTGCTGGTCCTCAATTTGACTACCATGTCGAAAGCACAGCTCGTTCGTGGCCAAAGCCAAGACTCGCCCAGATTTCTAGGTACCGCCTCTTCACCAGATCCTTCAATGTCAACGGCTTTATTGCACACAACACCTTCTTCGATAGCGACAAGAACCCCTACACCAAGCCCAAGATTTCATCCGACGGTTCGAGCTATCAAGAAGGCAGCTACTATTCATGCATTCAGACAACCAAGGCCGCATATTTCCAAGATATGCGTCTTGATATCGGGCCATAGCTGGCCTGCCATGCTTGGAAGAAGCCCTTGATTGCTTCAGAGAGGCTGGCTTACTGCATTTTGTCACTGACAAGGAGCACTAGAATGAGTTGCTGCTCCAATTCTATGCCACTCTGCATATCAAAGGCTACAACAGGGATCCGAAGACTTGGGTCCTTGAGTGGATGACAGGCAATGTCCATCATGAAGCCAAAGCATTTGATGCCATTGAGCTTACTGGCCTGCCCACTCCAGGTGATCTCGACGAGCCTGGTTGTCAGCTTCACACTGCAGCAGTGGAGAGCATCTTTCACAAGCCTGAACCCAACATGAGCTACACGCTGAGCATGATGAAGCCATTACCTCCAGATGCAGAATATCCTACGGAGTTCTTTGTTGAAGACCTTGAGTATCTGCCACGCATGACCTATCACATCATAAGGCGAACTCTCTGGCCTATCAAAGGACACTCTCCACAGGCTAAGCTAGAAGGTGCAATGAAGACTTTGGTCTTCCATAATCTTCATGGCAAAAGCTTCAATGCACAAGATTTCTTCATCCACCAACTTGCTGCATCAGGGTCTGACATCTTTGGTTTGAAGTTCTATGCTCCATGGATCATGCGTCTGATCAAGCTTCACACTGCTTTCAACTATCAACCATCTGCACACAATCACATTATCTTCTTGCCTCATGTTGATATGTCTGTTGAAGCCATCTATCCAGAGCCTGACAAAGAGCCACTTTACCTTCATAATGTTGATCGTCAAAGCTTCACTCAGCCCATTGAAGGTGTGCTGGCTGCCACTCGTGTCTATCCATTTGCTGGTACTACGTGCACCTCACCGTGCCCCACTAAAGCCACTAATAGCACAATTGCTCAACGGCCTCGAAAGTGATCTCGTGTTCTCAATGACCGAGAGCTTCTCGTTGGCCTGCATCAGAAACAGGATAGGCATCACGATTGGCTCAAGCGCCAGATGCAGAGCATTATGACTGACGTCAATCGCATTCGCAACCTTGCAACCAAGAATGCGTTTGTCGCGCATGAAACCTGTAGACGCACATGGAAAGGGCTGACTCTTCTGTGTGCGGAGGAAGATCTTCAAGACGATGGCTTCTCAGAAAGATTCAAGTTTGATTCCACTCCGCCCAGAAATGATGTTCTGCAGCGCAGTCCATCTCTTGAAGACTCTGAGTACTGCTCTTCTGCTACAACAGTAAATGCTCGTGTGATCGGTGATCAAGACGATGCTACTTCTCCACCTCCAACACGCATCAACAATGCTCCAAGTTCGTCTGCACCAACAAACCTCGACACCAACCCTGCATCTTCCCCTACTCCTTCTGGGAACGAGTAGAGGCTCACTGTCTTCAACCCTTTTTAGTCCTTACTGACAAAAGGGGGAGAAGCTATGAGTTGATAGTCTTCAAGCTGGTTCATATGGGCGGTTGCATTATATTTTGCCTAGTGTTTACAACTCTTGCGTTTGATACATTTGGTTCTCTAAGTTGTAACACTTAAACTCGATGGTCGTCTGCTACTTATTTGCTATTTTGTGATGCGACGATAAATTCCACATGTGCGACGATAACTTCCGCACTTCAATCATTTTGCAGACGTCCATTTTTCTTATGCATGCCATTATATTCGTTACATCAGGTCATGCATGATGAATTGTCTTCATAAGTTGAAGAGGATCTCCACAAGTAGAACCTGCCATGTGTATTTGCATTCCAAAAGCAAATTATTTATATGCACATCTTCAAGGGGAGCCTTCTGCTACTTACGAAGACAATACCTCATCCTTTACAATTTCACATATTTTTATCCCCGTTGAAAACTTCAACCAATTTGTCATCAATCACCAAAAAGGGGGAGATTGTAAGTGCATCTAGTGCCACCCCTAGTTTGGTTTTGGAGTATTGACGATAAACATGGTTGAGGGACTAATGTGTTTGTGAGAATTGCAGGATAACACAGGTAGTAGTCCCTCTTTGATTCGGTTTACCTACCGGAGATGACCCCTAAAAATGTATGAAGACATTGAAAATAATGGTGGTACGTGAAGATATTCACACTGAAGACTATGACAGAGGAAGACATTGAGTGAAGACTATGGAGCGCGAAGACTTAGTAGTTTTGCTGTTTCTTTTCTTCTTTGTTGAGTCATAGGACACTACTAGGGAAAAGCCTAGCAGCAGCGCGGGTTTGGGCACCCTCAGTAGCGCGGGTACTGGCGCTACTAATAAGGCGCTATAGTTAACGCCAGAGCGAGAGCGCGTGTTGACACACGCCATCGCTACACACACAATTCTGCTGCAGCGGTTTTGGGAAGGGCGCTCTCGGTATTAGCTGCAGCGCTCTTTCGTTGTAAGCCCTACTGGTAAGCCGGCGCTACTGCTAAATCCCCCCCTCGCTACTACTAGTTTTATTAGTTTTTTTCCCTGCAGATTTGTTTTTTATTTGTTTTGCATTTTAATAGGCTTTATACAATAATCTTTAGCATATCATCCACATACAAATGATAGCATATACATACAATTAGTCTCATCAAATCATGTCATCATCATAATCATCATCCAACACAAAGTGGTCTCGATCTCGCCATCAATCTCAAAATAGCGATACAAGTCTCGATTACTTGCAAATACATCGTCATCCATCTAAACAATGATATACATGAGAATTGCTATCACTTTGAGTACATGAGTTCAGTATCCCTCTCTCGCATTAGCGTGAACCTAAACTAAGCATCTTTGCGGTCGCTCGAAACCGAAAACCGGTACACCTAGGCCTTTCACTCCGCCACTTGTCATATATATACTCTGGCGTAGCACTTCTTCGCCATTTATGATCTATGCACCTGCATCGTCACATGAGTCGATGATATGCAACATATATAGTTGAGCAACACAAAGAGACAGACTTGGCAAAAATAGAAACAACATATCATAAGCATAAATAACAAAGTTCATCGTACCCAAATGACCTAACTAGAGTGATTTTCGCTAGTCGAGGAGGACGGTTTAATTACATCACAAATAAAGTTTCACCGCATAACTCAAAGTTTTGTCATAAAAGAAACTATGGACTAAACGGACACATTGTCATATATCGACAATCACTCCAAATGTCGTGCCATCCATCCAAGTCGTGGAGATAGTCATCGAGCTTTGTGAAAGGCTTCATGTCGAGACGCCGAGAGGCTATCCATGTTCGGACGCCTTCCCGCGACATTTGTCCTTCTCGCATGGAACATCCCTGTTTTTCCGACAACCTCATTCATGATGATTTGGGCAAGTTCGCTACCGGATGTTATAGAACTCAGCTCAAGTCGATGATCCTCAATATCTCCTATGTCCTTTGCCCATTGCGTAATATGGGCATCGCTAGATCTAGGTGCCATGTGAAGGTTCCGGTGATCCCGTCGGTACTCCAGCATGTGGTGTAGGACATAGAATCCATCATTAAGAGAATCGCTCGGTTGTTTGGATGCAGCGCAAGTCGGTCTTATGGCTGAAGGCGTGCCGCCGCCCTTTTCTTCTTGTCCCTAACATCTCCACCCCTTGCTTGGTAGTAAAACATAGCACCGCCGAGAACATCTTTGATGTGGGTGTAATCCTTTTGTGAATGTTCTTCGACGAGTCCAAGTAAAGAGCGTGGGAGAATCGGGGGTAGAGGATGATGAGGACGGCGCGCCCGCCCCTGCGCAAAATAAGTACACCTCAAATTAATTAGCCTCCACCGTGCAAATGAATTATTGAAATCGAAGGAAGGATAGCAGCGCGATGACTTACACGGATGATAAGGCACGAGAATCGCCTCCTTGTCCTTATTGGCGAGCATGAAACCGACGATGTAATCCTCGCAGATTCACGATGCCGTGCACAGACTCCCAAGAAGGCCTCGTGCATGTAGTACGGGTCACGACACGTATATGAGCTATCTGCTCAACCCCAATGATGTAGCTCATGTGCAAGGCATAAAGGCGGACAAAAGTAAAATCCAGCTTCTTCACGTGAAACAGTGTCGAATATGTAATCGAATCGAGGAAGAACTTATCCGCGGGAAGCCATTGACGCATTTACATTTGCTGCGAACATTAACCACGAGAGTGGGTATCCTAGATCTTTCGAGGCGATGAGGCCTTTCTCTACCCGCAGCACATCGTCATGAAGTCTCCTCGATCGCCGAATCTGGCCCGTGGCGCTGTTTCTGTAGGATTGGTTTACGAGGATATGCCATTTATCCGCATCGGGGATATCTACACGGTCCCGGCCGAGGCTGCTTTGGCGGCTGGATCATAGAATCAGCTTTTTGCCTTTCCTCGCTCTCTTCCTAGGCTTCTTTACCACCGGATGGTCGTCAATAACGCGTTGAGACGGTAATTCGAGCATCGACTCATGATGCTCAAACCAGGAGGCGCCAAGATAGACATATTGCTCAGCGCCATCGCTCATCCTCATCCTCATCCATGGCGACGCCATCGCCTCTAATGGAGCCACCTGCTACCCCGTCCGCTATCACCCAACCCGACACCCGACGCTAATTGGGTAGGTGGGTGTTGATGTTCATACCTTGCTGAGGCTGCGTGCTCGTGGGTGTGCTCCCGACCGCCTCGCACGAAGCGCACTCTTTGGCCACAACAGACCCACCCATTGCAACAATCACCAAGCCGCCATGGGTCTCGCCGTCATCCCCACTAGTATTAGAGGAGGTAAATTCTCGTGGCCCTGCTTGACATCGCCACGGAAACCTTGAAGACGTTCGGGGTATCGGCCGGTGTGGAACAATGGTTCCTTCGGCTCCATTATCGCCCCTTCCCCACGCCCACCTTCGCGCGCCGATGGTGTACAATATGGTGCACGGGTTTCGCGCCAACAAATAAAAGTCTGCGACGTGAGACATCCGAAAGGCAACGAAAACGGGATTATACATTTATATTGAAGGGGCCGTGGAAGATACCGTGAGGGCGCCGAGCTCAGCTAAAGAGGAGGCACCACCGAAACACGTCCGGTCGCGGCAGCTAGTCTGGTAGCCGGTCAAGGGAGCAGTGCGGGAGCAAAGGGAGCAGTGCGGGAGCATGTGCTGCCAAGAAGTCGCAAGGGAAAGTCCTCTACATTTTTTGGATTTTCCTTGTCCAAATGTGAACGCCCGTCACCAAGGAAGTAGATAAATCTGCAACCGCTGTTTTGCGGCAGCTATCGCTGCTATGCGATCGTATCGAGATGATTTCTTCTCAACCGCAATCTCAACCTTCTTGTCGATGCTTTCTTGATTAACCTCCGTCTTTCCTTTCTCTCCTCCGTGGTCTCACGGTAGTACTTCTTCCACGTGGCGCCGTCTCCGACACCGTGCAGCGCCCATACGACGGTCGAGTATCCACCGTTGTCGCTTCAATATGTTCAACGCCGGTTGAATGGAGTGTCCCACTTGGGCCTCGCCAATGCCTCGACGGCGAGTCGCTTTCGCCGCAATCCGGTGTTGCTCTCTCGCAAAAGGCACAAGGATCGTTTACAAATATGAATAACGTGTGCAATCGAATTGATCGAAACTAAAATTACCAAGAGTCTCATGAACTCCGTAATGACCGTGTTGTCTCATAAACCTTCTTCGGGTCCCAACGGTGGCGGGCCCTCGGGACGCCATGCTCTGCGGGGCGGTGAAATCCGCCAAGGTGTCAGGATGCCCAGACTCGCGGCTTCCGCGTCCTCCTTGGCCCATTTGGACCTCTTTCCGCCGTAACCACGGCTTCCGAGGTGGTGGGTCCCAATGTTCCTCTTTTGAAGCCCCTTCATGTACTTAGACTTTTCTTTGGCAGCTTCGCCTCGCAAGCCTCCTTGAATATTTGAAACTGCTCTTCCGTGATTGCGGACTTTCCTTTACAATCTCGGAGTAGGGTTCCCCGTCGTTGATCTTTGCTTTCACTCGATTTTTCCAGCCGGCCAACGCGTTGCTAAACTTGGTCATGGCGTGTTTGTTTATCTTCTTCATTGCCGGGTCATTGTCTGGATCTTCATAATCCTTCTCATTCCGGCCCGGGAACAAGAATATCTGGTGAAACTTCTTTAGGAGGGAGCTCCTCATATTTTCTATCTTCTTTAGATTCTCATCGTTGATGGTGGCGGTTGTCCGTATGATGCAGCCTATTTGATTGCCGTAGCACGCGCGCTCTTCCTCGGGCGCCTTTGGCTCAAAATTGCCATTGTCCACCTCCGTGACCACCAGTCTAGTAGTCCTGAGTTTGTTAGGAAGCCGTTGCCTCTTCGCTTTGGGTGCTACACCCGATCCGCTCCCGAGGCAGCACCGGTCTCAGCCACGGTCTCGATGCGGTCTGAATCTCAGCGCGGTGTCGATCCTCAAGACCGGTCAGCATATCGGTCTCAAAGACCGTCTGCGTGTCGGTCTCGATCCACGATGCGGGCCCAGAACAACATCTGCTGATCGTCGGTAAAGCTAAAAATTCGCTCGCGCCCGGTAGACGCCGTCATAATCACCGTAACCCTGTCCTTCATCGTTGCTAGCCATGTTTCCTATGATTAAATCTAGTCAATTAATTCTAGACCTAATAAAATGAATAATGACATAAAAAGGACTATTGTTTTGCAGGAATGTTGACTCTTCTTGGTGCGGCAATCGCGGGCACTCGATATGTCCTAGTTTGTAGCACAAGTCATGCCGAAATTCACGGAAATTTCGCATGACCTTTGCTAAAAGTGGACAAATCGAGAACCTGAAATTTGCTTTAACGAAATGAATCAACATTCCGCAAAACATAGGCCACTCAAAGATCATTCACAGAAACAACAAAGCCACCACTTGGGCACAATCGAACAACTTCAATGAAAAGATATGACATGACCACTTCAATGAAAAATAAAATTTGCCTAAATTCTTTTCCTTGAAAAATAGTGGTCTTTGAAAATCAAAACCTTTGCCAATCTACTTAACCTAGCTTCTAATCCAACGAACCTAATTAACCTACCTATTTAACCTAGTTGGTTAATCTTGTTTACCTAGATAATTAACCCTAATTAAACTAGTTAACACAGCTAGTTCTCTCGTCAAAGCCTAAAATAAATTTCTGCACTAATTAACAGGATAATTAACCTAATTAAACTAGTTAACCTGACTAGTTCTCTGTCATAGCCCTAACTAAGTTTTTGCACTAACCTAGATAATTAACCTAATTAAACTAGTTAACCTAACTACTTCTCTGTCAATGCCCTAACTAAATTTTTGCCCTAAAACCTAGATAATTAACCTAATTAAAGACTAGCTAACCTATGCATGAGAGAGAGAGGAGGGGTGGGGGCTTACAGATAATGGCTCCGGTGGTGGCGACGGAGGCAGTGTGGTGGCGAGGGAGGCAGAGGCGTCTCCGGTGACGGCGAGGGAGGCAGGGCGTCTCCGAGACGGCGAGAAAAGGTGGCGCCAACGGCGGCTCGGTGGCGTTACGAGGTCAGCATGCTCCGTGGCGTTAGGCGGCTCGGTGTCGCCGACGCACACGGCTCTGTGGCGCTGGCTGTCGTCGTCGGCGGCGAGGTGTGGGGCGCATTTAATCGGGGAGACGGCGCTGGGTGGGGTTTGAGGATTTATGGAAGTGGTGGCGGGGGGGAAACGGTTTTTGGCTATGTCAACTTAGCGGTAGCGCTGTTTTGCAAAACGCTATAGCCAACTTAGCTATAGCGCCACTAAAACGCTGCTGCTATAGCTAATTTCCTATTCTGCTTTCTATAGCGGGGTCAGGGCACGCGCTGCAGCTACATTAGCTATAGCGCGTCTTACTTAACAAACGCCGCTATGCCTTCCTCCGATTTTTCACTTTTTCGCTTATTTTGCTTTACATTTTATTTTCCCTTTCTCCTTTTTCTATTTCTTTCATTTTCATTTAAATTTCTATTTGTTTATCATCTTATTTTATTTTTGTTAGTAGTAGCGCTCTTTGACGAAACGCTACGCTAATCGTGATGTAGCAAAGAGCGTTCCCTCTAAGATCGCTCTCGCTATGCGTAGCCTAGCATTCTACAAATGGGAATTTTAGTAGTAGCGCTTTTTGGTCAACAGCGCCATCGCTAAGTCTGTGTCTCAGCCATGATTTCTAGTAGCTCACATCGCTAAGTAGCACTAGCGCTGTTTTTTGAACCGCGCTGCTGCTAAGATTCTGTGTATAGCCTTTTCCCTAGTAGTGGGAACCACCGCACTGTTAAGTGGGGTCTAAGGGAACAAAGTCAGACTGACTAATGTGATGCTCAACCAATTTCCTATGTCTTCGAGCGAAGACAATGAGAGCAAATCTGATCCAGAGTAGGATAAGTCAGCTTTACTTGTAGCCCAAGTCAAGCTGTCGCATGTGTTTGAAATCTGACCATTGTGACACATGTCGGTTCCTTCATCGACCCAGGTCATTTCGACAAATCAGGTCGGGTTGCCCAGCTGGCTATAAATAGCCCACCTCAGAGCGACCGCACCTCGAGCGATCGATCTCGTGTGCTTCAGTGCCATCCTTGGATCAGTAATACTGACACGCATAGTACTTGAAGGATTTATAACAGAGTAGCAATCACACTTATTACATCGAATGTCTCCAAAGAGAACTTATTACAATAAATATGGCTTAAGACCATCTAATAACGATAACAGCAGAAGGCTTGGAAGATAAGTGAGTCCATCAACTCCAACGACATCGCTGAGTATAGAACCACGATCCTAAGGCATCTTACTCGCCGTCCGAAAAGTCTGCAACATGAATGTTGCAGCCCGAAAACGGGTCAGCACATGGAATATGCTAGCAAAGTAACACATAGAGAGTAATGAAAGAGTAAAGCTATACTACATGCATATATGGCTGGTGGAAAAGCTCTAGGGTTACAGTTTTTGCGTAAAGCCAATTTTTCCGAACTGCAAAGGAATAAATTTATTTAACTATCATGGTGGTTGTTAAACATTGAGAATGGTTGACAACATTCTCAATCCCAATTAAGTAACATCATCATTAAAACCCAACAAGATTAATTAAAGTAACATGATGAGATTCACATGATAATCCAAGTACTAGATACTCAAAACGTCCATAACTGGGGACACGGCTAATCATGATTAGTTTATACACTCTGCAGAGGTTGCGCACTTGTCCGCACATGACTAGATCTCCTCCATTGGTTTTCTCGCACTACATGGTGGAAACAGATGACTGAGACATAGTCTTTCAGAAGTGCTAGCACCTTACGATGGGTAGACCGTACCAACCTACATCCCCTACATCTGCTAGTCTACCACTGTAAGAGTTCGCACGACTTAGTCAACTATGCTAGAGCCCATAATAGCATGTGGCTGCACACGGAAGTTTCTAGCATGAATAATCTTATGATCCCTTTGAGCATGGGTGGCGGTCCATGAAAAAAACAGGCAATCCTGGTCTACCCAGGTGCCTAGACAGGCAATCCTGGAATACCCAGGTACCTCAATCCACCCAGATGTGTATTTATGTTGCCACCTTAAATAAACCATTAATTAATAATCTCACATCTGTCATGGAAAATTCACTCACCCAATCCACGTCTACTAGCATAGCATGGCATAATAAGCAAACGTAGAAGTAACTCCCAAGGGTTTGACAATAAAACAGGTAATAGGTACTACCTCAATCTACTTCCCAAAACCCACAATTTAATTCAGATACTAATCATGCATTTATTTGAAGGATTGAACTAACGCAATAAAACTGGGTAATAAGAAGGTATGATCAAAGTGTTACTTGCCTTGCTGATGATCCGCGTAACCTAGGGATTCGAAGTAGCAAGCGGCGCAATCCGGGTACTCTAGCGCAAGCAAAAAAACAAACGAGCTTACAATAAGTACTCATCTAATACAATAAGAGGTCTAACCAGAAAGTTCAACTTAAGAACTCTGTTTGCAAAAAGAATCAAATTGAACGAAGAAACAAAACTCAAACGGTGAAAGAAACAGGCTTCGTTTACTAATCAGGACCTAAGTCAAATTTTAAAGAATCAAAATCTGGTTTGAGTAGATTATTCAGAAAGAGGGTTTTGAGACGAAACTCTAGGCGCTTGAATCGCCTGATTCCGATAAACGAGCGAAAAGATAAAATAAAACGAAAGTCGTATCAGAAATCGCGATCAGAAAAATCACGGAATAAATCCGAGAAAAAGAAAAACGACGAACAGATTAACAAACGAACGTTCGTTATATGGATCTAAACGACGGATACGTCCGTTAAAACGAACGAACGGGCGAACGCTCGTTAAATAAATAAAGCGATAAAACGGATCTAATAAAATAAAAAACTAGGGTTTTCTTTTTTAAAAAAACCGAAGTGGTTTTCTAAAAAAACCAGTCCGGCGGCGACGGCTTGGGCAGTACCTAGACGAGGCACTCCGTGGGCGGGCGGCTCGCTGGGTGGTGAGGGCGGCGGCGACTCGGGCGGGGGGCTCATGGCTCGGGCGGCAGCTCGTGGCGGGGGCAAGCGGCTGGCAGGCAAGGCAAGGCTGGCAATGGTCACAAGTGCGGCGGGGCTCGGCGGCGGCGGCTTGGGTCCAAGGGGGCGGCGACGGCGCCTTATATAGGGGGGGGGCTGGCGGTGGCTTGGGCGAGGGGGCGCTGGGGAGGAGTCCGGCTTGGACTCTCCTCGGCGTCCGTGCCGCGCACGGCAGCGTGCGCGAGGGGAGGCGACGGCGCTGGGTTGGGACGGCCTAGCTCGGCTAGGCTTCGGCCCAATCAGGTGCGGGCGCGTTTTTTTTAAATAATTACGCCGAAATGAAAAAAATCTAGAAAAATAAATAAAAATCTAAAAATACCAAAATAAATTTTCATCGTCCAAATAAAATATTTAGAACAAGATGAACATTTTTTGGTCCTAAAATGCATTTTTGAAAATCATGCAATTTTTCCTAAATTCAAATAAAATAGCAAAAACACCAAAATAAAACATATTTGATTTTTTATTAAATCCTCATCATTTCTTTATTCTGGGAAAGTCATTTTATTCCCTCTCTCATATTTTTAAGATCGAAATGATTGAAGATAAAATAAATAAAATCAAATGATCCTATTTTCTAGATTTGAGAAAAACTCAAATATGAAAATAACGAAATCCCCAACTCTCTCCATGGGTCCTTGAGTTGCGTAGAATTTCAATGATGATCTATGTATAACATTCCAAATTGAAAATTTGGGATGTTACAAACCTACCCCCCTTAAGATGAATCTCGCCCTCGAGATTCGGGTTGGCTAGCAAATAGGTGAGGGTGGTCCTTCAGCAAATCCTCCTCTCGCTCCCAGGTGGCTTCATCCTCGGTGTGGTGGCTCCACTGAACTTTACAGAACTTGATAACCTTGCTGCGGGCGACTCGGCTGGCATACTCAAGAATCTTAACTGGTTTCTCCTCATAGGTCAAATCACTGTCCAACTGAATCGCCTCTAGTGGCACTGTATCTCTCAGTGGTATATCAGCCATCTCTGTGTGGCACTTCTTCAACTGGGAAACGTGAAACACGTCGTGAACTCCTGACAATCCCTCAGGCAATTCCAACTTGTAGGCAACCTCTCCCATATGCTCCAAAACTTTGTATGGTCCCGCAAAACGTGGCGCTAACTTTCCTTTAACACCAAAACATTTAACTCCTCGAAGTGGAGATACCCAAAGATAAACTCTATCCCCAACTTCGTAAACTGTCTCCTTGCGTTTTGCGTCAGCATAGCTTTTCTGCCTGGACTGGGCTACCTTGAGCCTGTCGCGAATCAACTTCACTTTCCGTTCAGACTCTTTAATCAAATCTGGTCCAAACAACTGACGGTCTCCAACTTCGTCCCAAGACAACGGGGTTCTGCACCTCCTTCCGTATAAGGCTTCGAAAGGGGCCATCTTCAAATTGGATTGATAACTGTTATTGTAAGAGAACTCCGCATACGGCAAATTGTCGTCCCAACTAGATCCATAATCTAGCGCACAAGCTCTCAGCATGTCCCCTAAAATCTGATTGACTCTTTCGGTCTATCCATCTGTCTGCGGATGGAAAGCGGTACTGAACTCTAGCCTGGTACCCGAGGTTTCGTGCGACTGATTCCAGAACATTGAGGTGAACTGGGTTCCTCTATCTGATACAATGCTTCTTCGAACTCCATGCAGACATACGATCCTGGTCATGTATATCTTGGCCAATTTGGCACTGGTGTAAGTAGTCTTCACTGGAATGAAATGAGCTACCTTCATCAAACGATCGACTACAACCCAAATCGAGTCATAGCCTGAACGAGTCCTGGGCAATCCTGTGATAAAATCCATGCCTAGCTTATCCCACTTCCATTCGGGTATCGACAATGGTTGCAACAATCCTGCTGGCTTCTGATGCTCTGCCTTTACTCTCTGACATACATCGCAAACTGCTACATACTCCGCAATATCCTTCTTCATTCCGGTCCACCAAAAAGTCTCCTTCAAATCCAAGTACATCTTGGTATTCCCTGGGTGAATTGAATATGGCGAATCATGGGCCTCTCGCAAAATCAACTTCCTGATCTCGGGGTCATTGGGCACATAAACACGGTCTTCAAACCATAAGGTATCGTGCTCATCCTCGCGAAATCCCTTGGCTTTTCCTTTGCTCAACTTCTCCTTTATCTTAGAAATTTCCTTGTCGGTCTTCTGAGCTTCTCTGATCTTATCCATCAAATTCGACTGAATTTCCAACGTTGCTACATAGCCTCTCGGAACTATCTCCAAACATAGTTCGCAAAAGTCCTCGGCTAACTCCTTTGGTAGTCTTGCGGTCATGAGTGTATTGACGTGGCTCTTTCGGCTACAACGTTAGCCTTTCCGGGGTGATACTGCAATCTCATATCATAATCCTTGATGAGTTCCAACCATCTCCTTTGCCTGAGATTCAACTCCTTTTGCGTGAAAATGTACTTCAAACTCTTGTGATCTGTGTACACCTCACAATGATTTCCGATAAGGAAATGTCTCCATGTCTTCAATGCATGCACTACGGCTGCTAACTCCAAATCATGTGTAGCATAATTCAACTCATGAGGTTTAAGCTGTCGTGACGCATACGAAACAACTCTTCCCTCCTGCATAAGCACTGCTCCAAGTCCTCGACGTGAAGCATCGCAATACACCTCATAATCCTTGGTCTGATCTGGCAGAATCAACACTGGTGAGGTAACTAAACGTTTCTTCAATTCCTGGAAATTGGCCTCACATTCCTCAGTCCAATTGAACTTGGTATCCTTCTTCAACAACTCCGTCATGGGCTTTGCAATCCTTGAAAAATTCTCAATGAATCTCCGGTAGTATCCTGCCAGTCCAAGAAAACTTCTGATCTCTCCAACTGTCGTTGGTGCTTCCCAATTAGTCACGGTGACAACCTTGGTGGGGTCTACTGCTATACCCTCTCCGGATATAACATGTTCGAGGAATCCAACTTCCTTCAACCAAAACTCACATTTGCTAAACTTGGCATATAACTGGTGTTCTCTGAGCTTCTCCAATACCAAACGCAAATGGTCCTTATGCTCATCTTCGTTCTTCGAGTAGACCAAAATATCATCAATGAACACCACGACGAACTTATCCAGGAACTCCATAAATACTTTGTTCATCATGTTCATGAAATGGGCAGGTGCGTTAGTCAGACGAAATGACATAATGGTATACTCGTACAGCCCATACCTAGTGGTAAAAACCGTCTTGGGTATATCCTGCTCTTGAATCTTCAGCTGATGGTATCCTGATCGCAAATCAATCTTGGAAAATACCTTTGCTCCTTGCAGTCGGTCAAACAGATAATTGATCATCGGTAGTGGGTACTTGTTCTTGATGGTTACTGCATTCAATCCTCGATAATCAACAACCATCCTTAATGATCCGTCCTTCTTCTCCACTAGAAGTACTGGTGATCCCCAAGGTGAAGAACTTGGGCGAATGTAACCTTTATCCAGTAACTCCTTAATCTGACTTTTAATCTCCTCCAAATCTTTTGCTGGCATCCTATATGGTCTCTTGGATATTGGCCCTGTGCCTGGCAAAAGCTCTATCAAAAACTCAATGTCTCTGTCTGGTGGCATGCCTGGCAACTCTTCTAGAAATACATCAGGAAAATCCTTTACCACTGGTACTTCCTCCTGCACAACTCTTGATAAGGAATTTACGTGCATCCCCTTCGGCTTATGCCTGGAAACACACTTGATCCTCTTCCCTTCTGGGGTTGTAAGTAGAATTGTCTTACTGGCACATTCAATGTTCCCACCATACTTTGATAACCAATCCATTCCTAATATCACATCCAATCCTTGTGATTCCAAAACTATTAGGTCTGAGGGGAACACGTAGTTACCAATCCCTAATGGTAACCGATCACACCATAGCCTGGCCATATACTCTGCTCCTGGCGAGGTTACTAACATGGGTGTCTTGAGGGCTTGGGTTGGCAATTTATATTTATCCACAAATCCCCTTGATATGTATGAATACGATGCACCGGTATCAAAAAGAACGAGTGCAGTAAATGACTTAACCAAAAACTTACCTATTGCTGCATCGGATTGGGCTTCAACCTCCTCCACGCTAACGTGGTTCACTTGTCCTCTGTTGACAGGGTTTGCCTTCTTCCCAGAGCTTCCATTACCACTTCCATTCTGGCCTTCAAGACAGTCATTGGTGTAATGTCCGGTCTTCTGGCACTTAAAACAAGTGACTTGACTCAGATCTCTCTTGGCTGGTGTTGAGGGGTTGGTACGGTTCTGGCTACTACTTGCTCCATTCCCGGTACCATTCTTGGGATCATTGTGATTGTGTGAACTACCTCCTCCATGGGTATGCTGAAACTGTCCTCCTGACTTCGGAGTAAAACGGGGCTTCTGCTAATCTCCAGAATTGTACTTCCCTTGTCCATACTTCCTTTTGCAGCTTTCAATCTGCTGCTGCTTCCCTTCAATCATGAGAGCACGGTCTACCAACTCCTGGTAGTTTTTGAAACTTTCTACCATCAACTGCATGCTCAGCTCATCATTCAGCCCTTCCAGAAACTTCTCTTGCTTAGCTGCATCCATAGCGATGTCATCTGGGGCATAACGTGCTAGCTTACTGAAGTCATCCACATACTGGCCAACTGTTCTTCCTCCATGGCGCAAGTTGCGAAACTCACGCTTCTTCATGGCCATAGCTCCTGCTGAAACATGGGCAGTACGAAAGGCCTGTTGAAACTAATCCCATGTGACAGTGTCTACTGGATAAGTGGCTGTGAAATTCTCCCACCATGATGCTGCGGGTCCCTCGAGCTGATGTGCGGCAAATCGCACCTTCTCCGCATCTGTGCATCCTGCAGTGGTCAACTCCCTGGCTGTCTTGTGAAGCCAATCATCTGGAACAATCGGCTCGATGCTACTGGAGAACACCGGCGGATTCATCCTAAGAAAACGGGTTAAGTGATCAACCGGTGGTGGTGGTGGTGGATTGTTGTTGTTGTTGTTCCCCTGATTCTGATTCTGGACTAGTATTCGTGATCAATGCATTCTGCTGCTTTGGATCAACTGAGTGAGCTCCGGTGGGAAAGCAAATCCGTTATCACGCCTCGGAGGCATCTGGGTTTTAGAAAAGAAGAGAATATAGAATAGAATGAGGTCTAGAGGGAAAACACTACCCATATGCACATGAGACAAATAGCAATCAAAACACTTAATTCAAACAAGCAAGGGCATACAACGGTCTATCTATCGTTACAAAGTGCTCGGACTATAATAGATACATGGAGGGAAATTCTACTACTGTTATGGTGGTCTACTAGAAAAACTGCTCCGATGAAGACTCCATGATATCTGCTCCAGCTTCATCAACATAGTCATCATCACTATCATTTGGGTCTGAGTCGGTGTCGTCAATGATGATGTAGTTCTCGGGACAAGTGCAATCTTCGTTTTCTCCAGTTGCTGGAAATCCCATGAACACTTTTAGCTTCTTATTCAGATCATCATTCTTCTTGTCTAGCGTTGATATTTCCTCCTCATATCCATCGCATGTAGACATGAGTTATTCCTCCAATTCTGTGATCTTGGTCATGGCCTTCTTCAGATCCATCATGCCTGCACACATCTGGTTCTCCTGGCGTCGAGTGTGCTAGTTTAACTCCTGGATGAAAGCTGCAACTGATCTGTCTTTCCTGGTGTTGATCATCTCCCATTTCTCATCTCGGCGCCCACAAATCTGGTAGGTAGTATCCTTAAGCTCCTTGTGGTAAACTTCTCCAATACGTCCCATGGTAATGTGGGCTGCCATGCTCTTTCCTAAACTCCAAGTTGGTGCATCAAAAGACAACTCTATGGGCTCAGTGACTGGCATGAATTTCCTTCCTGGAACTTGAACTTGAATCATCCAGCGCTCTTCTTCATGTAGAGTGGCGTTGTAGGTTCCGGTGAAGCTTGGTACTCCGATCTTCAGGTACTTGGTAACTTCCTTCAGATGTCATCCAAAGGGTGTATCTTCATCCGGTTGCATGAACTTGTTCCTTGCATCCGCCATCCTAGAAGAGTAGAAAAGATGAGGAGTTAGAAATTAGAAGAGAAGAGTAGTGGTCTATGGTTTTGCTTAGTGGTCGTGACCTATAGTCAATGTGTGCTCTGATACCATCTTGTAGCGACCAGACTTCAAATAGTCTGATCTCTGTGCTTCAGTGTCATCCCTGGATCAGTAATGCTGACATGCACAGTACTTGAAAGATTTATAACAGAGTAGCAATCACACTTATTACATCGAATGTCTCCTAAGAGAATTTATAACAATAAATATGGCTTAAGGCCATCTAATAACGATAACAGCAGAAGGCTTGGAAGATAACTGAGTCTATTAACTCCAACGGCATCGCTGAGTATAGAACCACGATCCTAAGGCATCTTACTCGTCGTCTGAAAAGTCTGCAACATGAACGTTGCAGCCCGAAAACGTGTCAGCACATGGAATATGCTGGCAAAGTAACACATAGAGAGTAATGAAAGAGTAAAGCTATACTACATGCATATATGGCTGGTGGAAAAGCTCTATGGTTACAGTTTTTGCGTAAAGCCAATTTTTCCCTACTGCAAAGGAATAAATTTATTTAACTATCATGGTGGTTGTTAAACATTGAGAATGGTTGACATCATTCTCAATCCCAATTAAGTAACATCATCATTAAAACCCAACAAGATTAATTAAAGTAACATGATGAGATTCACATGATAATCCAAGTACTAGATACTCAAAACGTCCATAACCAGGGACACGGCTAATCATGATTAGTTTATACACTCTGCAGAGGTTGCACACTTTTCCCCACATGACTCGATCTCCTCCGTTGGTTTTATTGCACTACATGGTGTTTGAGAAACGGATGACCGAGACATAGTCTTTCAGAAGTGCTAGCACCTTATGATGGGTAGACCGTACCAACCTACATCCCCTACATCTGCTAGTCTACCACTGTAAGAGTTCGCACGACTTAGTCGACTATGCTAGAGCCCATAATAGCATGTGGCTGCACACAGAAGTTTCTAGCATGAATAATCTTATGATCCCTTTGAGCTTGGGTGTCGGTCCATAAAAAAAACAGGCAATCCTGGTCTACCCAGGTGCCTAGACAGGCAATCCTGGAATGCCTAGGTACCTCAATCCACCCAGATGTGTATTTATGTTGCCACCTTAAATAAACCATTAATTAATAATATCACATCTGTCATAGAAATTCACTCACCCAATCCACGTATACTAGCATAGCATGGCATAATAAGCAAACGTAGAAGTAACTCCAAAGGGTTTGACAATAAAACAGGTAATAGGTACTACCTCAATCTACTTCCCAAAACCCACAATTTAATTCAGATCCTAATCATGCATTTGTTTGAAGGATTGAACTAATGCAATAAAACTGGGTAATAAGAAGGTATGATCAAAGTGTTACTTGCCTTGCGGATGATCCGCGTAACCTAGGGATTCGAAGTAGCAAGTGGCGCAATCCGGGTACTCTATCGCAAGCAAACAAACAAACAAACATACAATAAGTACTCATCTAATGCACGGGTAAAACTCAAATAAGAGGTCTAACCAGAAAGTTCAACTTAAGAACTCCAGTTTGCAAAAAGAATCAAATCGAACGAAGAAACAAAACTCAAATGGCGAAAGAAACAAGCTTTGTTTACTAATCTGGACCTAAGTCAAATTTTACAGAAGCAAAAACTAGTTTGAGTAGATTATTCGGAAAGAGGGTTTCGAGACGAAACTCTAGGCGCTTGAATCGCCTGATTCCGATAGACGAGCGAAAAGATAAACTAAGACGAAAATCGGATCAGAAATCGCGATTAGAAAAATCGCGGAATAAATCCAAGAAAAAGACAAATGACGAATAGATTAACGAACGAACGTTCGTTATCTAGATCTAAATGACGGATACGTCCGTTAAAATGAACGAACGGGCGAACGCTCGTTAAATAAATAAACCGTTAAAACTGATCTAATAAAATAAAAAACTAGGGTTTTCTTTTTAGAAAAAACCGAAGTGGTTTTCTAAAAACGTCCGGCGGGCGGCTCGGCAAGACTCGACGAGCCACTCCGCGGGCGGGACGGCTCACTGGGTGGTGAGGGCGGCGGCGACTTGGCGGGGGGGCTGCTCGGCGGCGGCTCGGCGGGGGCAGCGGCGGCGGCGGCAAGACGAGGCGGCGGGGTCAAGGCAAGCAAGGGCGGGGTTCGGCAATGCGGCTTGGGTCCATAAGGGCGGCGGCGCTTATATAGGGGGCGATGGCTTGGGCGAGGGGGCACCCGGGGAGGAGTCTGGCTTGGACTCTCCTTGGCGTCCATGCCGCGCATGGCGGCGCGCGCGAGGGGAGGCGGCACCGCTGGGTTGGGCCGGCCTGACTCGGCTGGGCTTCGGACCAGTCGGGTGCGGGTGTGTTTTTTTTAAGAAAAAATAATTACGCCGAACTTAAAAAAAATCTAGAAAAATAAATAAAAATCTAAAAATACCAAAATAAATTTTCATCGTCCAAATAAAATATTTAGAACAAGATGAACATTTTTTGGTCCTAAAATGCATTTTTGAAAATCATGCACTTTTTCCTAAATTCGAATAAAATAGCAAAAACACCAAAATAAAACATATTTGATTTTTTTATTAAATATTTATCATTTCTTTATTTTGGGAAAGTCATTTTATTCCCTCTCTCATATTTTTATGATCGAAATGATTGAAGATAAAATAAATAAAATCAAATTATCCTATTTTCAAGATTTGAGAAAAACTCAAATATGAAAATAACGAAATCCCCAACTCTCTCCATGGGCCCTTGAGTTGCGTAGAATTTCTAGGATCGAGGCAAAATGCAAATAAAATATGATATGCAATGATGATCTATGTATAACATTCCAAATTGAAAATTGGGATGTTACAACCCCCTACACCATAAATTGGTGGGTGCTCAAAGTTAGTGCACGGCTTTTGTCGTTGAGAGTAACCCACCTCCGAAGAGTTTGAGAGAGAAATACTTGTGAGGACAAATCCCAAAACACCCAGAGCCCAAAGAGTGTTTGGCATCATTGAAGTCTTTCTGTCTGCGTGACCTGAAGGCTTGTTACACTTGAGGACTGTGAATCCTCCAGCCGGTTAGGCGTCGCATTCTGAGCATCCAAGAGTAATTGTGGATTGCCGGTGAACGAAGTCTGTGAAGGTTTGGAAGTCTACCTTGAAGACTTACCAGAGTGATTGGGCGAGGACTGTGTGTCCTTAGCTCAAGGGGAATAAGGTGAAGACATGGTCTTCTGAGTTCAATCTCAGCCTCCCTAACAAGATGTACAGTTGTCACAACAACTGGAACTGGTCGAACAAATCCTTGTCTTCACAATGCACTGGTTCTTTCTCTTACTCTCCTTACTGTTAGTCTTCGTGAAGTCATTGCCTGATTGCTATGCCAGTTTGACTTCACTGTGTGACTACTTGTTCTGATTGGCTTTGTACGATCTTCCATCCTGATCCTTCTACCTAGCTGCTATATGTCATCATGCTTTAGCTTCATACTTGTCTGACTATGGCTTGTCTAGTGTAGTTCATCTTCCGCTGCATGTTTATAGGTGTTGTTTTCATGTTTGTCTTCGAAACTTTCATGTTTTGAAGACTTTCATAAAAAGCGCCTATTCACCCCCCCTCTAGTCGATAACTAGCACTTTCAAGTAGACGTCAAGAAATGCCTATGAATTATTCTCTTGTTTATTGAACCGTTTGATGTTTGGGGCTTTGATTATATGGGACCTTTTCCTGCCTCTAATGGTTATACACATATTTTAGTTGTTGTTGATTACGTTACTAAGTGGGTAGAAGCTATTCCAACTAGTAGTGCTGATCTTAACACTTCTATTAAAATGCTTAAAGAAGTTATTTTTCCGAGGTTTGGAGTCCCTAGATATCTTATGACTGATGGTGGTTCACATTTTATTCATGGTGCTTTCCGTAAGATGCTTGCTAAGTCTGATGTCAATCATAGAATCGCATCTCCTTATCATCCGTAGTCTAGTGGTCAAGTAGAGTTGAGCAATAGAGAATTTTGCAAAAGACTGTGAATAGATCTAGAAAGAATTGGTCCAAAAAACTTGATGATGCATTATGGGCCTATAGAACAGCATACAAAAATCGTATGGGTATGTCTCCATGTAAGATGGTTTATGGAAAAGCGTGTCATTTACCTCTTGAACTTGAACATAAAGCATATCGGCTATTAAAGAGCTCAACTATGACTTAAAACTTGCTTGTGAGAAGAGGTTGTTTGATATTAGCTCACTTGATGAATGGAGAACCCAAGCCTATGAGAATGCCAAGCTATTCAAAGAATAAGTCAAACGCTGGCATGACAAAAGGATACAAAAGCGTGAGTTTAACGTAGGAGATTATGTGTTATTATTCAACTCTCGTTTAAGATTTTTTGAAGGAAAACTTCTCTCTAAATGGGAAGGTCCCTACGTTATTGAGGAGGTCTATCATTCTGGTGCCATAAAAATCAACAACTTCGAAGGCACAAGTCCAAGGGTGGTAAACGGTCAAAGAATTAAACATTATATTTTAGGTAATCCTATCAATGTTGAAACTAATATTATTGAAACCGTAACCCTGGAGGAATACATAAGGGACACTTTACGTAACGCCTGCATCCAAAAGGAATAGGTATGTGGTACAGTAAGTAAACTGACTCCAAAACAACTCCAATGGCAATTTTTATCAGTTTTGGAATATTTAAGAATTTTAGGAAGAAAGAAGTAGTCCGAAAGGGACATGAGGCCCCCACGAGAGTGGAGGGCGCGCCCACCCTTACTAGGCACGCCCCCTGTCTCGTGGGCACCTCGTGTGCCTCCCGGACTCCGTTTTCTTGCACGTTACGTATTTTGGTCGGTAAAAACTCATTATATATACTCCCTAAGGTTCTGACCACCGTATCATGCAAATATCCTCTATTTTCATTTTGAGCTGTTTCTGTTTCAGATCTAGAGCATCATGTCGTCTCCAAGCGCTCCCAAGGACAACTTTTTCGAGAGGGTTATCAACCCCTATCTCGCGGAGGTGCTGCAACACCCTCAAACCATTGAGATGCGTGAGGGGGTGCTGCACATCCGCGATGTGGAGGGACCAAGGCGTACCGGAAGCGTGTAGACAAAGCTCGAAGCTGTGGAGCAGCAAGTTTTCAAGTGCCAAGAGATGGTGAAGCGTGGACTCAACGCCAACCAGATGATGATCACGGAGTTTACGAACAACCACAAGTTAGATGCCAAGGTCATTGGGGAGACCACCTTCAAGCTTCAAGAGAAAATCGAGCAGCTCCATGCCCAGATCTATGACCTGGAAAATAGGATGAGTTTGGCTGCAGATTTAAGGATCCCGGAGACTCGATCATCCTTTTATGATGGTGAGCCTATGCCTTGGAAGATGGACGACAAGCCTACATCATCAACAACACCTCCATCACCTCCGAGGACATAATCACATGGGTATGGGCACTCCCTTGGCAACCGCCAAGCTTGGGGGCGGTGCCCCGGTATCGTATCACCATCACACTCCTATCTTTACCGTTTTATTTAGTTCGATCCTTTTAGTAGTATCTTGATCTAGTAGATTGAAGTTTTGATATCAAGTAGTTTCGAGTTTTGCATTGTGATCTCTTTTTGTAATCAAGTCCGTGAGCTATCTATAATAAAGATTAGTGTTGTGTCAAGGGCTTTGCTATGATCTTGAGAAAGTAGAAAGAATAAAAGAGTTCATATTGATCTTATGGATAGTGATGACTTCACATATAGAAAGTATGAGGCATAAAAATTGTTGAGAGTTGATAAACGTAGTTTTGGTCATCGTTGCAATTAATAGGAAGTGATAAGGAAAGAGGGGTTCACATACAAATATATTATCTTAGACACCTTTTATAATTGGGAGCACTCATTAAGTATGACATGCTAAAAGAGTTGACGTTGGATGTAATGGTTTATGTTTTCGCACATCTCAGTTAAAGTATATTGTCATTGACCTTCCAAACATGTTGAGCCTTCCTTTCCCCCTCAAGCTAGCCAAATTCCTTGCACCAAGTAGAGATACTACTTGTGCTTCCAAATATCCTTAAACCCAGTTTTGCCATGAGAGTCCACCATACCTACCTATGGATTGAGTAAGATCCTTCAAGTAAGTTGTCATGTTACAAGCAATAAAAATTGCTATCTAAATATGTATGACTTATTAGTGCAGAGAAAATAAGCTTCGTACAATCTTGTTGTGGAAGTAATAAAAGTGACGGACTGCATAATAAAGGTCCACATACAAGGGGCAATATAAAGTGACGTTCTTTTGCATTAAGATTTTGTTAATCAACCCTAAACGCACATGACAACCTCTGCTTCCCTCTGCGAAGGGCCTATCTTTTACTTTATGTTTTTACTTTATGCTTGAGTCAAGGTGATCCACACCTTTCCCTTTTTCATTTTATCCTTTGGCAAGCTCCTCGTGTTTGAAAGATCATGATATATATATATATATATATATATATATATATATCCAATTGGATGTAAGTTAGCTGTCGGTGTACTAGAGTAGGGGTACCCTAGTATCCCGAACTTGTGCACGGGCAGTCGCAGCACCCCGCGGCAAGGCTTGCCGGGCGACCGCCAAGGTCCTCCGTGGTTCCTTTGGAGCTATTCAAGAACAAAGTGTTCAAGCCAAGGAGACAAGACCCCGACAAGAGGAGCTTGCCGAGAAGGCCAACCGAGGCATCTCAAGGAACTTGCCGCGACGCGCCACGCGTCCCGGCAAGGCCCGGCGAGCGACAAGCTTCCGGACGCAACAAGACAACGACCACGGCAAGGCGCTTGCCGCGGCAAGCCACCACTCTATACCCGCGCTCCAGCACATCCACCAACGTGTCGCCCTGGGGCCTTTCCAGGCGCGCGTGGCAAGAAGCTGTGCACCCAGCGGCGCGAGGTGGCAACCGACGCTGACAAGATTGCCATCGTGGCAAGCGGTGGCGCCCCTGACGGTCCCTTTTTGCACTATTTGGGCGACGCAGATGGGCATTTAATGCCTTTGTCCCCTGCCGTCAGGGTTAGGTATGATACACTATACAAGTAGTTGTACCAACCACAACTCCTTTTTCCATTTTTGCCCTTGTCTACGTTGCCACCTGTCGGTGACCCCTTGAGCATATAAAAGGAGGACCATGCACAACGTAGAAAGGGGTTCGAAGGTTTCGAAGCCAGAAAACACTCACGCTCGGTCTCAGCTAGTGTGTACTGTAGCACTCCGCGCTCCCGAGCAAGAGCTCAATACAATCAGACATGCAGCAGTAGGAGTATTATCTCTTCGGAGAGCTCCGAAGCTGGGTAAACCGCTCGTGTGCTTCGCCTCGATCTGCTCTTCGTGCGATCTCCGCCCCCCGCCGAACCGAAAGGGGCCCGGTCCGCCGGCCCCATAGGTGTCCGTGGATCAGTAGTTTCCCATGACATCTTTGGCGCGCCAGGTAGGGGACGTCGAGGTTGTGTGAACCTGATCCGGCGTTCACACGAGCTAGATCTTCATCATCTTCATCGACATGCCATCGAAGAAGAAGGCTTCGGAGGTGGCTGCTCCGTCCACTTCGATCCCACCGCCACCGGAGCAAATGGGTGGTGGGGTAGACGCCGGCGGAAGAACGGGCGTCGACGAGGGAGCTCACGGTGCGGCCAGGTCCAAGGACAAGGCTGCGCAGACCTCGGCGTCCGTACATGCACCGCGCCCATCCCAGGAGGCGCGGGACCGACAGCGTCATGGTACTCGCGGTACCATACATTCATTGGACCAAGATCGAGCTGGTGGATCCCGGGATGCTCAAGACCAGCATGCACGCCAACATGCTGGCACGAGCAAGACGCGGTCGCCTGGATGGGATACTGCTCCTTCTAACAGAGTTAGAAGTCCGAGCATATCCCGCTCCTCGCACCGTTCGCCACTGCCACCCTCCACTCTAGCAGAAGCTTTAGCGCGAGCTCAACTGCTCCTGGATTACCCTCCAACGGCGGACAAGATCGACGAATGGAGGGCCACCATTCAGAGTCTCATCGGCTTCGCCAACGGCGACACCCCACGGCAGCCGAATGCGTTGCAGCCGCGGCAAGATTGCCAGGCACGAGCCGATGGCGACAAAGCCGGTGGGGGTGCAACCACCGTGCACTCTCCACCTAGAAGGCCAAGGTCGCCGACTCGTCGGATCAACCTCGACAATGACTCCACCACATCATCAGATCCACGAGCTCGTTGCGATCAGCGCCAAGTTCTTCATGAACGACAGCAAGAAGACGCTCGTACTCGCATCGAGCGTCAAAGAGAAGCGCGGCATCAATTGGATCAGCGCGCTGGGCCCACTGTTGATATGCATGCGCCAGGGGAGCCAGGCGACTTGCCGTACGCGGTAGGTTGCCCTGCGTTCACTCGTGAGCTGCGGCAAGTCCAAAGGCCCAAAGACGAAGAATTTCTGCCGACGCATTCAGAGAAGTACGACGGCAAGTCGCATCCGTCGGAATTCCTCAGCATCTACACCATCGCGGTGCAAGCTTCTGGGGGCGGGATGACAAGATCCTTGCCAACTACTTCCCACTAGTGCTCAAGCCCAATGTCAGGTCCTGGCTCATGCACTTGCCGGACAACTCCATATCCTCCTGGGCAGATCTATGCCATCAGTTTGTCGGTGCCTTTACAGGTGGCCACAAACCTCATGGCCAAGAGAGCGACCTTCATTTGCTCACCCAGAAGGAAGGAGAGTCCCTGTGCAAGTACATTCAGAGATTCAGCCATGTACAGCACAAGATCCTAGATGTCCACCCCGCCACAAGTCATCGCTGCTCCATCGAACGTGCGTAACCGCAGGATGCGGGAGGAGATGGCGATGTGCAAGATCAGAGATCTCAGTGAGCTATATACCATGGCCGACAAGTGTGCACGTGCTGAGGAAGGGAGGAAACTCCCCGGAGAGAACAAAGGAGCAGGAGGATCTGACAGCGAGGATGCTGCCCCGGCAAAGAAAAACCGGCGTTGGAACAACAGGAAGAACAAAGGCAAAGATGTGCTAGTCGTTGAGAAGTCCGGCAACGGAGGTGGCGCCAAGAAAGCCGAAGCTGTGGCAGTCGCCGACAACCAGGACGGCACCGACAAGCAGTACTGCAAGATCCACCGCACCAAGGGCCATGATCTCCAGAGCTGCCAGAAGGTCGAGCAGCTTGTCGAGCAGCAAAAGGCTGAGTACGAGTGACGCGACAAGGAGAAGGCCCAAGAAGGTACTGGGGGATCCGGCAAGAAACGTCCCGGCCGAGGAGGACGCCGCGGCAAGGCCAAGCAGCGGCAAGGAGACAGGCCTCCCCGCGGCCGTGACAAGGATGAAGACGACGACGACGATGAAGATATGGATGATGACGGGACCAGTGAGCAGGAGTTCCAGAAAGCCACAGAGGTCGTGTGCGTTGACGGTGGTGCTTCTCTGCATACTTCACACCGCCAGCTCAAGCAGTGGGTGCGGGAAGTCAATGCAGCAGAACCACCCGACGAGTCACGCAAGCCTCTGAAATGGTCCAGCACGCCTATCATCTTCGATATTGAGGACCACCCTGATCGCATAACTGCTGTCAGGTGCTTGCCAATGTTGGTTTCACCAACTATCCGCAACCTCAAGGTCACTAAGATGCTAGTTGACGGTGGGGCCGGCTTGAACCTGGTCTCCTCCGCGGTACTCTAGAAACTCCAGATCCCTGACAGCGAGCTCAAAGAGACCGGCACATTCCAAGGAATCAATCCGGGAAGGAGCAATCTGAAGGGAAAGATCACGTTGCTGGTGACATTTGGCAACGATTTGAACTTCAGGACTAAGAGGGTCACTTTTGACGTTGCTGACTTTCCATTGCCTTACAATGGGATACTCGGCCGTCCAGCACTTGCCAAATTCATGGCAGCCTCTCACTATGCATACAACATGCTAAAGATGCCAGGTCTGATAAGTGTCATCTCTGTCCCTGGTGACAAGAAGGATGCTCTTATCTGCACTGACAAGATCTACCGGGAAGCAGCAGCCACAGCAGAACGCAAGTCACTTGCCACCGAAGCTCCGGGGAAGAAGAAGACCAAGTCCGCAAGAGTTCTGATGCCCACTCCGGCAAGCGCACCTCTTCGGAGTGCTGTGCTACCGTCGAGGACGCACCATCGAGCTCCACCGGCAAGTGTAAGAAAACGAAGGCAGCTCCGCCAGAGACCAAGAAGGTGTCCGCCAAGGAGGACAGTACTGGTGGTACCTTCACCATCAGTGCCACTGTCGGTGTCAAAACCGGCGGATCTCGGGTAGGGGATCCCGAACTGTGCGTCTAGGCGGATGGTAACAGGAGACGAGGGACACAATGTTTTTACCCAGGTTCAGGCCCTCTCGATGGAGGTAATACCCTCGCCCCGCTTGATTAATATTGATGATATGGGTAGTAGAAGAGTAGATCTACCACGAGATCAATGAGGCTAAACCCTAGAAGCTAGCCTATGGTTTGATTGTTGAGATGTAATGTTGTGTCCTACGGACTAAAGCCCTCCAGTTTATATAGACACCGGAGAGGCTAGGGTTACACAGAGTCGGTTACAATGGTAGGAGATCTACATATCCAGATTGCCAAGCTTGCCTTCCACGCCAAGTAAAGTACCTTCCGGACACGAGCCGGAGTCTTCAATCTTCTATCTTCGTAGTCTGGGAGTCCGGCGGATATTGATAGTCCGGCTATCCGGACACCCCCTAGTCCAGGACTCCCTCAGCCACTCTCGACCCTAAATAGGAAAGCGCGCTCGTTGCTTTCCTGCGGGCGAACGTCGACGTGTTTGCATGGCAACCGTCTGACATCCCTGGTGTTCCTAGGAAAGTAATCGAGCACCATCTTGCCGTCTGTCCTCATGCACGGCCCGTCAAACAGAAGGTCAGGAAACAAGCAGTGGAGCGCCAAGAATTCATCGCAGAAGAAATCAAGAAATTGGAAGCAGCAGGCCTTGTCAGAGGAGTGCTCCATCCTACGTGGTTGGCCAATCCTGTAGTCGTGCGCAAGGCAAACGGGAAATGGAGGCTTTGTATCGACTTTACCGATGTTAATAAAGCTTGTCCCAAAGACCCATTTCCCTTGCCGCGCATTGACCAGATTGTTGACTCCACGGCCGGATGTGACTTGCTTTCATTTCTTGATGCATACTCAGGATACCATCAGATCTTCATGGCAGAAGAGGATGAGGAGAAGACCGCATTCATCACTCCATGTGGCACATACTGTTTCGTACGGATGCCTTTCGGTTTGAAGAATGCTGGTTCAACATTTGCAAGGGTAGTCCATCACGCTTTTGAGCCACAAATGCACAGAAATGTGGAAGCCTACATGGATGACATAGTGGTCAAGAGCAAGGATAGAGCAACTCTGATTCAGGATTTAGACGAGACCTTTGTAAATCTACGCAAGATCAACCTCAAGCTTAACCTCGAGAAGTGTGTGTTTGGAGTCCCCTCCGGCAAGCTTCTCGGGTTCTTCATGTCTCAGCGGGGAATTGAAGCCAATCCCGACAAGATCAAGGCCATCGAGCAGATTGAAGCACCAAAGCGCGTCAAGGATGTACAAGACATGCCGGTTGTGTGGCTGCTCTCAGCAGGTTTATCTCTAAGTCTGCTGAGCGCGCCCTGCCGTTTTTCAAAATATTGAAAAAGGCAGGTCCAATGAAATGGAATCCGGAAGCGGAGGCTGCGCTGCAGGATTTGAAGAGATACCTGTCCTCCACTCCAACACTTGTTGCACCTAAGCCACAAGAGAAGTTGTTGCTGTATCTAGTGGCAACCAATCAAGTGGTTAGTGCTGCGTTAGTAGCGGAGAGGGAAGCAGATGATGAGCCAGCAACCACAGCAGATGCATCCAGCGACAAGCAGGGGGCTTCACCGACAAGCTCTGGTCCCGACGAGGATGGATCTACGCAGGCGCATAAGAAGATACAGAAGAGAACGGTGCAGCGCCCAGTTTACTTTGTCAGTTCCCTTCTGCAGTGGGCTAGGTCAAGGTACTCTGGTGTGCAGAAATTGCTTTTCGGCCTTCTCATGGCCTCGAGAAAGCTGCGCCATTACTTCCAGGCACACGAGATCACAGTCGTCACTCGTTTTCCGCTGAAGAGGATACTGCAGAATCCAGAAGCAACAGGCAGGGTTGTCGACTGGGCACTAGAACTGTCAAGCTTTGGCCTCAAGTTTGAGAGCACATCAACTATCCAAAGCAGAGCATTGGCAGAATTCATAGCAGAGTGGACGCCAACGCCAGATGAAGAAATTCCAGAAACGAGCGTCCCCGTCAAGGAAGCAAGCAAAGAGTGGCTGATGTACTTTGATGGTTCCTTCTCGCTGCAAGGCGCCGGTGCGGGCGTGCTACTTGTCGCACCCACCGGAGAGCACCTCAAGTACGTAGTCCAGATGCACTTTCCCAAGGAGCAAGGAACAAACAATACTGTAGAGTATGAAGGTTTGCTTGCCGGTCTTAGGATCGCAGTGGACCTTGGGATCAAGAAGCTCATTGTCATGGGTGACTCGCAGCTTGTCGTCCGCCAAGTGAACAAGAATTACCAAAGTCCGTTGATGGAAGCTTACGTTGATGAAGTCAGAAAGTTAGAAGAGCACTTTGACGGCCTACAAATGGAACATGTTCCAAGAGCTCAGAACGACATTGCCGATAGCCTGTCAAAGTGCGCCGCACTTAAATTACCTGTGGAACCAGGGATCTTTGTGCTCAAACTGACTCAACCGTCTGTAACACCATCAACTGGACAAAGTAAGAAGAGGAAGTTGATTTCTGGTGACTATTTTCCGGCAGAGCTTCCCGAAGCCGCCGCCAAGATGGTCCCCAAGATCAACACCAAGGATGCTGAGGAGCAGTCTGCTCCGGCAAGCCCTAGGGTTTGTTCCGTTGAAGCAGACGCTCCCGACAAGTTTTGCTCCGGCAAGCTTGCCGGGGAACGTCAAGCTCCGGCTGAACCGCAGGTTCTCGCTGTAGAAGCGGACGTTCCCGCAGCAGCATATGTGCCTTAGTCCTTGTTGTTGAGCCGCAAGCTCCAGCATGGGCACAACAGATTGTCCGTTTCCTTCAGACAGGAGAACTTCCCGAAGAGCAAGAAGAAGCGGAAAGAGTAGCCCGGCAATCAAGTATGTACCAGTTTGTCGACAAAGACACTATACGTAAGAAGACTCAACGGTGTGAAATTGAAGTGTATTCACCGGGAAGATGGACAAAAGCTGTTGGCAGAGATACATGGAGGCATATGTGGTCACCACATTGGTGCAAGAGCACTTGCCGCAAAGCATTCCGGCAAGGTTTCTTTTGGCCGACAGCCTCCGTGATGCAATCGCACAAGTAACCAAGTGTGAAGTGTGCCGCCCATTCCAAGCAGATACACCAGCCAGCTCAAGCTCTCCAGACGATCCCTTTATCCTGGCCATTTTCGGTCTGGGGGCTCGACATCCTCGGCCCCTTTCCCCGAGCTGTCGGGGGCTTTGAGTACTTGGACATTGCAATCGACAAGTTCACAAAGTGGCCGGAAGTGGAAGCAGTGAGGAAGGTGACAGCACAGTTAGCAGTCAAGTTCTTCAGGTCAATTGTTTGCCGCTTCGGGATCCCTAACAGGATCATCACCGACAATGGCACGCAATTCACGAGCCGCACCTTCATGCAGTACGTCCAAGATCTTGGCGCCAAGGTCTGCTTCGCTTCTGTGGCTCATCCGAGAAGCAACGGTCAAGCAGAGAGGGCAAATGCTGAAGTGCTGTGTGGGCTCAAGACCAGGACTTTCGACAGGCTGCGCAAGTGTGGAAAGAACTGGATTGAGGAGCTGCCGATGGTTCTTTGCTCGATCAGGACGACGCCAAATCGAGCCACTGGCCAGACACCTTTCGCTCTAGTCTATGGAGCAGAGGCAGTTCTCCCCACGGAACTCGTATACGGGTCACCTCGAGTGCTCGCTTATGATGAGCTTGAGCAAGAGCAGCTGCGGCAAGATGACGCGCTGCTCCTTGAGGAAGACCGTCTTCAGGCTGTTGTACAAGCTGCTCGATACTAGCAAGCTTTGCGCCGCTACCATAGCCGCAAAGTTAATGCCAGAAGTCTCGAGGAAGGCGACCTTTGTTCTTCGCTGCTCAAGACGCCAAGAATTCCAACAAGTTGACGCCTTGAAGGGGAAGGCCCTTACCGGTGAAACGAGTAACTAGGCTTGGCGCTGTCCGCTTTGAGACCGAAGATGGCTTTCCGTGAGCAACTCTGGAACATTGAGCATCTTCAGAATTTTATCAGAAGCGCGTTGCGGAACCTGTTCCGCAACCACCTTTTGTACAAGTCTTGCCGCTGTTGCATGTAATCCTTTGTACAAAGCCGCGCAGACCCGTGCATAAATAAAGCTCATGTGCTCAGACATCTTGTCAATTTCATGCTTTCTATTTTTTGCATGTGTTATCTGACATTTTGTGCAGCACCTACCCCCGGTAAGCAATAACGAGCCGTAAGGCTCCATATCTTTATTTTCTCTTCTTTCTCTTTCTCAAAGAAAGGAAGATTCCCTCGCCCACAAGATTGCCGGGGGGAAAGGAGAAGATAATGGTGTGGACCAGGCGCCGTTCGAGAAAGTTTCGCCTTACCGGGACGCAAACGACAGAAAAGCTAAGTTGCCAAAGTTTGAGCAATCAGTTTTAAAAAAAATTCAGTTATCTTCCTCGAACGACCGTGCTTTGTATGGAAAACCTGTGCGCGGAGGAACCAACTCGTAGCTAGTTGCGCCCATACTTTGTTTCGAGTCCACTCAACAACTTAAGTGAGCTGCGACTAGTTGCGACAAGGTTTCTTGTCTGTTGCGGCACCGCCAGCAGGCTGCTGATGTCCCGCACTCAGTGCTCGCGGCTAAGGTGCCTGCACCGGCAAGTTCCCTAAAAGCGTAGGGTAAAAACATAAAAAGGAAGGTGAGGGAGTCCTGGACTTGGGGGTGTCCGGACAGCTGGACTATCATCGTCCACCAGACTCCAAGACTACGAAGATACAAGATTGAAGACTCCGTCCCGTGTCCGGATGGGACTTTCCTTGGCGTGGAAGGCAAGCTTGGCGATACGGATATGTAGATCTCCTACCATTGTAACCGACTCTGTGTAACCCTAGCCTCCTCCGGTGTCTATATAAACCGGAGGGCATTAGTCCGTAGGACACAACATACATTACAACAATTATACCATAGGCTAGCTTTAGGGTTTAGCCTCCTTGATCTCGTGGTAGATCCACCCTTGTACTACCCATATCATCAATATTAATCAAGCAAGACATAGGGTTTTACCTCCATCGAGAGGGCCCGAACCTGGGTAAAACATCATGTCCCTTGTCTCCTGTTACCATCCACCTAGACGCACAGTTCGGGACCCCCTACCCGAGATCCGCCGTTTCGGCAATCGACATTGGTGCTTTCATTGAGAGTTCCTCTGTCGCCACCGATAGGAAGGATGCCTCCACCCGCCTTCAAAGACGGTATTTTCGCCGAAGGGCCTTTGCCGCGGCCAAACTATCCGCTAGGTGGTTTTCTTATGACCGCCTGTCCGCCATCGCCGACAATGACTTCTCAAGTCGCCAAAAGCAATCTTCGCGTCACCGAATCCGAGCAGTTGATCCAATAGAGCTCTCGCCATTAACGAGCTCTTGATCGCATCGCCGCCTCGAGTCGCCATAGACTATGATCGATTGGGCTTAAAACCGATCCGAGAGAGATTAACTCTCCCAGGCCACCCACCACGCCGCAGTGGTAGAGGAACAATGCGCGACTCTTTGCCTATATTAAAACTAGTCACGTCCGGATTCCCAACCCTCCATGCCGACTTCCGGAGGGACGGGCTTCGATCGAGCATTGAACTTAAAATCATGCATCACTCCGACTCGCTGGATTGTGTCCAGAACCTAAGCTTCCGACCGGAAGCTCTTCGCCTTTAAGCCCCAAGATGGGCAGGATCCGGATTTTAGTCCACCCACCCGCCCAGACATATGCGATCTATCTCTAATACGGCAAGAGCCCGCTGAAATAGTACATCACTACTGGGCTAGATTCCTCCTGGTTATGGACAGGATAAAGGACTGCTGAGAGGAAAACGCAATCTCAATCTTCTGAAATAATTGCACGGACAAGGGAATACTAAACGCCATTGATCGTCGCAAAATTAGGCGCTTCACCGATCTGGCATCCATAGTACGAAAGTACTGTGCGATGTAAAGTTTCCGGAAAACCGAAAATCAATTTTGGGATAATCCGGCCCCAAACCCAGTCCGCGGCAAAAGGGCGCCTTACACTCAGGCCCCAGATGCAAAAACGAAAAAACAAAAACCCAATAAGGGAAACGAAACCGTACTGGAGGGATGGCTCAATGGACCCTGTAAGCTTCATAGTACAGAGGGAGCCGCCCCAACTCATAGCCTTCGAGCATGTTGGATATTACGGCAGGTGGCCAAAAGTGGCGAGGAGCTTCTAGCCCCGCAAAACAACTCCAACAATACCGGTACGGTATCAACAGTCTTCGAGACTTTCGCGTCAAACAATATGCGAAAGCGAACAATCCGCGGACTCGCCGAAGTCTACCAAATAGCAACAGCAAATCCATGGAGTGACACAGCTATCACCTTCAAGCGGCGACGAGCCTAAATTCGAACAGCCGAGAGCACCAGCCGATCGGTGCTTAGTCCCATAGTGGACGGCTTTTCGATTGACAAAAGTCCTCATGGATGGCGGCAGCGGATTAAACCTCATCTATGAGGAAACTCATGGAAAATGGAAATCGATTGAGCCAGATTGAGCGAAGCAAAGACAACCTTCAGAGGAATACCTAGCCGGAGGCACATCAGACCGACAAATCACACTCGATGTGGTGTTCGCTCACGGACAATTATAGATCCGAAGAAGTCACGCCCAAGTGGCCCCGTTCAACAGCGGATATCACACTATATTAGGACGAGAGGCATTCACAATTTTTCAAGCAGTACCTCATTACGGGTACATGAAGCTCAAAATGCCTGGGCCCGGCGGAATAATCACCCTCGTTAGTGATCCGAACATAGCACTCCGCGCCGAAAATAAGACAGCTGCACTAGCCCTGGAGGCACTATCCAAAGCCTTAGCAGCAGAAGAACTCACCATGCTGCGCTCTACGGTGAACAGGGACGATGTGATACTCGATAAAAGATCCAAGTCCACCTCCTTCAAACTAGCAGATGAAATAATAAAATTCCAGGTCCATCCAACGGACCCAACAAAGATGGCCTCCATTGGGGCACAATTGAACCCCGAAGTAGACGCCGCACTGCGTGAATTCCTTCGGGAAAATTGGGACATCTTTGCCTGGCATCCTTCGGATATGCCCGGAATCCCACGCAGGTTGGCAGAACACAGCCTAAACATCCTAAAAGGATTTAAGCCAGTCAAACAGGCTCTTCGACGATTTTCCGAACCCAAAAGACAGGCAATGGGAGAAGAGCTAGCCAAACTATTGGAAGCCGGATTCATTAGAGATATCAAACATCCGGACTAGCTAGCAAATCTGGTAATGGTACCAAAGAAGGATAAATCCTGGCGCCTCTGTGTCGATTTTAAAGACCTCAATAAGGCTTGCCCAAAGGATCCCTTCCCTCTCCCCCGCATCGACCAAATTATCGATGCTACCGCAGGGCACGATTTGTTGTGCTTCCTGGACGCATACTCTGGCTATCATCAAATCAAGACGGCGGAAGCAGACCAAGCCGCAACGGCATTCATCACTCCATACGGACCATTCTGCTTCAACACGATGCCCTTCGGACTTAAAAATGCCGGCGCAACATATCAGCGCATGATTCAAACATGTCCGCTACCCAGATCGGCAAAACAATGAGAGATACGAGATCGACATAGTCGCAAAACAAATCACGCCGAAACTCTAGTAGACGATTTGAGGCTCACATTCGACAACCTTAGAGCATATGACATCAAGCTGAATCCGGAAAAATGCGTTTTCGGGGTACCAGCCGGAAAGCTGCTGGGCTTCATTGTATGCGGTAGAGGAATTGAAGCAAACCTGGCTAAAATCCGAGCTCTGCCACTGTTGGATATTCCAAAAGACCACAAACAAATACAAAAATTAACAGGATGCGTGGAAGCCTTAAGCCGCTTTATCTCCCGTCTAGGAGAAAAGGCGTTGCCCCTCTATCGCCTCCTCAGGCACACCGAACACTTTGAGTGGACGGATGCTGCCACTGCCGGACTCGAAGAAATAAAGGCCATATTGGCAACAACCGTCTGGCTGCGCCCACTCTGGGCGAACCAATGTTGTTATACATCGCAGCAACGCATCAAGTTGTAAGCGCGGTCCTCGTCGTCGAACGAGCGACAGAAGGGTAGAAATTCCCTCTTCAAAAACCAGTGTATTATGTATCCACTGTGTTAACCCCCTGCAAGTCCCGTTACCCGCACTATCAGAAGATAGCATATGCGGTGTTCATGGCGTCCCGGAAGCTCCGACACTACTTTCAAGAGTGTTCGATAACAGTGGCCTCTGAAGTACCACTCAATGACATTATAAATAACCGCGATGCAACGGGCAGGATTGCAAAATGGGCCATTGAGCTCTTACCATTCGATATAAATTACAAACCTCGGCGAGCTATAAAGTCACAAGTTTTGGCTGACTTCGTCGCTGAATGGACCGAAGCCAAACTCCCTAAAGAGTACGGCACATACTCCAATTGGGTTATGCATTTCGACGGCTCTAAAATGTTGGCCGGACTGGGGGCTGGCGTCGTATTGACGTCCCCAACCGGGGACACAGTCCAGTACGTACTTCAAATAATGTACACGGACTCCAACAACGCAGCCGAATACGAGGCCCTATTACATGGTCTCCGGATGGCAGTCTGCATGGGTATTCAACGCCTAGAAGTGCGCGCGGATTCAAACCTTGCAATATCCCAAATAAATGGAGACTTTGACGCCAAGGATCCGAAAATGGAAGCATATCGCAACGCCGTCCTAAAAATGTCAGCTCAGTTTGAAGGACTCGAATTCCATCACATAACCCGAGATAATAACCAAGCGGCCGACATACTGGCATGCATCGGTATGAAACGTGATGTTGTCCCCCCAAATATCTTCCTGGAACGGCTCTTCAAGCCATCCGTACTATGGGAAGAGGAGCCCGGAAGTGACAAACCGGAAAAAACCGAGCCAATCGGCGATTCAGCCGATGACATAACACCGTCAGCCCACGACATAATGGCATTAATCGCCCCATGGACAGAACCATTCCTAGCCTACTTGCTTCGGCAGGAACTTCCCGAAGACCAAAACGAGGCCCGCTGCATATTCCGGCGATCGAAAGCCTACAAGGTCCATGAGGGAGAACTTTATAAGAAAAGCACAACCGGAGTCCTTCAAAGATGTATCTCCGAAGAGGAAGGGCGCAACCTCCTGGCTGAAATTCATGCCGGACTAGGCGGACACCACGCAGCAGCCCGGGCCCTTGTAGGAAAGGCATTCCGTACAGGATTTTATTGGCCGACGGCCCGGGCAGATGCCCAGGACTTGGTCCAGAGATGCGTTGGTTGTCGCCTCTTTGCTAATCGAGCCATATGCCGCCACCGCCCTCAAAACTATACCCATTACCTGGCCGTCATGTCTGGGGCTTGATATGGTTGGACCCCTTAAAGGGGGAACCCACAAGCAACGGTACCTATTGGTCATGGTGGATAAATTCACCAAATGGATAGAGGCCAAGCCGGTCAAAACGGCAGAGTCCGGACCAGTGATCGACTTTATATCCGGGGTAGTACACCATTACGGAGTCCCCCACAGCATCATCACCGACAACGGCACGAACATCACAGCCGACGAGGTTAAGTCCTGTTGCAAGAATAAGGGCATCAAGCTCGACTACGCTTCAGTCTATCACCCTCAAACCAACGGTCAAGTGGAACGAGCAAATGGTCTAATAATGAGCGGGATTAAACCCAGACTAGTGCGGTCACTTACTAAATCTGACACGCACTGGGTCGAGGAGCTCGACCAGACTGGGGCTGCGGACAACGCCTAACCGTACTACCGGATTCACACCATTTTTATGGTATACGGCGCAGAGGCAGTCTTACCCTGCGACATTATTCATCACTCACCTCGAGTGCGCATGTACGAGGAAAGAGAGGCCGAGCTGGATCGGCAGGACAGCTTGGACACATTGGAGGAAGAACGCGACGTCGCCAGAGCTCGCTCCGCATTCTATCGAGAACAGCTCAAGATATCAAAGCAGAGAAGTACGGGCCAAGACTTACAACGCTGGTGAACTAGTTCTACGCCTGCGGACAAGAAAAAGGACAAGCTCAAGCCCAAGTGGAGGGCCCTTTCATTATCGATCAAGTCCTCGACCGCGGAGCATACCGTTTACTTAAATGCGCTCGGATAACCGACTCGAGCCGAACCCATGGAACGCAGCCCGCCTCAAGATTCTATGCCTAGCGCCGAGTAAGAGTTCGCCCTCCTCCGCTCAAATTTTTATACCTTGGCTGTCTTTCGCTTTCTCTTTTCATAACCTTTTTATTAAAAAGCCCTAAGGGCTTACTTTTGCATTTTTTCAAGATACACTTGATGTGCCATCCGCACTCATTATACCTCGGGGCTTCTTTACGTAAGCTCAATTATAAGGGTTTCATGCCCAGCACATGTGTCAAGCTTCCACATGTACCTTTTACTCACCATTATATGCACCGATATGACTTAAGTTTTGGCCAAGCTGGGTTGCCTGGCTCCTGTGCTTACCCCTACATTCCCGATTGTTCGGCTAGGAGGTAAAGGGAGCACCTCTGCGATTGCTACTGCCGGGTCAACCGGATGTGTACCTCAGACTGGGTGAAGCCGAAAGCTAGCGTTCTTAAGGGAATATTTGGTCGGTGACTTAAAAGATGATTTTCTTCACCTACTCATTTATCTGCCCCCAGATGTTTTTCTGCTTTTTTCGCAGTCCGGACATGCACTTTAGGGCATGCCTCCCAGGGAAAGGAACCCTTAACGGAACTATTCTCCCTGGAAGATGTTTCTTACTAACCATGTAATATAACATAACTAGTTGGGCACTTGTCTGATAAAGCAATAATGACCCCTACGCCTGGTCTCCATGCATACCGCGGTTGTTTCTCATCCACAAAGGTATTCGGACACACTTCGGACTCTAGGGTCCCGAGGTCGAAGCGAAAAGGTCGGCAAAGACAAACGATCTACAATCCGGCTAGAAGGCATTTCACATGTCACTTCAAAGGAAAACATACATTGTCAAATTTATAGATTGTATTCCTCCTCAATCCCGTCTAACAGGCTGTCTAACTTACAGTCCCGTTGGGAAAACTTAGCAGCCAACTCTACTTGGCTGTATACTAAACTCACAGGGATCTCCTTGCCATCAGGCCCCACCGGTCCAACTTCGGCCATATGGTTGGGATCCGCCTTCTTATACCGCGTCTTCACCATGGCCCAAGCCTCCCTGGCACCTTGACGGCAAGCCGAAATCTTCCACAAACGGAAGCGCTGCCGCACTCCCTGAAGCTTCTCCGCAAGCTCCCCAAGGCCATCGGGTAGGGAGAGGGTTGACCATAAAGCCCGGACGACGCCGGTCATTGCCTGCCGAACTCGTTCGAGCAATTGCAACAGTTCGGGAAGCTGATCACCCATTGATATGGGCATCTCCTCTACAGGACGACCTGTGAGTATACCTACAAGACATATCATGTCAATATACTTCCTCGCCGAACTCTTCTTTTCAAAGGATTTCGCTCAAGCACTTACTATAAATGCCGCGACAAAGCCGCTCATTCTCCTTAACGGAGCCGGACAGCCCGGCGCGAGCGCCTTTCAGCTCTTCTCCGAGCTTGGCGTTGGCATCCTGGAGTTTATTCCTTTCTTGCTGCACCCTATTCAGCACACTCTCGCCGGCCTTCAGTTGGCGCAGTAATCCTTGCCTGTCCGGATCTTGTCCGGCGGTACCTACATAGTCATTATTAGACTTACGCGCACGCCTCACAGTGCTTATATTTATTAATACAAATGTGTTACCAGGAGGGGTCTTTGAGTCTCCTCCTGCGGCAGCAAGTGCGGCCTCAAGTTGGGCCTTGCATTCTTGCAGCTCCTGAGACAGCTGGGCATTCTTCTCGGTAAGAGCCTGTGTTTCACATGATCCTTAAATCAGTTAACATAACTACTTTAAGTCTCGGGGGCTACTGGTATATACAACCATTAAAATTCCCTTACCCGTATGTCTTTCACATACTGCTCCGTGGCTCTGGTAAAACCATCTTGAGCGGCACGGAGATGTGTCTCCACCTCAGACTTGGTGGCGGACAGTCTGTCGGTGTCCTCCGTTGGAGAAGGATCCGGCCCGCGTCTTGCGCTTGCCTCCCCCTCCAGGCCGGGCGCTGGAGCCTGGCCGGTGTAGGTTGGATCAGCAACTCCGGCGAGCGCTTTTTCTCCTACAAAGATCATGAGCACTCAAGCGTTTCCTAGGAACGTTGCTCCGAAAATTCAAATACGAGCTATACCTTTGCGGCGACGTTTCCGTCTGCACCGCGCTCCTTTTCCGCCTGCTAGTCCGGCCTGGCCTCTGTTGGTCAGCCGCCGCGGGCTCGGCTTCCTGCCGTAAAGGCACTTCCTGTAACATACCATCGTTCGCGAAGGTTAGAAAGGTGAAACGAAGAGATAATGGTGTTTGGACCTCGGTCACGGTCACCTGAGAAGCCGGATACAGTCCGGGGTAGTCCGCCGTAATGGCAACCAAAGCACTATCCATGCTGAGCTGGTGAAATACCCCGTCGATCAGCTCCAACTCGATGTCCGGGTCCTCTTCGGAGGCCAGATCCAAGGATCTTTCTGGATCCTCGGGTTGCGGAGCAGGACTTACCATGTCCTCCACAGTCCGGCGTAGACCCTGCGCCGAAGACATAATGTAAAGAAGCTTAAACTTCGAGAGCATGGGTTGAGCCTTTAAAGGTGTTCGCTTACCCATCCTCTAGGGTTGATCATGGAAGACCCATTCAAAGGGTTCGTTCGAAGGAAGTCCTCCTTTTCCCCCTTATACAGGCTGGAAAGGATCTCTACCAGATCCTCGGTCGAATCTGGCCCTTTGCGGCCGTGACGGGTGGCATCGTCCTCCACATTGAAATCCCACATAGGATGGCCTCTGTATTGCAATGGCTGTACCCCCCGCATGATGCATGTCGTCATGACTCCAATCATGGTCAACCCGGAATTGGCCAGTAATCTTATTCGGCCCATCAAGTAATGGACGCTCTTGTCTTCCTCCAATCGGGGGCTCCGTGGGCGCCAGCTGAGGCGTTTCTTCAGGGGAGCAGCACTAAACTCCGGGAGGCCAATCCGGACTAGGTCCGGCAGCGGAGTGTCTCCTATGTAAAACCACTCTGAGGGCCAGTCTTCGGACGCCTTCTTGGGAGTAGCGGATAGGTATCCGGTCCCGGCGATGTGCCATATTTCGGCGCCGCCCACTTGATATATGGACCCCTCGTGAGAACGGGGTACGAGGCAGAACAGCCTCTTCCACAATGCAAAATGGGGCTCAACGCCAGAATAGCTCATAAAGAGCTACGTAGCCGCGATATGCGTGATGAGGCGGGCGGAGGTGGTGGAGCTGGAGTCCGTGAGAACTCTAGGAGCCCGGAGGAACGGATGTATCGGGAATCGAGTCCCTTACCAAATAAGGGACGAAGCATACTCGCTCCCTTTATTGGGGCTTTGGGTAGCCTCCGCTTGCCTCCCACCTTGATAGGTGACCAGCCTGCTCTCGGACCGGGACCATGAAGGCCGGAGGGAGAAATCCCCGCTTGGAGCTCCACTAGCTCACAGCGAAACAGAGCACCTCCTCCAATTACCGGTGGGCTGGGAGGCGTGCGTGAAGAAGAGCCGCGTCGACGGTCCATGATGGAATGGATTTTAGGTCAAAGGCGCTCCGATGAAGTATTCGCGGGGTGGTTTGGATCTGGATTTTTGCCTCTTTTATAGGCGGATGACTCGCACGAATGGGGGTGAAACGTAAAAGACACCCTGGCTTTTCGCATTCGTGCAACGCGTGGAAAAATACCATTATTGGGCGTAGAAGCTGGGAAACACAGTGTTTATGGTGAAGCCGGACACTGTTCGGCAGGTACATGGAACTTGAAGGGGGAACCCGCCTTGCAACGCCGAAGACTATATATGCGCTGGACTTATGGTCATTGAAGCCTGGTTCGGGGCTACCGAGGAGTCTCGACTAGGGGTGTCCGGACAGCCGACTATCATCGTCCGCGGACTCCAAGACTACGAAGATACAAGATTGAAGACTCTGTCCCGTGTCCGGATGGGACTTTCCTTGGCGTGGAAGGCAAGCTTGGCGATACGGATATGTAGATCTCCTACCATTGTAACCGACTCTGTGTAACCCTAGCCTCCTCCGGTGTCTATATAAACCGGAGGGCATTAGTACGTAGGACACAACATACATTACCACAATCATACCATAGGCTAGCTTTAGGGTTTAGCCTCCTTGATCTCGTGGTAGACCCACTCTTGTACTACCCATATCATCAATATTAATCAAGCAGGACGTAGGGTTTTACCTCCATCGAGAGGGCCCGAACCTGGGTAAAAAATCCTGTCCCTCGTCTCCTGTTACCATCCGCCTAGACGCACAGTTCGGGACCCCCTACCCGAGATCCGCCGGTTTTGACACCGACAGAAGGAATCAAGTAAAGGAAATAGCATAGCAATCGATACCCAAAATAAAGTTATATTACAAGATAGCTTGTCGCAGCTCTAATAGATTGTTCTCGTAACATGACCAGCAGCGACAAGAAAAGGAGAAAACGGGCGGCCTAATCTACGCGATCGCCATCAACCGTTTTGACCTAGTTGACCTTATCCACAAATGGGTGCGACAAGGGCCTTGAGCGCTTCCAGATCTGCATCCGCCGGCAGCTTCTTGAGGACATTGGTGAGGTTGAGGCCCGGGTTACGGAAGGCCACCTTCACCGACACTTTTTGAAGAACTCCCGTGCAGATCTTGCGCAACTCGTCGGCCAGCTGCTTTGGGATCCTTTCCTGGAGTCGCTGCAGGGCCGTCGCCACGCCTTTGAAGAACAAAGTGAGCTTGGCGCTGGGTTGGAGGTTCACATCGGAGGAGTACCCGAAATCCTCCATCCCCAGCTACGCCAGCTCCCTGTCGATGGCTGCGGCAACGTCCACGAGCCCCTCCGTCCAGTGCTCCACATTCTCCCTGAAGGTGTTTTGGGTGGCGGCAGCACTCGCCAGCAGCGCCTCGTTGGCCTTGATCTCCTTCTTCAAGGCCACCTTCTGCTCCCTGGCACCGTCCAGCGTCTTGGCCAAAGTAGTTAGCTTCAACTCAAGATCTGCATTGGAATCCTTGGCGGCGCTAAGCTCCTTGCCCTTCTCGACGAGACTACCCTGCAACTCGCCAAGGGTGTAGGCGTCCTTCTCGCGCTCACACTTGAGAGCGGCAAGCTCTTCGCCTCTCGCCCTGAGATTGGCCTCTAGCTGCACCACCTTCGCCTCCAGCTCCTTCTTGGCGGCCTCAGCAGCTGCGGCAGCATCCTCTGCTTCCTTGAGATCCCCGCCAAATGTTTGCTCACGCGCAGCAAGCTCCTCCTCATGGCTGTCAAGATTGACCTTCCGCTGCGCCAACTCGCCCTCCCGCGCAAACAGCTCCTCGGCGACAAGCCGCTGTTGCTCTTCAGCTTCGGCCTTCTCGAGGAGGAAGGCTTTCCGCGCCTCGGCGAGTTGCGCCCGCTCCTCTGCAATGGACCGGAGGGCTTCCTGGTTACGACCCCGGAGCTCCTTCGCGTGCTTCTCGATGTCCACTCCCGCCCTCGCGACAAGCGCTTCTCGGGATTCCAGCTTGGCCTGCCGAGCATGGTAGAGTGACACCAGTTTTCGCAGCAGCTGCTCCTCCTCAGACTCGCCACTCCTGCTGCTCGGCGCGTCAACCAGCGTCAGCCCAGCGGAAGCGAGCACTTCTCCATCAAAAGTTTCTCCTTCGACCGGCGCCCTGGAACTTGACGCCCAGGGGAGCTTGATGAAGACGCCATCGCCGGCCTTCAAATAGGCGCCGGGCTGGGGCTCTTCGGAGCTGGCGCTGCGGCAGCGGCGGAGGGATCGGCGGTCGGCGTAGCGCCTTGCGCTCCTGCGGCCTCGGGATCGTCAGTGCGATCGCCAGATCCCTCGCCAGCTCCTGCGGCGGCAGCCTTGGTGGCTTCTTCGCCAGCGGGATCCTCAGCGCCAGCTGCTTCTTCGGTAGCAGCGGCGTCGTTGGTGTTGTCGCGCGCGTTCTCCTCGCCAGCAACCTCGGTCTCCATCGGCTCCGTGACAGGTGGATCTGAAGGCCGGAAGAGGGAGAAAAGTCAAGCAGATATCCAAAAAGAAAATCAGAAGAAGAAGATCCCGAGGGAAGTTTTCAAGCAAGAGGATTACCTGTGCTGGGCTCTGCAGTCACGGTCTCCACCACCGGGGGGTCGCTGGCGCTGTCCCTTGCCGGAGAACTCTCCCTTGCCAGAGACTTCTCCCTTGCCGGAGAACGCTCCCTTGCCGGGGAATCCCCCTTGGCGGTGTAGTCGAAGCAGATGGCACGACGGGGGTGGCTTCCGGACGCTCCTGGTGAAGCTGCTCTGCTCCTACACAAATTGAGAATCAGATATCAGTAAAGAAAAGCACCCATGCACGCCTAACAGCGGGAAGTAAACCATATACTTACGCTGGGGGCTGCTTTGAGGAAGGGTTGCCGGGTCCGGCAAGGTGGTCTCGGGCGCGCCCCCTGCTGTCGCAGTAGGTTCGTCCTCGATGGCAATCACCGGGACCTTGGCTCTCTTCGCCACTCTCTGGGCTAGCGTCCTGAAAAGGAATGAGTTCGGAGTCAAGCAAGTCAGATACAAGACAAAACAGCAAGAATTGAAGACGTGCAAGTACAGCAAAGAATCTTACTCTTCTTCTTCCTGAGGTCGAAGTCCGGCCCACCTCCAGCGTGATAGGCGGAGGTGTGGGTTCCCTTAACCGCTTGGCGGGGGCAGCGGCTGGACCAGAAGCGGCGGCCTGGGAGGACCCCGCTCCAGTTGCCGTAGCGGCGTGAGGCGCTCCCTCGGCAACAGTACTTGCCACGGTAGAACGTGTCGTGCGGCGCGGCGACTGTTGACCCCTCTGCCGCCCTGCTACGTCCCCAACCTTGCGGAGGCTCCTTCTTGGTGGAGCTGGGGGCTCTGCTTGTGGCGGGCTATCTGAAGAAGAGGAGGAAGAGGAGTCGGACTCCGACGAGCCGCTCGCACCCTCGGTAGGCTCGCTCGACTTGGCTTCGGGCTCGGCAAGCCCTCCCTCACCGGCAAGCTCTACCTCGCCGGCAAGCTCATCTCGATCGGCAAGGCTTTCCGCCTCTGCTGCCTCTGCCTCCTCCACGGTGAACCCAAACTCGCCCACGGCAGCGGCTGCCGCCGCCTCTTCCGCCCTAGTGGCGATGCGCTGCATCTCCGCATCGGTGGTGTCGCGGGTGAGGCTCTTCTGTTCGTCGGCGCGGACCGCCACTTCTACCAATCCGTCGAAGAACTCCTGCACGACGTCGTCCGCGGGCTCTTGCCAAGTTGGCACAATTCCATGCGAATCGCATAGCGGCATCATTGCGCGGATGCGGTCAAGCGAGGAGTTGTTGCACAGCCGAACGACACCCTTCGGCAACCTAAACCATTCGGGATGTTGAGGGTCGTGCTTGAACAATTCCTTGAGCATCGCGTCTAGCTCCAGGACAGTGAAGTTAAAGTTGAGGCCCGGGCGCGGCCTCATGATGTCCGCCGGACCCCCGAACTCCCAGGCGGGTCTCCTCTCCTGCAGGGGGCGATGCGGCGGCGAAGAAAATCTGCGCCAACGGTGCCTACGGTGAGCCCGGCAAGCCTGAGGCGTAGGATCCTAGTGATGGCAATCTTCGGCCTATCATCTTCCGGGGCCACGCTGCTCCAATCGTTGCCGCTGGGCAGTAAATGGCTGCGGGTTCTCCTCGACAATCCAGCACCATTCTGCTCTCCATTCCTCCCACTTGCCGCGGAGCTCGCCCTCCAGATAAACTTCCTTCTTGCCGGCTCTCGATATCCAGGCGATTCCGCCGGATAAGGGCTCCCCTCTCTCAACACGAGGCATAAAGAAGTGGCGGAAAAGAGCTACGTTTGGATGGACTCCGACAAAGTTTTCGCAGAGATGTGCGAAAACTGCCATGGTCAGAACGGTGTTGGGGGTGAAGTCAAGGAGGTGGAACCCGTAGGTGTTCATAATATCGCAGAAGAATTCAGAGAAAGGCGGGCAGAGCCCGCAGTAGAAGAACATCGCGAAGAAAGGGTATCCATTCGAGCCCGCTCAAGCGGCGGCGAGAGTACCTTCGCTGGATGCGCCGCTCCGCCGACCGTAAGAGGTAGTAGTACTCCCTCACTCCTTCGCGGCGAGCTGGGGGAAGGTTGTCCGCTCCCTTCGCAGCGTCGCGAGCTGCTGCGCCTCGGTCGTCTTCACGGCCTTCCCCTTGCCGGTTTTCGGAGCCATGGCGGAGGTGGTGGGGGAGATCGACGGCGCTGGTGGTGCTGGTAGCGATGGAGGGCGGAGCGCTGCTCTCTTTCAGAAGGAGGGAGCGGTGGAGGTTTGTGAGATTGGAACAGCAACGGGCGAGATGGGCGAACTGCCCCTGTTTCCCCTGCTTATATAGAGGGAGGGGGCGGACGTTCCGTTTTTCCGAATAAAGAAACCACTCACGATCTCTCCCACGACGCCGCATTCAATGCGTGCCGTTAGGGGAGGGCGCGGTGGATACAGAGTAAGATACGGCGTAACCCAGGCCACGCGTGCCCGTGCCCTGTTTTGGGCCCGCCCAACAGCCGCGGCACTGCAGCGCCCAGTTCCGGGGCTCCTGTCGGTGTACTACAGTAGGGGTACCCTAGTATCCCGAACTTGTGCACGGGCAGTCGCAGCACCCCGCGGCAAGGCTTGCCGGGCGATCGCCAAGGTCCTCCGTGGTTCCTTTGGAGCCATTCAAGAACAAAGTGTTCAAGCCAAGGAGACAAGACCCCGGCAAAAGGAGCTTGCCGGGAAGGCCAACCGAGGCATCTCAAGGAACTTGCCGCGACGCGCCACGCATCCCGGCAAGGCCCGGCGAGCGACAAGCTTCCGGACGCAACAAGACAACGACCGCGGCAAGGCGCTTGTCGCGGCAAGCCACCACTCAGACCAGGCCCAAAGACATCCACCAACATGTCGACTGGGCCTTCCAGCGCTGTGGCAAGAAGCTGTGCAGCCAGCGGTGCAAGGTGGCAAGCGACGCTGACAAGATTGCCATCATGGCAAGCGGTGGCGCCCCTGACGGTCCCTTTTTCCACTGTTTGGGCGATGCAGACGGGCATTTAATGCCTTTGTCCCCTGCCGTCAGGGTTAGGTATGATACACTGTACAAGTAGTTGTACCAACCACAACTCCTTTTTCCATTTTTGCCCTTGTCTACGTTGCCACCTGTCGGTGACCCCTTGAGCATATAAAAGGAGGCCCATGCGCAACGTAGACAGGGGTTCGAAGGTTTCGAAGCCACAAAACACTCACACTCGGTCTCAGCTAGTGTGTACTATAGCACTCCGCGCTCCCGAGCAAGAGCTCAATACAATCAGACATGCAGCAGTAGGAGTATTATCTCTCCGGAGAGCTCCGAAGCTGGGTAAACCGCTCGTGTGCTTCGCCTCGATCTGCTCTTCGTGCGATCTCCGCCCCCCGCCGAACCGAAAGGGGCTTGGTCCGTCGGCCCCATAGGTGTCCGTGGATCAGTAGTTTCCCACGACATTAGCATGGGCTATTATTGTTGACATCACCTAAAGGTGAATACGTTGGGAGGCAACACAATAAGCCCCTATCTTTCTCAGTGTCCAGCTAAAACTCCATAACCACAAGTATTGCATGAGTGTTAGCAATTGTAGAATACCACAAGATAGTTGAGTATGTGAACTTGCTGAAAAGCTCTATTGTTGACTCTTTCTCATGTTACGATAAATTGCAATTGCTTCAGTGACTGATATTATAGTTTGTTAGTTCTCAATGAAGTTTTTGAACCATACTTGACATTGTGAATTGATTGTTACTTCCATAAGAAATCATATGATAAAATCTATATATGTTGATGTTATAAGAATGATCATGATGCCCTCATGTCCGTATTTTATTTTTATCGACACCTCTATCTCTAAACATGTGGACATATTTTTCGATATCGGCTTCGCTTGAGGACAACCGAGGTCTAAGCTTGGGGGAGTTGATACGTCCATTTTGTATCATGCTTTTATATCATTATTTATTGCATTATGGGTTGTTATTACACATTATATCTCAATACTTATGGCTATTCTCTCTTATTTTACAAGGTTTACCATGAAGAGGGAGAATACCGGCAGCTGGAATTCTGGCTCGAAAAGGAGCAAACATTGGAAACCTATTCTGCACTGCTCCAAAAATCCTAAAACTCCACAAAACATGTTTTTGGAATTAATAAGAATTATTGGGCGAAAGAAATACATCAGGGTGCCCACACCCTGTCCAGGAGGGTGGGGGGCGCGCCCCCCTACTAGGCGCGCCCCCTGTCTCCTGGGCCCCCAGTGTCCATCTTCTGCTATATTAGAGCTTTCACCCTAGAAAAAATCAGGGGCAAGCTTACGGGACGAAACTCCGCTGCCACGAGGAGGAACCTTGGCGGAACCAATCTAGGGCTCTAGCGCGCGGACCTGTTCTACCGGGGACACTTCCCTCCGGGAGGGGGAAATCATCACCAATGTCATCTCCAACGATCCTCTCATCGGGAGGGTGTCAATCTCCATCAACATCTTCACCAGCACCATCTCCTCTCAAAACCCTAGTTCATCTCTTGTATCCAATCTTGTATCAAAACCACAAATTGGTAATGTGGGTTGCTAGTAGTGTTGATTACTCATTGTAGTTGATGCTAATTAGTTTACTTGGTGGAAGATCATATGTTCAGATCCTTAATGCATATTATTACCCCTCTGATTATGAACATGAATATGCTTTGTGAGTAGTTACGTTTGTTCCTGAGGACATGGGTGAAGTCTTGCTATTAGTAGTCATGTGAATTTGGTATTCGTTCGTTATTTTGATGAGATGTATGTTGTCTTTTCCTCTAGTGGTGATATTTGAAAGTCGACTACATGACACTTCACTACTAGGGAAAAGCCTATACACAGAATCTTAGCAGCAGCGCGGCTCAAAAAGGAGCGCTGCTGCTAATTAGTAGTACCGCGTTGCGGGAAACCCGCTGCTGATACGTTTTTAGCAGTAGCGCGCTAGGCATAAACCGCGCTGCTACAAATATCGGCCGGCGGTGTTCACCTAACTCCATTTAGCAGTAGCGTGGTGGCGCGAACCGCGCTACTGCTACGGATGTAGTAGTAGCGCGCTTTTTCTGAGATCGCTGCTGCTAAATTTCAAATTGCCACACTTTTTCGTCCCTGTTAGCACTAGCGCCGTATCCCAAAGCGCGCTGCTGCTAATTCCTTAGCAGCAGCGCGTTTTAGCTCCCGCGCTACTGCTAACCCGCACCAACCCACCACCTTTTCCCCACCCATCCCTCCCCTCCCCCTCCTCTCTTTCCCTTCCCCCTACCTCCCCTTCCCCCTCCTCTCTTCCCTTCCCCCTACCTCCCCCACATGCTCCCACTCTCACTCTTCTTCTTCCTCAATACGTCTCCCCCATTACTCTCTCTCTTCTATCCACCTTTCTCTCTCTTCATTACTCCTACCTAACTACACCACCTCCATTAATGCATCTCCTTTCTCTTTTTCCTTCCCCCTCCACTAGTTAAAGTTGTCTCCTCCCAAATTAGGTAGCTAGGTAGATTTATTTAAGTGACCTATTTGCCCCCTAACTAGATCTATCTTTGTCAAGAAGAGCTTTGTGCACTTTTGATCTCCCTAGAACATCATCTCCACCGTGTGCTCGATTTCGATCGAGATAGAGGTGATGAAAATTTCAGGCTTTTGCAAAATGGAAATATGTTTATGTGTGTGTGATATGTTTGTGGAAATTGTGTGTGTGGCATGAGTTGACGCCAAATTGAGCTTTTGAGTTGCCTATGTTTTGCCGAAATGTCAATTTATTTCTGTTTCGGCGAATTCCGGGCAAACTCTAGATCCATATATGTCCTATTTTTAGGGAAGGTCATGCCAATTTTTTTTATGACTTTGATGCATGCATGCATTTTTATAATCAATTTGTTTATTATTACCGTGCAGAGTTGACAATGGTCAGTGGAATGATGGTGGACAGGTGGTTGCGGTCGGCGGTGCAGGACATGAAAGAAAATAACCGGACAGAGGTTTTATGTCCGTGTCGAAAATGCAAAGGAATAGTTTGGCTCCACCCCCATGACGATGGTCGTGTCGAAGCGCACCTGCTCATGACTGGTTTCATGGATGGCTACACTTGGTGGATAATTGAAGATGAGGATGACGATGTTGAGGATGCCGACGGGGTAGGCAATGATGACATGGGGCAAGACAAAGAAATGATTGATAATGGCGGCGGGGAAGAGGCCGGACATGGCGGTGGAGAAGGGGCCGGACATGGCGGCGGAGAGAACGACATGGACTCCACGCAGCAGAGTTTGTCGGTACTAAGTTCAATTGTGCGGGACCCTCATGTTCAAGCATTGCTTCGCAAGGAGACGAGTACTGAGAGAGCTGCTTCTAGAGAGGAGGCTAAGCTGGAGCAACTGGTGGTAGACTCGAACACTCCATTGTATGATGGTTGCAATCCTGAGGTGACCCGCTTGAGTTTCACGCTCCAACTCCTGAAGACGAAGGCTAAAAACAAATGGACCGACACTAGCCTCGATGAGCATCTCAAGTACCTAAAGGATGTTCTTCCCGCGAGTAAACTATGTCCTACTAGTGTTGATGAGGCCAAGAAGATCATGTGCCCTCTTGATCTGCCACACATTAGATACCATGCATGCATCAACGATTGCATAATTTATAGGAAGGAGCACGCGGAAAAAACAAGTTGTCCGCTGTGCAATGCTTCTCGATACAAGAAGGTCGGGAAGAAATGTCCCCAGAAAGTTGTATGGTACTTACCGATCACTCCCCGTCTCCAGAGGTATTTTGTAGATCCCAAGGAAGCTAAGCTAATGCGCTGGCACGCGGAGAGGAAGAAGCCCGACGATGGAGATGATCCGAAGAAGAGACACGTGAAGGATGGAAGGTAGTGGAGAGCGTTGAACAGCTTCTATCGGTATTTTGAATGTGATGCAAGGAACATCGTGCTCGGTGCGTGTACCGATGGCATGAATCCATTTGGCAACCAGAACACCAACCATAGCACATGGACCGTGTTTGTATGGATGTACAACCTCCCCCCTGGTTGTGCATGAAATCAAAGTACATTCACATGAGCATGCTTATTCAAGGGCCGAAACAACCAGGAAATAATATTAATTTGTATCTGGGGCTACTTAAAGAGGAGTTAGACACGTTATGGAAAACACCGCCAAGACATGGGACGCCAAAGAAAGGTGAGTATTTCAGCATGAGAGTCAGGCGATCACGACAAAGGCAGGACTATCTCGATTCACGGATATGTGGCAGGCCAGGTGTGCCATGGATATTGCGGATGCACGCGGTGCATGGATGATACGACGTCTCAGCAGCTAACGTCAAGGAAACATGGCGGCTCTGGGAAAATCGTGTACATGGGGCATCAAAGATGGCTTGAACAGGGCGACCCGTGGAGAAACCTTGGAGATCTATTCAATGGTCACGCTGAGCATCGAGGACCTCCACGTAAGCGGAGCGGTGCCGAAATCGATGAGCTGTTGAAAAACTGGAAGGAGTGCCCCGCGCCGGGAAAGACGATGAGAAAGGCGCTGGAGCCGCTGCTAAAGGTATGGAAGACGAGGTCTGTGTTCTGGGGCTTGGAGTATTGGCACAAACTCGATACACCTCATTGCCTTGATCAAATGCATATATGTAAGAATGTCCTTGAGAGCTTGCTCGCAACACTGATGAACATGCGGATAAGACCAAGGATGGGCCGAAGGCAAGAAAAGACTTGCAAGATTTGAAAATCAGGGAAGATCTGCACATGCCTCCCCGTAAAATGTTAGACGAGACAGAGACGGAGACAGAGGCACGGGAGAAGAAGGGCAAGAAAATAAAGAAAGAGGATTATTGCCCCCCTTCTTGCTTCACCTTAAGTCACGCTGAGACCAATCAATTCTTTAAGTGCCTTACCGGAGTCAAAGTTAGTTCCGGTTACTGTGGCAAGATAAGCAGATATCTAGACACGGACAAGAAAAGCTTCAGCGGGATGAAATCTCATGACTGTCATGTGATGATGACGCAGATACTACCTGTTGCCCTTGGAGGGATAATGGACAAGCACGTCTGTGACACGCTTATTGGTCTCTGCAACTTTTTTGATGTCATCTCTCGAAAGTCGATCGCTGTGAAGCAGATCCAAAGGCTACAGGTGAAGAGATCGCAGATATCTTGAATGAGCTTGAGATGTACTTCCGCCCGCATTCTTTGACGTGATGGTGCATCCGTGTGTCCATATTGTGGATGACATAATAGACTTGGGGCCGCCATTCCTGCACAACATGATGCCGCTTTGAGAGGATGAATGGGATCATCAAAGGATTCGTTTCAGAATATGTCCCGTCCGGATGGAAGCATCGTCCAGGGCTATTTGGCACAAGAGTGCATTGCTTTCTGTGAGAATTTTCTATATGGCGCAGACCAGCCGCCTGGTGTTAGTGTTGGTTTGCCCGTTAACAAGCACGATGGGAGGCTCAAAGGAGATGGTCACTGCAACGGTCGCAGGGAACTGCACGTGGCATACTCAGATCGACGCGGCGACTTTGATAGAGCAAACTTGGTAGTGCTACAACACCTAGACGAGGTAGATCCTTTCGTGGCACTGCACAAAGAAATTATTGCAAAGAAGTATCGTGACTGGGGGGTATGCAGGACGGATGCCGAAGTTACTAGAGAGCACAACTCCACTTTCCTGCATTGGTTCAAAGATCATATTATTGCTATCCCCCGGAGGAGGGCTCTAAGGACGGATTGCTCATATACGCCTTAGCTCATGGCCCCTCTCCCAACCTCGTAACCTATCAGGCATATGATATCAACGGATACACGTTCTACACGGAGGCCAAAGATATGGACAGTGATGATCAAAACTCAGGGGTGACGATGGAATGCATGACCGCAGCGACAACGCGCAAGAATCGAACGATTTTATGGAAGGGTCGAGGAGATCTGGGAGCTTGACTACTCTGGACTACACAACACTACGATGTTCCGTGTCAAATGGGCTAAGAATGTCGAAAGAGAAAGCCGGATTTTCACTACCATGACTATACCCGACGCCAAGAGCGCTACCGTGAACGCTATCGCAAAAAACGAGCCATGGGTACATGCTAAGCACGTGACACAATGCTTCTTCATAACTGACCCGCGCAATCCCAGCCTTGTTGTCGTGAGGAGAGGCAAAAGGAACATCATTGGAATGGATGGAGTCGCCAACGAGGAAGACTATGATCAGTACGGCAACCCAATGAGGGAAGATGACGATGATGATGAAGTATACGTCAAAAGAAGAATCAATACTACATTACCTAAGAAAAATCGTACTCCATGGAAAAGGCAAAGTCACAATGAGGGGCTCAATTATTCTTCGACGAACAAGAAGGGAAAGAAGCTGACTCAAAAGCGAAAACGTCAGCACTGAGGAAACGTATGTTATCGGTCCAATGATGTGTAATGTATATATATATATGTTCCTATTTTGCATACACACTTTGCCATTATTATGCATGGGTCCAATGATGTGTAATATATATGTTCCTATTTTGCATACATATTTAACCGTCAAATGATGCAATATATTCGTTCACTGCCCTCGGGAAATAAAAGTGGGATAAAATAAAGGAAAAGAAAAGGAAAACTGGCAAGAGCGAAGTAGTAGCAGCTGCTTTGCATAAACCGCTACAGTATCGAAGTTAGTAGTAGCGAATTTTGCCTAACCCGCATCACAGTATCAAGTTAGTAGTAGCGCTTTGACCAAATGCACTACTGCTACGCCCACTTAACCAAAATTCTCACTCGCCTGCTTCATCCCGCCTTTCCCCAAATCCCCACTCACTTCCCGTCAGACCGCCACGACCGACCCGCCCTGCTCGGCCACGACCAAGGCCAAGCGCTTAGCCCTCGACCCCGTGCTCGACCCGACGTGGTCTCGACCACCCCCGTGCAGTGCTAGCCTCGACCTCCTCGCCCTCGAACTGCCCGCCTCGACTCAGCCAAGGCCTCGACCCGCGGCCGCTCGACCTCGCCGGCCTCGCCCTCCTCCCTCCCGGCCGTCGGGGCCTGCCTCCTCGCCCTGCACCTCTACAAACTCCCCCCCTCTCTCTCTCCTAGGGTTCTTCGGTTAATTTACTTAGGTTTTAGTTAGGGCAGTATGTTAATTAGGCTATCTATTTAGTTATGAATTTAGCTAGGTTTCAAAATTAGCTGAATTTATATGCAAATTTGAACTGGACATGTGATATGTGCATATGTCATGTTTTGGACATGTCATATTTGGAAAATGATCCGAGTGGCCTATGTTACGCCGAATGTTGATTCATTTCGCTCCGTGAATTTCAGCGCTTGATATGTCCATTTTTAGCAAAGGTCATGCCGAAATTTCCCGTGAATAAAGGCATGATTTGTGCTACATAGTTGGCATATCGAAAAGCGGCACATAGATTTCTTTTTTATGTCATTTCTCATTTATTCATATTTTAGAAATAAATGAGGACACTTAATCATAGGAAACATGTCGAACAATGAAGAAACCGGGCCTTCCGACCAAGATGCGATTTAGATGGATTATGAGGGTGAACAAGAGTACCTCGACTATTTGACTGCTAAGCAAGGTTTGCAGGTCGGCCTCGATGATGGTACTGACGCCGACACCGACGACGCCGGCACCGATGGCGGCACCGAGACCGGTGGGGAAGGTAACGGCGGGGAAGGTACCGGCCCCGATGTCGCTACCGAAAAGAGGAAGCATAAGAAGCAGAGGATACAAAAACCTAACAAACTAGGGATTGGAGGACTTGTGATTACAGAGATGGCACCTGGCAGGTTTGAGCCGTTACAGCCGGAAGAACCTCGCAAGTGCTATGGGAACCAAGTAGGATGCATCCTACGGGAATGCGTGAGCATCAACGATGATGACTTAAGGAGTAAAGAACATTTGACGTAGTTGCTCCTAACGAAGTTGCACAAGAGATTCAAGTTCCCCGACCGGGATGATAACATAGAACAACCGTGGGATGATCCAAAGATGAAAAAGATTAACAATCACGCCTTGGGCATGTTCAGCAATGATTTGGCCTCCTGGAAAGGGAGGATGAAACGAGCTATTGAGGCTGATGAACCCCTGTCCAAGATTCTAGAGGAAAATCCGACACTTACGGAAGAGGAGTAAGAAAAGTTCAAGGACACTTGCACTGCCGAGGCAGCCAAGGCTAAGGCTGCGAAATTCAAGAACCTTCAGCAAAGGAACACGGGGAAGCATTGCCTCGGAAGCCGTGGCTACCTTGGTAAAAGGCCCATATGGGATAAGGAGGACGCGGAACGTGAAGCCGCGGGTCTCCTGCACTCTTCGAAAGTTCACCAACCCCTTGGAGCATGACTTCATCAGGCCCGCTACAAGTGGGACAAGGAGAAAAAGGTTTTTTACACGGACAAGATCACGAGCAAATTGATTAGACAACTGGAGAAGCAACACCGCTTGCAGCCGAAAGCCCTATTCTCGATGAGGCCCAAGTGGGACACCCTCTCAACCGGCCTTGAACGAACTTCGGGACTCCTTTGGACCAGCGGCCGCAATATGGTCGTGTGCACGGCGCTGGAGACGGCGCCACGTGGAAGGTGTTTTACAACGACGACCCGGAGGCCAAGAAGCAGAAAAAAGAAGTTTAGTCAGGCGGACATCGACGCGAAGGTGAAGCTTGCGGTCGAGAAAAAAGTAGCTGAGGACGCGAAAAAAGCAGCCGAGGACAAATATGAGTATGATTTCGCTACTAACATGGTTCCAGTTATCATCAACTGAGTGAAGGAAAATCCAGACAGGACGGTACATGATTTCCCGTTGCCCAGTTTCGTCGGCAGCAACTCCATGAACAACAACACCATCGCACCATCACTTGCTCACGCAACCGGGCCTCCTCTCGCAGCCGCTCCCGCTCATAGCAGCCCGTCCTCAGTCTCAGGCGCTCTAGGTGGGCCTTCGTCTTTGGCTGAGCTCGATGGCGTCACGGTAATTACATGTCACACCAACATATATATATATAATATTCCATTTTTGTTGCCTTTTGGTTGTTTTACGCCACAGACATATGTGTTTCCAGGCGAAAGAAACCCCGTGTACCATACTCTACTTGATTAAAGGCCAGAAGGTGGACGTGGGAAAGGGGATGATAATGGACCCCTCTCAACGCACGTTCCACAACCAGCCGATCCCCGCTGGGCACTTCAGGGTTAGCTTGACCAGTGTGAAATCGGGGCACGAGGATTTGCCTCCTCTAGTATAGCATGTGGGAGCGGACGACGAGACCCCGCCGCAGATTGGAAGCTGCAAGAATTGGGTGCTGCTATGGCCAAAGAATCTTATTTGTCTGGAGTCGGCCGAGAGCACACCAATAACTACCACACATCAACAAGCATGTGCGGAGACCACCACCCCGCCTATGGAATTACCAGCTCCTGTAGTGCCGGGTGAGAGCGGCGGACGACCTGATGAAGGGGGTGCAATAGTACTAGCTGATGTAATTTCTCCTGTAGAACAGAGAATGGATGATGAGATAGAGGTCGACCCTATGGATTACCTCAATACAAACGCGTATGACTGTGACATAGATATGGTGAGTCAACCATATGACGAACCGGGCTATCAGCTTGCTAATGAGGATATGGATGATATGCCCGGGCAGGGTCGTACCATGGATTGCAAAAAGTCTCTCTTCATGAAATCCTCACAGACACGCTGAAGATGCCGCCAACACAGCTCAACTAGCCGGGTGCGAGGGTCGTACAGTACTTATCTCGGGAACACTAGGGCAGGGGTTAGGGAAGGGTCTGGAAGGTGTGCCCAAGAAAAAGGAGAGGAAGAGATCGGGGAAGGTAACTGCCTCCAAAACAAGCCAGAGCACATAGCAGCCAGACGATGCATTCTGAAGAGCGTGTACCCGTGAAAGGTGCGGTCATGTTCCATCTCACAGGCGAGCCGATGCTACCGCCGAAATCGCTGGAGGCATTATCAGGGGATCTCAGGAGACTGCATGGCCATGTGCTGTCGACTGAGAAAAGCCTACTAGCCTCAAAGGATCGGGGATATCCGACATACGCGGCTCGTGTGCCTTAGGGGAAGTGCTACGTCGACACACGGCCCACGGAGGTGTTCTTCCTGCGGTTTGACCATATTGTTTGAGATGTTTCTAACAAGGCGGCTTGATTTTACTATCGTCTGCCTTTTTGCGCTACATATGAGCTTCGTCATGAAGAGTGAAGAAGTCTCGCAAATCTGTGTGGCGAATCCGTACTACATGCACGAGTCTTTCTTGAGTCTCGGCGACTTTGAGCGTGAAACTGCTAGGGAGTACCTCCAAAACTTCATGGTACGTATTAAGGACCGGAAATTGTCCTCGTGCCTTATCATCCAAAGTAAGTCAGTTCCGGACAACCCTTTCATACATTTCAATCATTCCTTCTCTCTCATATGGGGAATAATTTGAGGTGTCTTTTCCCAAAGAACGGGCGCCACCGTCCTTATCGTTCTTTACCCGCAAGTCTCCCACGCCGTGTATTTTGACCCTTCCAGAGACTACGAGAAAAAAGACTACACCCACATAATGAATATTCTAGATGATGCTCTCCAAGGCTTCAGCTTTAGAGGTGGCCACGTGCATATCAGGAAACAAAGGAACAAGAAGATGGGTTTCGCGCATAAAACTAACTTCTATTGCATCCATGTCCCAAAACCAAGCAAGAAGGATGGATTCTACATCATCCATCTCATGATTCAGTTCAACACGGATCACCAAAAGCTCGCATTAACAGCAGAAATGATGATCATATCCACAAGTGGCTAGAATCTCATGGAGAAGCAGATTATAAACTTAGAGATGACTTCTTTCGCATCCAAAGCGACATTGCGACGATCATCATGAAAGAAGTCGTCGATGAGAAGGGGATGTTCCACCACGGCCCTATATCGCGAGCTGACGTCCGAACTCTCATAGGCATGCAACGTCTAGACCTCATGCCGTTCAAGAAGCTAGGGTTTGTCCTCGATGATATGGAAGGATGGAACTTCTAGTGATTTATGATGCCGATGATGATGATATGTGTCGGTTGAACTTGTATACTTTTTGTAGCGATGAAACTTTGTGATGTCCACGGTCCCTGCCGAACTTGCGTAACGCTACTTTGTTAGTATGCGTACGATGACCTGCGTACCTCTAGTTAATTAATTTGCATACTGTATGTTGCATATAGTTGCTAACCCTTTCTTTTTTGGTGTTGCTCTAGTATATTTTGTTGCATATATATGATTGTACATCCTCTTCATGAACATGCATCTCTAACAGGTACCTAGTTTCTTGATGGCGAGATGGAATTGCTATGTCCTGTACAAAGGGAATGTTCCGGGGGTGTACAACGAGTGGCATGAGTGTCAGGCGCAAGTGAATGGGTTCACAGGCGCCAGCCATAAAGGCTTCAAAAGGCATAAGAAGGAGAAGCTAGTTACTTGAGGTTCACGCTAGCGACAGAGGACTCAGAATCGCCACCTCATGTATCAGATAGTTCCGCTCTCACTCATAGTGATAGCACTTCTGTGTATACCTTTGTTTAGATGGATGACGTTTTGTAGTTGCAAGTATTCGAGACTTGCATGTATCGCTATTTTCGAGATGATGACAAGATATCACTTTGTGTTGGATGATGATTATGATGAGACTATTTGTATGTACATGCTATGATTACATTTGTGGTCTCGCAGCATTTGTATGTGTATCATGATGACATTTCTATGTGCTAAAGATTCTTCTACAAAGCCTGTTCAAATACAAAACAAATATGCCAAAAAACTACTTAAATTAGCAAGAGCGAGTGTATAAAAGTTAGCAGCAGCTAGCGCTAGCGATAGCAGAGCGCTGTCCAGCAAAGTGCGCTAGAGCTACTAGCAAGAGCGAAGCTTCCACTAATCAACTGCTGCCACACTTGTGTGGCAAGAGCGATGGCACGCACGCCATCGCTATGTGTTAGTCAGAAGGCGCCTTATTAGTAGCGCCTATCCCCGCGCTACTGATACATCTAAACCCCACGCTGCTGCTAGCCTTTTCCCTAGTAGTGCTTCACCATTATTTGGGCCTAGAGGAAGGCATTGGGAAGTAATAAGTAGATGATGGGTTGCTAGATTGACAGAAGCTTAAACCCTAGTTTATGCGTTGCTTCTTTAGGGGCTGATTTGGATCCATATGTTTAATGCAGTGGTTAGGTTTACCTTAATACTTCTTTTGTAGTTGCGGACGCTTGCAATAGGGGTTAATCATAAGTGGGAGGCTTGTCCAAGTAAGGGCAGTACCCAACCACGGGTCCACCCACATATCAAATTATCAAAGTACCGAAAGCGAATTATATGAACGTGATGAAAACTAGCTTGACGATAATTCCCATGTGTCCCTTTGGAGCTCCTTTCTCATTATTAGAAATTGTCCAGGATCATCCTTTTCTACATAAAGGATTGGGCCACCTTGCTGCACTTTATTTACTTTATTTACTTGTTACTCATTACTATTTATCTTATCACAAAACTATCTATCACCTACAATTTCAGTGCTTGCAGAGAATAACTTACTGAAAACCGCTTATCATTTCTTTCTACTCCTTGTTGGGTTCGACACTCTTACTTATCAAAAGGACTACGATAGACCCCCTACACTTGTGGGTCATCATCCTCCTCAACTAACAAAGATCACTCTAGTTAGGGCATTTTGGGTACGATAAACTTTGTATTTATGCTTATGATATGTTGCTTCTATTGTTGCCAAGTCTGTCTATTTCTGTTCCTCAAATATATATGTTGCATATCATCGACTCATGTGATGATGCACGTGCAGAGATCATCGATGGCGAAGAAGTACTATGCCAGGAGTATACGACGAGTGGCCGGAGTGTCAGGCCCGAGTGTACCGGTTTCCGAGCGACAGTCACTAGTTAGTTTAGGTTCACGCTAGTGTGAGAGAGGGATACGAACCGACGCCTCAAGAAGTACTACATTATGTATGATGAGACATGTCATGTAACTCGTATATCTATATCGTGATTATGATGTGACGACATGATTTGTGTTGGATGATGTGACGAGACTATTATGTGTATGATATGATGAGCATATTGCATGTTTATGATATGATTAGAATACTGTATAAAACCTGTACAAAAGCATCACAAATACGTAGCAAAAAATATGAGAAAATATAGTAGTAGCGCTCTTTAGCCCTGGACAGGAAAACGCTACTGCTAAAGCACTTAGCAGTAGCGCTAGTTGGGAAAGCGTTGCTGCTAAGTAGGTATAGCAGTAGCGCGTATCAAACAGTGGTACTGCTAAACGTTAGTTGTAGCATCGTACCCCATGCTACTGATAGCCATAAAACCCGCGCTACTGCTAGGCTTTTCCCTAGTAGTGCACATACATAAAGGTTCCCACCCCAAGCAATGTCCAGGTTGATCCAGATCCTGCAGCTGCTGCCTTCGTCCTTGATTATTTTCACCGATGTGTATCTTACTCGGCAGGCTATCCTATCCTCTTTTTTCCCAGCCATCGCTATGATTGTTGGTACAAACCTCACATGCATGTTTGTCTGATCCATCGTCAGTTTGTCACATGGTCAGGTTGTGTCGCGGCCCTCCCAAACTTGGATGTTTGCTATGACAACCTGCCACAAAAAGTAGTACCAATGGCTTCTCAGCTGCTATGGCTAGGCACTGCTAGCTTTGGTCATCATGGCGACAATCGGCTCAACCAAAAAACATGGTGACAATTGCGGTGAGTTATTCTCTTGTGTTCAGACCTTCATAAATATGTGGTGCATTAGTTGGTGCATATATCATGGTAATTGCTGCATCGGCATGTTATGTGTTTTCTTACCAATATCTTTGCAAATTCATCATTAGTTAATTCATATATGATTATTTGCAATCATGTATGTCATTGTATTTGTATTTGGGGATTAATGTACCATAATAGCTAAATTACCACCAAACAACTGTAAAAGTATCCTGCAAAAAAACAACTGTAAAAGTAGCAAAGGAATAGTAGATGTACTCATAAGTACGAATGACCCTTCTTGAAAAAAAGCATACATTTTCACCATCCAAAACCAGCCTATTAATCTCCCTCCAAAGATCTAGGTCATAGCAGCACTTCTCCTCCAAGATCTGACGTGAATAAACATGATCACTTGATTTGCTACTTCACCTTAGACTAAGCTATATATTCATTTATTATGTACCGTTGGACTAACCGCATCAGAATGGAGTTTATTTCATATGAGAAAGATATTTGTATCATTACATAATATAGTTTACTTAATTATTCTAAATGGTTACTTGATTAATTGGGTTAGCCCCCCCCCCCCCCCAAACCCACCGACAACACTTTAACATGTTATATTTATTCAACAATTTTCCTGTGCTGCAACATCCAATTAGTCAAGTAAACTGTATCACATCAATGCTACAAAAAAAAGTTCTCAATGATACATTTTTTATTTTTCATTGATTTAAGATTTCGTCCTACTTTCTTTGATAGAATAGGAACTTTGGAGTGATTCTTTGCCGCACTTTGATAGATTATCATGCGATTCAGTTATGTTAATGATGTTGAGACATTTCACTAGTAAAAGTATGAATCCTAGGTCTTGTTTCTATGCATTGAGACACCGTTTTCACACACATTTGTTACTTGCTTCCTTCCTGTTTCTTAGATTATAAAAAGCTATTTATACCATCCATATTACGTATCTATCATCATCTCTTCACCAACTAGTGCACCTATGCAGCTAACAATTGTATTGAGTGTGTTGGGGACACAAGGGACTCTTCGTATTAGATTGCATGGTTGTTTGAGAGAGACCGTCTTCATCCTACACCTTCACGGATTAATAAATCTTAGGTCATTCATTTGAGGGAAATTTGGTGTTGTTGTATGCCTAGAGGCACAACTGAACTTGTGAGAATCTAGTGGCAGCCATCAAAACTGGACAATGGTGCATCCAGCTAGCTAGCTAACTACCATTTACAAACTAGCAACCTAAACAAAAGAAACTACTAAGGCATGATTGTCGTGCGGCAGGCGACGCGTGTGTGGTGGCGGGAGGAAAAGGTGCGCACAACGGTGAGGCGTGGTGTCAGGACCGGTTTTCCAATAAAATATTTATTGAAATATCGACCATTTTATCAGGCCAGTATAGGAAAATCTTCCTTACTGGTAGACAAATCCTTGGTACAGAAATCCAGAAGTACTAGATATTATACAAGGTTGAGCTGAGGCCGCTCAACAATTTATTACAAGCACGCCGATATTATACATAAAGGCGGATATGACACAAAGGGTATGGTGGCATAACTACTGACTCATAATAAAAGTGGTGGTGGATATGTCACAGTGGAGTGGGTGACATGACTCCAAAATCTTACAGCTCATCAAGTGCCGGAGTGAGGCTCGATGATTTATTTTGGGTAGCGGAAGCGTATATAATACAAATGACCAACTCCAGGATCGCATGGGACTGACTGGGACTCCTCTAGGCGTCGGACTCGCTATCGTACTCTTCATCCATAAGATCGCCTTCGTCCACATCTGGCCAAATCAACAAGCCAGGTGAGTACTTTGAATGTACTCACAAGACATTTTGGACATAAGATATAACAAATGCAAACATGATGCACATGAGCAGACTAGTAATGTGCACTCAGACAATAAATTTTGCACTGCATGTAAAATAAAAAGGAAGTCAGGTGGTAGTCCTCTCGAAATCCCCATAAAATAGCTGAGGACCGATCGGGTGTCTGAAGCGATGCCTCGAAAGGTAAAATAAATTAACATGCCGCAGTCGGGCGTCAGGGTGACACCACATAAAGGGCTTATATTGAAATGTAAATGACAGTACGTGCCACAGTCGGACATCTAAGCGACATCTCAAAAAGGGCTTATAATGAAAGTAAATAACATGGATGTTACGATCGGATGTCCGAGCGA